>JASPKZ010002320.1:600000-947500 GCA_030220185.1 Diploptera punctata
TTTCAGGGACTGTTTGGGTCTTATAAAGTTTTCATGACATTTGTCTTACAGGTGAGGAAAAACCCCGATAAAAACCTCACCCAGAAAAACTGTACCAACCGGGGATCGAACCCAGGCCTGCTGCATGACAAGGCAGCACGCTACCTCGATACCACAGCAGTGGACCTGAAGATAGAAGTAAAATTATACTTTTGAAACTTGTATCATGAAAACACACAACTTTATGAGGTGTGATATCAAAAATATTTTCTCCAACTCATTCATAAATATTAAACATTGTTTGTGTACTATTTTCACCAACTGTAGCTTCTAACAACCATTGCAAGCTGAAATATACCTTGAAATTTCTTCCAGAGGAATGTGATGTACAAAGGCTGTATCCAAAAAATTATCTGCTGCTTTTAACTGCAAGTCACAGAAATCAAAGCCAGAATCCAGCAATGGCAACCCACTGTACAGAAGCGATGTACTCCCTGCTTGTGTAAGAGCTAAGTGAAATGATGCAGGTTGTGAAGGTTATCCAACATACCAATTCATAAGTTATGTTACTTCCATATTGTTTACATGAAAGATTTGATGCTGGATTTTAGTGCCTTGCAGTTAAATATGGCAGATAAATTTTTAGACATGGCCTTCGTACATCACAACTTTTCTCTGGAAGAAATTTAAAGGTAGGTTTCAGCATAAAATGTTGACATTTCCCTTGTAAGTGTCACGTTATTGGTTAATTGTGTCTCCGTGCCAATAATATTCCATGTACAAATTATAACAATGGGGTAAAAGATTCTGTATTTTAGCATCTTACCTTGTTTAGTTTAATGAAGACACAAGGAGCTGATTTATTGTAGCCGTAACCAAACTCACTCGTGCAGGGGCTAAGAGGCTTCACGTCAAATGCACAAACTTTTCCTGGATCAGGTGTGCGGTCATAATCACATAACTGTTGATTCTTGCCACCTCCTGGCAATTTGTGTGTTTCTTTGTATGCTGCAGGCACAATAAAACATAGTAAAAACTATCATAAAGACAATTGATAGTTCTAAGGGAAAAAATGGCCCTGAAGAATGGTAAATGCCTAGTAGAGAAATAATAATAATGTAAATAGAACCACTACTCATGCCCAGTGTTGATACCAAGTCAAGGAATGAGAAGAAGTCATATTACTAAATAACTATAACTAACTAATTCACTGAGACACTACCAAAATACATAAGTTCGTGGCTGCATGGACATAAGCTCTCCATACATCCCTATCCTGAGCAATCATCCCTTGTATTATCTTACTTACTTACTCACTGGCACTATCGAACCCGTAGGTTCATGGCCGCACGGACATAAGCTCTCCATACATCCCTATCCTGAGCTAATGCTTTCCAATCATTCCCTGTATAATCTACTTCCCTCAAATCATAGTTAATGTTATTCTCCCACCTCATTCTTGGTCTACCAACTGGGCGTTTTCCCTCTGGCTTTCCTACAAGAAGTTTCCATGCAAGTCTTTCATTCCCCATACGTGCAACATGTCCTGCCCATCGCAGTCTACGAGACTTAACTGTTCTTATTATATCTGGCTTCCTATAAAGACCATGTAGTTCATTGTTATGTAGTCTTCTCCATTCACCTGTCTGTTCATCTCTCCTTGGTCCATAAATTTTCCTAAGTACTTTATTCTCAAATACTTGTAATCTCCTCTCCTCTCTTAAAGTAAGAGTCCATGTTTCGCATCCATATAATATAACTGGTAGAATAATAGTTTTATATATTTTCAGTTTAACATTTTTTGAAAGGAGTTGGGACATCAAGAGTCTCTGCAATGCATAATAGCACACATTTCCAGAATTGAGCCTATGTTTAATTTCCTTGTGCATCTCATTCCTGTTTGTCATTATTGTTCCTAGGTATTTGAATTCAGCCACTTCTGTCTCAAATCATGGTTAATGATATTCTCCCATCTCATTCTTGGTCTACTGACTAGGCATTTTTCTGCTTGTTTTCCTACAAGAAGCTTTCATGCCCCTCTTTCATTCCCCATTTGTGACACATCTCCTGCCCATCGCCTTGAGACATAACTATTCTTATTATATCTGGTTTCCCATAAAGATTATGTAGCTCACTGTTTGTAGAATTCTCCATTCACCTGTCTGTTCATCTCTCTTTGTTCCAAAAATTTTCATAAGAACTTTATTCTCAAATAATTGTAATCTCCTTTCCTCCATTAAAGTAAGAGTCCATGTTTTGCATCCATATAATATAACTGGTAGAATAAAAGTTTTATATATTTTCACTTTAAAATTTTTGAAAGAAGTTGGGACGACAAGAGTCCCTGTAAAACATGACAGCATGCATTTCCAGAACCGAGCCTATGTTTAATTTCTTTGTGTAACTCATTCCGAAGTTCAGTGTATCATTAAAAAAAATTAAAATTATATAAATTGTACTTAAAATAGTGTATTAACATTGTTAATCTAAGGCAAAGATTGTCAAAATGTGCACTTCAAAATTCTTTGACTACACCATGAAATAGCAATTGAAACAGACTTGTTTTTTAAATATAATGTTATCTTTCTATATAAAATTCAGCCTGCATATGTTTGTCCTCACAAAACTCAAAAGTAGTCAGTTGATTGACTTGAAATTATGATACAATGTTGCATTTGAATACGTATATACTTAGTATATTTTAGTATAATGTAAGCCTACTAAATCCAGACACCTAGTCTGCAGCCCTGACATTTAGGTTGTATGAGGGTAAAGGGAGAAACTCGCCCTCTATTGCCAATAAGGAAATAGTTTCAAGTGTGAGTGGACATCTGCCACAACCAATCACTGCTCTTGATGCTGCTAGTATGGTTTGACATTGCTGCAATGTTGTCCGCTGTATTTCTGCTAACCGCATGAGTTCAGTGGTACATAAAGTGGCCCCTCCCACTGAATATCCATATCAGCAACACTGTCATGAAAACGTCAGAGCCGGAGACTGGTGGCTGGACTTACAACATTGTGTACTTAAACCTGTATACAAGGTGCAAAAATCATATTTTTTACACTGATGTATATTTATGAAATAATACTGTAAATTTAGGCATCAAAAATAGGTTTTATCTAATGCATAAAAGTGAATTATGAATTGTGTTCCTATGAAAATCAAATAAAACTATGTTTTATTTTTATTTAATTAACATAAAAATGAATGTTTGTTCGTTTGTTCATACTTTATGCACGGCCATACCATTGATCCGATTGTGATGGAGCTTTTTGCAAAATGTTCAGGAGATTTCCGGGATGAACACAGGCTATAAGAGAGTTGTGATACTCAACTCCTACACCCATAAAAATTGCCCTTTGTAATGGAAAACGTGAAAAAAGTAGCTCTTTAGACGATTAAATGGCTCATGATGCCTAAACCATAACAAATACACAAAATTAATGTACACTGAATTGAATATCTCAAAAAGATCTACAAAAAAGTCGCACGCAAAAGCATATGTTTATCTGTTACGGATAACTCACAATAACCATTTTTGTCTTTCATTTATGCCAATAAGATCGAGACATGTCATACAGTAGATTCCTGTGCAAGCATAGCAGCACATGGCGGGTATTCTTTTATGGATAGCTCACAATAATGAATTTTGTCTTTTAGCTCATTTATGCCAACAAGATCGAGATAAGTAGATTCCCGGGCAACACTGGGTAATCAGCACGGGGAATCTTAAAATAATTATGATATACATGTATAATTATTTCATTTTACTTATTCAACTAATCATAAGAAGTAGGCCTACATTAATTTTTGTCTTTCAGCTCATTTATTCCAAGAAGATTGGGATGAGTAGATTCCCGGACAACACCGGGTAAACAGCACAGCATATCTAAAAATAATTACGATATAAATTTTTCCTTTCACTTATTTAACCAAACATAAAACACATTAATATAGTATTTCAGCTCATTTATGTCAAGAAGATCGGGATAAATAGATTCCTGGGCAATGCTGGGTCATCAGCACAGGGCATCTAAAAATGTATATTTATAATTATTTTTCGTTTTACTTATTCAACTAGAGATAAAATCATATTAGTTTCATTTATTTAGGTGTAGCAGTGCACGCCGGGTATTAGCTAGTAAACTAATTAATTTTAAAAATACTATTTAATATTTAATATTAGGAAGTGATATTTTGAGGTTATTTTAATTATATTATTTTTAGTCTGATCATCTTACCTCAATATTAATGTTGATTTGTTCTTGAACACGTTTCAAAACAATTCTGTTTTATCGTCAGCTTGTCCAGACTGGTTTTATTTATGTTGCATTATGTTGCACAACCTGGATGCCAATAATAATAATAATAATAATAATAATAATAATAATAATAATAATAATAATAATAATAATAATAATAATAATAGCTTTATTTTACCTGGCAGAGTTAAGGCCTTAAGGCCTTGTCTACCACTCAACCAGGTTTAAAAAAAATACAAAAGAAAAGTCTTAAATCTAAATTACAATATATATATATATATATATATAAACGATTACAAGTTATGAATACAATACAATTATGAATATATTTATAATGTATTTTGATTTACTCTAAATTTAACGAATTAAATATATAATATGTACAAGATATATAAAAAAAACGAGGAAAAGATTAATGACATAGTATAAAATTAAATAAATAGAGAAAAATTAATTATTAGACAACAGGTAACTGTATAAGCGTGACTTAAAGGTGCCAAGTGTGCGGCAACCCCTGATATCTTGAGGAAGGAGATTCCAGGAGCGGGCGGAGGCTACTGTGAAGGAAGTAGAATAGGAGGAAGTGCTATGAAGAGGAATTGTTAGCAGACTGCTATCTTGTGACCTAGTGTCAATATTGTGGTAGGAGGATAACTTCTCAAATCTGGACGCCAGGTAAGTAGGAATGTAGGAATTCAGAAGCTTGAAAAGTAGCGAAAGAGAGTGCAATTTACGTCTGTCAGTAAGACGGAGCCAAGAGAGGTTATTAAAGTGTTCGGAAATATGGTCATAACGGCGGATATTGAAAATGAATCGAATGCAAGCATTATGAACACGCTGCAGTCTCTGCGACAAGGCATAGTTTAGATCATTATATATAATGTCACAATAATCGAAGTGTGGTAACACAAGATTCTGCACTAGGATTTGTTTTAACGAAACTGGGAGAAAATTCTTTAAACGTCTAAGATAATGTAAGATGGAGAAAGTCTTTTACATATGTGTTTCACTTGTGTTTGCCAGGTTAAATTTGCGTCTAGATGTAGTCCAAGATCTATTACTGAAGAAGAATAAGGGATAATTATATTATTTATAGTAATGTTTGGAAGTGTAGATATGTCAAAGGTTGTAAGCAGTCTTTGTTGTCCCATTAGAATTACTTGTGACTTGTTAGGATTTAGATTTAGACCGATACTTGAAGACCAGTTAAAAGATGGATATGAGATCGTCATTCATTTTCATCAAGCTGTTATAGAGAGAATGAGGAGGTGAATGTATGTAGGTAAATTTGGAGATCATCAGCATAGAGGTGATAACGGCAGTGCTTTAGTACAGTTGGCAAATCATTTATGTAGATTGAGAAAAGAAGAGGTCCGAGAACACTGCCCTGGGGGACTCCAGCCGGCACGTTACGCCAAGTCGAAGATCTAGAGTTTAATGAAACGTATTGTTGACGACCGTGCAGGTATGAGTCAAACCAGGATACAGCGCTGTCAGACAAATGTAGGTGCTTGAGCTTTATCATAAGTAAGTCGTGGTCTACTGTGTCAAAAGCTTTGCTGAAGTCAAGTAAGGTTAAAGGAGTCAATTGACGTCTGTCCACGGCTTCACGAATATCTTCGGTAATTTTTAGCAAAGCTGTGGTTGTGCTATGACCAGATCTAAAGCCGGATTGATAAGGATCAATGTCAGCTCCATCCTGTGGTTGGCCAAAGAACCTCCAAACAAGTCACGCTCCATCGGTATATCAAAATTCATAACTCTGTTTTTGTTCTTCTGAATATAAATTTTTCCCAAATAGTCAGCTCACACAGTTAATTGGTGTAATTTTACATGAAATTTATACTTAACTAAACTCCTGGCGCGACAGGCCTACAAGGCCCTTAGCCTACCAACCGGCTGCTGGCCTCACATCCACATGTGTCAATCACAGAGGTAGATGATAATCAGCCAGTGTAGGGGTGACATGTGGTCAGCATGTCGAGTCCCCCAGCCGTTATAGCTGGTTTTCTCAACCTGGAGCCGCTACTTATTGTAGCTACCCAAATGCATCACGATGCTGGGTGGGCACCGGTCCCATACTGGCCGAAATACCATGAGAAAATTTCTTCCCCCATGGAGACTCGAACCAGCGCAAGTCCCGTAGCTCTGCGCCAAGGCTTCCTGCCTTAACCATTCAGCTACGGCGCGGGACGAAATTTATACTTACATAATCAATTTTTAATTATTCCTTCAGAAAAAAACTAAAGTCTAAAACCTAGCGATTATAGTCTTTATTAATAACAGAATGCTTTCCGCTGTGGGTATGCTGAGAAGATTTACTTACGTTCAAGGAAACTTTCCAGTTGTCGAACCCAGTGCATATAGTTGGTCTCATTAGCTGCCTGGTACCAGATAAGAGCTCCAGGGTTGGAAATGTCTGTCATTGGACGAAATCCCAATCCTGCAAAACATATATATTTTTTTAATTAATCTTTGTTCTCCATGGTATTAATAAGCTGTTAGTTTATGCTAATGATGTAATATTATTAGGTGATAGTGAGGAGGTACTAAGGGCCAGCATGCATTCTATTGAGCAACACTAACAAATTGGGACTGAAGTAAGCATTGATAAAACTAAATACATGATCAAACATAGAAATACATTATATAATGCAAATGGACATTAATAACAAATGAGGGAAATTTTGAAGAAGTGTCTGAATTCAAATACTTACGAACAATAATTATAAATAGAAATAAGATACAACAAAGAAATTAAACATAGTCTCAATTCTGGAAATGCATGCTATTATGCATTATAGAGACTCTTTTCATCCCAACTCCTCTCAAAAAATATTAAACTGAAAATATATAAAACTGTTATAGTACATGGATGCGAAACATGGATTCTTACTTTAAGGGAGGAGAAAAGATTAAGAGTATTTGAGAATAAAGTTCTTACGAAAATTTTTGGACCAAAGAGAGATGAACAGACAGGTGAATGGAGAAGAGTGTAAACAGTGAGTTACATGATCTTTATAGGAAATCAGATATAATAAGAACAGGTAAGTCTCGTAGACTGCGATGGGCAGAATATGTGGCACAAATGGGGAATGAAAAAGGGGGTAATTGAAGCTTCTTGTAGAAAAACCAGAGGGAAAACGCCAAGACTAAGAATGTGATGGGAGAATAACATGATTTTAGGGAAATAGATTATACAGGGGATGATTAAAAAAACATGAACCTATTGGTTTGATAGTGCCAGTGTGTCAGTTAATTAGCTCAAAGACACTTTACTATCTAAATAGCTCTCATATCCAATAGTTTGTATATATAACTGGAAGAATAATCATATTTATGTGCTATTAGTTTAACATATTTTTAGAGAACTTGGGATCACAAGAGTTGAGTCTAATACAAACTGTCTAACCAACCAATTCACTCTCTGAAATTATTGAACCAAGGTTCATGACCATTCAAACATAAGCTCTCCATATATCCTTATACTGAGCTAATATTTTCCAATCATCCCCTGTATAATATACTTTCCTGAAATCACGATTAATTGTATTCTCTCACCTCATTCTTGGCATACCAACTGGATGCTTTCCCTCTGGTTTCCATACAAGAAGCTTCAATGCCCCCCTTTCATTCTACATTGTGTCACGTGTCCTGCCCATCACAGTCTACAAAACTTAACTGTTCTTATTATATCTGGTTTCCTATAAAGATCAAGTAGCTCACTGTTATATAATCTTCTCCTTTCATCTGTCTGTTTATCTCTCTTTGGTACAAAAATATGTCCTTAGAACTTTGTTCTCAAATACTCGTAACCTTTTCTCTTCCCTTAAAGTAAGAGTCTATATTTTGCATCCATATAATATAAGTAGAAAGATAACAGTTCTATATATTTTCAGTTTAATGTTTTTTGAGAGAAGTTGGGAAGACAAAAATCTCTAAAATGTAAAATAGCATGCACTTCCAGAATTGAACCTATGTTTAGTTTCTTTGTGTATCTCTAACTTATTTGTAATTATTGTTTGTAGGTATCGAAACTTAGTCACTCCTTCAAAATTTCCCTAATTTGTCATTAACTGTCCATTTCCATTACATAATGCATTCCTATGTGTGAACATAGATTTAGTTTTATTATGTTTACTTCCAGCCCCAATTTTTTAGAGTTACTCAATAGAGTATCCTTACTTAGTATCTGCTCACTATTTCCTAGTAATACTACATCATCAGCATAATCTAACAGCTTATTAATACCATTATCAGCACATAACATTTTATTATACCGAAGTTTGACTGTATAATCTAGTAAAGTCTATTATGATATTTTAATTAGCAAATAAATTCACAACATCACTATTGAAATAAACATGAAGTCTTAAGAGTGTATTAAAGAACGTCTACAAACTCGGAGAGAAAGGCTAAAGTTTGCTCTTATGCATACAATTTATATTACAGATGGGGGGGGGAGAGAAGAATGATTCATCAAATTATATCAGAAGTCTCAAGTTATCAGTAATTCAACTCTCCTTTATTACCTGCTCTATACTTTCATAATGCTGACTTTTGCAATGTTATAAGTGGGTTAGCAATTGTTGTTCTGGATTTATGCAGTTCTATCCTGTCTCCTTCAGTGAGGACAGGTTCTGTGAACCATGTAGTTGCTTTAGAGCTTACCTGGATTTACCAAAAGTTTCTAGGTCTTTCATTCTCATTGTAGAAGACATTTTACTCAAAGCATCTAATGGTAAGAATTTAATAATGGAAGCTATCTTCTTTTCTTGCTTCCAATCTTTTGATATAAGATATAATGTACCGGTATATAAGACTTGCAGTTTTGTCAATTGCACCATATTCATGTGTAGTATTAAAATATATAACAATACCAACAACAATAATAATAATAATGATTATTATTATTATTGTTATTGTTGTTGTTGTAATGATTATTACAATAACAATAACAGTAATAATAATAATAATTCAGTGATAATAATAATACAGTAAGAATAATAGTAATAATAATGATAATGCAGTGAGAGAGAATAGATGAAAAAGAAGAAGAATAATAAGAAGTAAAGAAAGAATAAGACTAATACAGTAAGGTAATAATAATATTTATTTAAAATTGTCAGAAATCAGGTCTCAACCACGAGAAAAAAAATAAGATAAGGTTGTAAAACATGCATATAATTGTCTCGTAAAAAATAAAAGACGAGTACTTAAAAATAACAAACAGTAATTTAGTAGTTACCTAAATTTTGATAATTTAGAATCATTTGTAAGTTATTATAGAAAATAACTTAATTTAATGGTACGTATCAAACCTGGAGGTTACATGACCATGCTGTCAGTGCGTGCTACTCCATACATGCCTACTCCGTGCTATTGGTTTCAAATCATACCTGTATAATTGCACCTACCTCAAAGCATGGGGAATGTTATTCTCCCACCTCATTCTTGGTCTACCTACTGGGTGCTGTCCTTCTGGTTTTCCTATAAAAATTTCAATGTCCCTCTTTCATACCCAATGTGTGCCATATGTCCTGCCAATCTCAGTCTATGAGACTTAAATGTTCTTATTACATCTGGTTTCCCATAAACATCCTGTAGGGTCTAATGATCAAAGAAAAAAAAGTAATGTTTGAAACCTGGACCTCTAGTTCGAACATACGAGTGTGCTGTCCTAATTAAAGGAATTTAACAAACGACGGATACAAACATTAACATTACGACGATACAAACATTAACATTTCTTTCAACTTATACAATTCTCGTTGATATAAATGTTAATGTTTGTATCGTCGTTTGAATGGTGTAATTGGACAGCACACTAGTACGTAGAACTAGAGGTCCAGGGTTCAAATCCCGGTTCAAATATTAATTTTTCTTTCTTAAATTACGATTCTATCCAGAATTGGAAAGTGTTAATCCAAATAAAAACATCGAAAATCATGTAGGTTACTGACATAAAAAATTGGTAGTTTTCTCCATTTACCTGTCTATTCATCCCTCTTTGGCCCAAAAATTTTCCTAAAAATTTTATTTTCAAATACTCAGTATTTTCTCCTCCTCAAAGTAAGAGACCCTATTTCACATCCACATAACTGGAAGAATATCCATTTTATATTTTTAGGTGAATATTTCATTGATAGAAGTTGGGATGACAAGAGTCTCTGTAATGCACAATGGCATTTCTTCTAGGGTTATACCTACATTTAATGTTTTTCTGCATCTCATTCTATTACGAAATGAAGGCTTTCTTAGGGCTTAAAGGACCTTTAGGACATGGATTAATTGGGCGTTTTTGGTAGCATGAATTTCTTTATGGTTTAGGGCTATACTTACCATGAAACTAGCCGAGCGTTAGTATGTGGATGTATTAGTTATAAAGGTATACATGTTTTTGAACAGAAATAAATGGATTCTTAACTTATCTAGCGTAAAATGATTACAATAACCTTAAGTAATTCTAACCCTAAATAACTAATCTAAGCTTATATTAAGAAAACCTACATTCTAACTTTCCTGAGTTTCGAGAGGGAGAGAGAGTTGTTATGAATCTACCCTAAATTACATTCTAATAATTATCTAGTAACGCTTATATGTTGAAATATAGTTATAAGAAAGGGCCTTTTAAGGCCCTTTTTTTGTTGCCACTGAATTTGTTGTTCTTAACTATGCACAAATATTTATAGGGGATTTGGTTTTTGTTACATTTCATACTACAGATTAGCTCTATCCCCTGTTCCTAAAGATGACTTAATCCTTTCCAAAATACTATTAATAAACACGAAATGCAACAAGAACACTTTTAACAGTCATAGAAATTATTGTGTTCAAGTTAATCCATTTTCTCTTCACAATTAACCGCAGTTACCTATATGGGACACAGACTTTAAATACTTTCATATTTTATATCAATACCACATTTATCTGGTTTTTGGGGTGCAACGGTAAACTCACCTCCACATGGTGCACCCTGGACAACCTCCCTCAGCGGCAAACTAGTTTATCAAATTTAGCAACTTAAAGAATGACGACCTGTTCTAAAGTTAACCGTCCTTTTAAGGATGAATATTTACGACTATTGCAATGGAATGCTGGTGGACTTTCCCAGCATAAGAAAACAGAGCTTCATAACATTTTAATTGAACACAATATTGAAGTCTTTGCTATCATGGAAATGAATAAAACTTTCAACGACTTGCCTAGATATCAGTTCCCAGGATATACAATCCATCTTCTTGAAAAGAGTAGACAAGTAGCATTGGTGTCAAGAATACACCCACTACGACATTTAATGTAATAAAATAAATGGGTGATTCAACTGATAAACTGGAACTAATACACCTCAACGTTTGGAAAGCAGATTCACACTTTAAGATCTATGCTGCCTACAACCCTCCCAATAATAAACCCAAATTGGACATAATCAACATTTACAATAAAACTATCATATTTGGATATTTCAATGCACTATCAAAAACTTGGGGCTACAAACATACAAACACCACTGGTCAAATTGTTGAAGATTTCATTGACACCAGTAATATGGAACTCATTTGCAACAGCAATGATACTCCTACTTACACTCACTACAATGGAACTGGAACAAACCCAGACCTCCTACTTGTTTCTTCTGACATCAGAAATGTTACGAGCCATACAGTTATTGAAGATCCAGGAAGTGGCCACAGGATAGTTTTAGCAAACATACAGATCCCATCTTGAAATAATATACGTCCCAAAGTTAAGTCATCATGGAATTTCAAAAAGGCTGATTGGTCTAGGTATGAAACAGCTCTAGACTCTGATTTAGATATTAGCAACTTCAACTTTGAACAACATCCTGACAAAATACTCAATCAAATCAATAGCATAATATTAAGAAATGCAAGAAAGTATGTTCCCTATGGACAACTTACACGGTATAAATGCTTCTGGAATAGTCAATTAAACTCTCTTAAACAACAGCGAGATGATCTTCGAAAGAAAGCGGAAGAAACAAATGACCCTGTAGATGTGCAACAATGGAGGCGCTCTGTAGCTAATACCAAAAGAGCTATTATAGAAGCTAAACGATCCTGTTTCAATAATTTTATATCCAAAATAGACTACAGGAAGGACGGTGCCAAGACATATAATTTCCTCAACAAACTACAGAACAAACATATAATAACTAGAAAACAACCTATCCAGTATGGGAACACAGACCTTGTCTCTGATGATGAAATTTCTAATGCCTTTGCAACTCACTACTCGAAGTCACAAAAGAAAACTCCTATAATGAAAGTACAAAACCGACAGATCAAAAAACAATTGAAAATGATTCAAAGTAACACATCCACTGATGATATATTTAATGCAGATTTCACAATTTATGAACTGAATTTAGCAATAAGTCAACTTCGCGGAAAAAAGTCACCTGGTCCTGATATGATTTTTTCCGAGTTTATCCAACATATGGGAAATAATTCAAGGCAAACATTGTTATATTTCTTCAACAAAATTTGGACCTCCACAGTACCTTCCCAGTGGAAAAAGGCTACAGTTATCCCTATATTAAAGAAAGGCAAACCTCCCTCAAACATATCCAATTACAGGCCTATATCTCTCACAAATATCACTTCTAAGACAATGGAGAGAATGATAAAAAACAGACTCACTTGGTACCTTGAAACGTATGGCATACTCCATCCAAATCAAGCTGGTTTCAGAAAACATCACTCAACAGAACAGCAAGCAGCAATCTTCAGCCAGCATATCAAAGATAATATAGATAGAAACCTGATCACCGCTGCTGTGTATATTGACTTTAAAAGTGCATATGACTCAGTCTGGAAGGAGAATCTCCTCCTCAAATTGACAAACAATGGAATCATGGGGAAAATGCTAAATTGGATAACAAACTTCATCGGCCAGAGATACTTTCAAGTACGTTACGGTGACACAGTGTCTAAATTTAAGCAACTTCAAACAGGACTTCCACAAGGTATTACCACCAGTTGCCTTCTTTTCAATATCTACGTCAATGATTTGATATCTGTCATCATTAAATAGCCTAATGTTCATGCCCTTATATATGCCGATGATCTTGTAATTTGGATGCTTCAAAACGGATTGAACATACTTTGAATACAGTCCTAAAAGATCTGCACATATGGTGTAAGAAAACTCAATGACAGTCAATACATCCAAAAGTGCATGACAGACATTTTCCCTATGCCACAACCAACTGAAACCAAACATTTTCTATAACAACGCTCAGTTAGAAAATGTCCGTACATTCCAATATTTGGGAGTTACATTTGATTCCCGTCTCTCTTGGAATGAACATATCACTTATGTGACTGATAAAACCCAAAGCCGCCTTAACATATTAAAACGACTGGCAGGTTGCAAATGGGGTTGCGCTACTTCTGTGCTGAATCAGACGTACAAAATATACATAAAACCAGTCATGACATATTGTTGTGGTTTGTTAATTACCGCTCCTCGTCAAAATATCAACAAATTGGAGAGAGTTCAAAATCAAGCCCTACGATTAATAACTGGTGCTGTTAGAACTACCCCCATAGACGCAATGCTACTATTTACTAACAACATTGAAATAGAAGCCAAAATCACTGAAAATGCACTGAAAGTGCATGAAAAATTGATACGGCTACCTAACATACCTTACTGCCCTCAAGATCAACACACCCCCAGAAGATTAAAAACACAAGAAGGCATTATGCAACATGCAACAAAGAAAAAGAACATGCTTGATATCTCAACTAAATCTGGACAATTACCCCAATAGAAAACCCACTTGAAATTGTTAAAATAGAATTCGATCTCGACTTAACTCAAATTATTAACAAGTCAGAAACACCACCTGAAATCCTACGCTCCATTGCGCTAGAAACCATCTCAACCCGATACCCAGCAGAGAGTTGGTTACATGTCTATACTGATGGATCCAAAATCAGTTCAAATGGAAATACAGGATCTGGAATCTACAGTGATCTGTTCGCAACATATATTTCACTTGGCAAAGATTGTGTCCCTTTTGATGGAGAGATAGAAGCCATTCGAACAGCACTTTTCCACCTCACATGTAGACCAGAATCCTTCTCTAATGTTGTTATCCTATCAGATTCACAAGCAGCAATTAGTGCAATTGCAAACTATCTAACAGCGGCTTATAGCAAAGAAGTTGTAGAGTGCAGGAAATTCATCAACAGCCTTATTTGCTTCCAAAAGCGAGTTGCACTACAATGGATACCATCACACTGTGGGATCGCAGGAAATGAAGCTGCAGATCTTCTTGCAAAACGAGGCACTCAAATTCTACAAGCACCCATGAAAGAAATTCCTTACCATAGATCTGCCACTGCTATCCACGCCAAGATAAAATCTGAATACCATCTGGCATTGTTAGAAAGGACCAAAGAAAGCCAATGGAGAAATAAAATTGTTTCTGAAGTACCAGATTGGCCACGAAAAGAAGCTGTCGCAAAATTTCGGATTGCAACAGGACATGACTGTCTCGCTACCCACCTTCATCGTCTGGGAATATTGAACAATCCTCTCTGTATGCTGTGTAGGACTGGTGCCAATATGGATTCTGCCCACCTACTCCACTGTTCTGCACCAACAACTTCTACACTCCATCAACGCTACTGGGAGGCAAGAGGAAAAATGATCTCACTGCAAACCTCCTAATCTACTTAAGATTATTCTATTCATATTCTACAGTGTTTTTATGTTATTGTTTCTATTGTGTATAATTATTGTAAATATGTTAATAAGGTCTGTCATTTGGGTGAATGATCTGTATTTACAAGTGCCCTGCATTAAATAAATTTATCTGGTTTTCAAAATATCATAGACATCTGGAAAATGGATTAGCTTGTCTCTCCGAACATGCAACAAGAAAACATACATAAAACACAAATGTATCTATTCTTGTTATTTCTTTCCACTTGTTCATAAGTTCTATTGTCTTCTTGCTGTTGTCCCTCATACGTTTTACTTTTTCACACTGCAATTCTGAAAAAAAAAAATTCTAAAATCTTTAATTAGAGCTTATCACTTTTCTTCATAACACTAATCTTTTACACTAGGCCTTGCCCACAGAGAAAACCTGAAGCACTATGTTCTTGTTTGTCGCCTCGCCATGTCAGCAGCTCATGTTGACCTCTTAGAGCATCCCTGATTGAATTCAATGTCTGGAATCACATTCCGCAATAATATCTTCCTTCAATCGGGAGGGAGCCATGCCGGGTACTTGGGTCTTTTTTTTTAAGTTCTCGAGACCAGCTACTTCCTTTTAGGAACCATGGATTATCATGAGAATAGGATATCAGTGTTTTATTATTCTGGTGGTATCTCCACATTACCCCTACTGTAGAATACGATCGAAGGACCATCAAAGGTTCGGTTTGATATGGGTAATGTATTTGCTTGGTCTCTCATGTCGCGCCGTATTGATGGACGGATATTTTCCATATTGAATGACTGTGTCTCTGCTGTAGTGAAGTTGTACCCACATATGTCCTGATTTCCTCCATTGCTCCGGCATCAACTGATCTGACGAAGTTTCCACTCCAGCTAAGATTGTGTGGGGGATGTCCTGGATGACTAAACACTCGTCGTTATCCCAGTCGTGTTTGTAGAGTTAGAGCATGTGCGCAGTCGTTGTTCTTATGCCAAGGGTGTTTACTTGTCTTAATGTTTTTTTCTTGTGTTTATTTATTTAAATACTATGTGTCTACACTATATTTTTCTTGACAAATTCCATATGGACTTTCAGAAATGAATCAATAGTACCTCCTGGAGTCTCAAAAAAAAACATCCTTGTTTTTTAACTAAGAATTGTACCCTTTTTAAGCAAAAGCCCCGAAATTTTGAGCAACCATGTACAATTTATTTTATAATTTTTCTGAATTCGAGTTCCTCTAATGTCACTCCTAATTACTCATAACTCAATGGTACAAACAAAAATTAATTTTTGAACCGCCAACCTCTTTCTAATACAAATTTTATCCTTTCGGTTTCGGTGTTGGCTAGGTCTTAACCTGGAAATGGGAAAGAGTGCTCTCATGCTTATCAATTTTGTAATCTCATCATCAAGAATTATCAATTTCTAATATCATCTCTTTAATCTTCCCTAAAACTTTTATTTGGACAGTACTTCAGGTTTTTATGTTCACATAATTTCCATGCTTAGATCGGTTGATCTTTTGCTATATTACAAGTCAGAAAATTTTGTCTAACTCTAAGGGTTTATCTAGCCCCCTTTCTTTAGATTAGAGTCCTGGGTTCGACCGGGTGCGCTCGCCTTCACATCAGTCGAAAGAACTTTATATACTACATGTGTTATCATATAAATGCAACTTAGTCAGCACCGAATTAGAACTCATAATTACCCTTTTAAAACTCGCATCCTGAATTTCTGTCATCTTTCCCTAAGGTCCCGAGTTTGAGAGCATTCTTTTCCTTTCCCACCTTCTGAAATAGATGGCATTCTCTATTCATTAACTCTCCCTTTTCCTAGCCTTAATTTACTTGAATTGAGACTTAATTTCAAGGCAACTTGTATCTGGGCAGGGACTCAGATTTTCCTTTTTCATTGTTCTTATTTTACAACTCATTTGATCTTATTGTCATTAATTCAGTCCGCCAAGTTTTTTTTCCTTCTTGATCATTACCTACTCAAATTTTGGAATGCTCAGTGATGTTATGTAACCTGAGTCCTTGTCCTCATTCTCCTTTTAGCTTCCCTAATTTCTGATACGGTGTACTTTACACCCTGACATCACCTAACTGTTAATTCGAATGGCAATTTCTCATAGCTGATTTGTTGAAATTTAAAAAAAATATTTTTCATATACTTTATTCCCTGATTGTTTCTTTATTCACGTGTGTTTAAATCTTCGCTTTTTTTCCTACTCCTTACTCCTGGTGTTTCCTATTACATACATATTATCATTTTTCTTGGGGGTCGTTTTTCTCCTTTCATTTTGAATCATTTACCCACGTCCTATTCCAGGAAGTTCTTCCTTTACTTATTCTCCCACTCGGAATTCCTCCTTCCTGTACCTGCTCCGTATCCTAGGGGAGTTCGAATTTACTTTAGACTGCTTATGTTTGCTTAAACTTATCTACACCACCTTAGGTGTTTAACCTCTCGTTTTATATAATTTTCTTCCCTTCCATCCTAGGTCAATCTGCCTCTCTTCGCTTTACTTGTCAATCACACAATCGTGTGTATGTGTGTTTCCCCAATTATTCTTCTGCTCCCTCTAGTGCACTAGTGTTTCCGATGTTATTTTGCTAGTATTTGTTATCTATCCGCTTGGACCATATTCTACCTGTGCGTACGTCTTTTCTTACCACTACCACCGGTGGATTTCCTTTCATCATCATCCCTACCCAAGTGGCTCTAGCACATACCAGGCAAGCCTTAGGGAGGAAGTCCTCAGTGGCTATAATATATGCCAGGCGCGGCCTCAAGGTAGTATGTTTCCCTTGCTTCCTATCCCGATTCTCTTTTTCTCTTATCTTTGTGATGTTTGCTCCTAAGGGTCGCTGTTCACATCCCTACCCCAGTGGCTGTAGCATATCCCAGGCAAGCCTTAGGGAGGAAGTCCCCAGTGGTTCTAGTATATGCCAGGCGCGGCCTGAAGATAGTATGTCTCCTTTGCTTCTTTTCCTGATTCTCTAATTCTGCTGTCTCAGAATTGCCCTTTGTTAATCTGGTGGCTTCACCGAAACATCGCTGCGTCATTGGGGTGGATCTCCGATTTCCCGTGACGGGGTTCGTACCTTGCTCACCTTGCTTCTTATCACCCGGGTGTTTGACAAAGTTTATTTCCTCGAGAATCTGTGTTCTAGTTCAATATTCGTTCTCTGATGCCTAACTCTCTATCTGTGAGGTTGTTCATGTGGTCCTTAACGTCAGTGCCAAGCCGGCAAGGTTCTATGGTCAGTGCCCCTGGATCACCTACGAGATCTGTGACTCCAGATCCTATCATTACGACCTTCCTACTTGCACAATCCCTAACCTTTCTCCTAGCCCGTTGGCGAAGTGTTCAGCCAACCTGCCTAATTGACGAGGGCGGAAACCCTCCCCAAAAGGGTCCTTAGTCCTTCCCAACTTCTATCTACTTGTTCGATTGCTTCCTGTTGGTTCCTGGGTGATTGTCTTGCCTAATGTCACTTAGCCAAGATTGACCTAGGTCTCAGTCTATTTGCTCATTTTTTCCATTTAGGGTTCCGAGTGATGTGTAGGCCCAAATCTGGCGAGCCTTAATACGATCCAGTGGTCATTTACTAATCTAAATAAGTTCCAAATCCCATGTGTGTGTGTGTCTATTCTCAACTGGTCACTAGCCCCACTGATATGCTATCAAGGTGCACAGAGGGAGAGATCCCGGCCATAGATTCTCTCTCTGTTTCCTCCTGTGTGCATCTCTGCCAAGTGTCACGATCAGTCGAGTATAATAATTGTTGTGTAATTTTCACTAGAAATATAATCAGTGTAGCCCTTGGATTCCCATTTTTTTTAGTAATAATACTCTCCACTAGATCGATTAAGACGAACAACTACCTGTCAAATATCCTAACCTCAATCTTCTAAATTGCTAAGGGAATAAATTAATTAGTTTCCGGTCATTTCTGCATGCTTGGTACTTGGTAATTCTGGAAAAAATCTTTCAACACGCCTGTCCTACTCTTCATAGCGTTTCGAAAGTTTATATTTTTCTCCTTAAGTTCCCATGCCCCTCTTCCGTTCTCTTTTACTAATACAATTTTAACCAAGTTGGATAATGCACATCCTTCCTCCTTCACCTGCAACTGCTGTCACTCCTCAAGTTTCTCGCGGTGTTAAAATAATTCCTATCCTCCGTGTCGGCATAACTGCTGTTTACTTGAACCTATCATTCGTTATCTGTTTAGGCTTAACATACTACGCCCCTTTATTGGATTGCTTCCACGTTATTTTCTCGTGAAGCTACTAACTTATCCTGGAATCCATACGTACTTAAACAAGTCCTATTTACTAAAATTGAGATTGTGGTTTTCCGTTATTATTCATTTTATCATAAGCATAACTCTTATTACTGGTAGTTCGCTCTTCTTTTATTATTATCATCATCATTATTATTATTGTTTATTAATTTACTGTGAATTATTATTATTATTATTATTATTTATTATCATTATTGGTGGTTTTATATCGTTTATTATTGTTATTGAGTTTTAGTGTATTTTCATTATTATTATTATTATTATTATTATTATTATTATTATTATCATTATCATTATTATTATTATTATTATTATTATTATTATTATTATTATTATTATTATTATTATTAATAGTTTTATCTTTCATGTTACATTAATTTAATGTCACCTGGATATCATATAACTAGTTTCTGTTATCCTTTCCTTACTCCACTCGAGTTATTTGTCGGTTTTGTTTGTCACTTACGCTTTTAGTTTTCTTCCAGTATTATTATTATTCAAATGCTATTATCAGGTTAGTCCTATCTGATATCTCAGTATTACTATCATTTAGTCCTTATTCCTTTCAACAATATCCGCCATCCTCCATCTGATTGGTTCTCATATTATTAATTACTTCAGGTATCGACTTAATATTTTATGATTATTATGATGTTATTGGCATTCATTATTAGTATTATTATTAATATTTCTGTTGGGTTGTTATTATGTTTTACTTTTATAGCTCGGATTGTCCGTTTGTTATTCACTGAGTCCCGGTTATCCTCTTTTATTTCACGAATTTTTATTACAATTCTCGAATTTCAGTTGCATAGTGACCTTTTATGTTTGTAATTATTGTTTCATGAACAATATTATTATTGTTCCATGAATTTCGAAATTCCTGATGAATAGGACCTGATCTTGAAGTTCATCAAATTAACACCAGATGACAACGTTATTGATTAAGATTCCAAAGAAAATCCGGTAGTCATAATGTTGGTTGAAAACAGCAGTTCCCGTGTTTAAGAAAACAAACTATGAGGTAAGATGTAAAAAATGACTCATTAATTCATGAATTGTTCCTAGGTATTTGAATTAAGCCACTTCTTCAAAATTTACCTCACTTGTTAACTGTCCATTGTATTTCTACATGTGAATTTTTTTTTTTTTTTGGTATTTAAATATTAAAAATAATTTTTGCACGATAGAGCGTTTTGTCATACTTATAGCAATGGAGACCATTATTGAAAGTTCAACTTTCTACATTTTAGGGTCGCCAACCTAAATAACTATACTGTAATATTACATTTACACCCACGTGTGGAAAGTAAAATCACTGCCCTCTATGTACACTACGCACAATGTATATACAAAAAATATCCAAAAGGTAGTGTTAATATACATTATACGGAACAAATCATTGCATTTTAAATTAACTGAACTATATTTGAAACAATATAAAACAATAAATACGTACTTGCGGCCATGTTATCAATAATTGTTCTCAAGGCCTCCTGTTGTTTCAACTAATAAACATTGCCCACACTGTTAACATCAATCAATTGTTTATAATGAACGAAAAATATTTCTAACAAAGATGTTATTATTTTACTATTATTTTTGTAAAAACCATCGTGCAAAAAATTATGTACAACGCACATTTGTGAAGTGTTTTACAGAATCTCGGAAATTAAAACCTCGCTATCGCCCGGCTTTTTAAACATTTTTCCTCGATTTCCCAGCCTCGCATCGTAATATACTGTTATCTCACTCCATATTTTGTCTTCTTTCTAGACCAGTTTAGGAATTATTCAATGTGCAGTATTTTCACAAGTGTTGTTTTGTTGTGTGTGCACTGCTCCATCCTCCTTATTGCTATTCACTTGCAACCCCAGTTTCTCTATGTTATTTAATAGAATGTGCTTATTAGTTTTTAGTATTTTCTTGCTATCACCTATTAATATATACGGAGTATTGTTACAAACCATATTATGCCCATCTTTAGTTTGACATCAATTTGGATAGTTTCTGATTAATTGTTTGAGTAAACTTATGAAAACTTCTCAAATGCCTGGTTATTAAATGCTGATTTGTGACTGACCAATTGTCTCCTCTCTACCTTATTTCCTTTATTAATTTAAATCTTTGTTGTCTTGTGTCTGGGCATTTATATATTAAATGATTGACAGTTTATTTTCCTGTGTTGCAAGTACATGTTGGGTCGTCGATGATATAGAATCTAAGAAGATACGATCTTGTTTTCCTATGTCCTGTGAAGGTTGGTGTTACAGGTAACTTTAATTATAGTCTTTCCTTAATTGATGGGAAGAAGCATTTACTTAGGCCGGGCACACACGTTACGATATACCTGTCAGGTAAAACAACACAGGTAAGCCGGAAAGGTAACCTGAACAGGCTAGAGCACACACATGCTATGGTAAACCGGAAGATTTTAACTCAGTCGAGAGATGAGCAAACAAGAAGACAACTCTCTACTCAATAAACTAGCCACAACTAAAATAATAACTAGAGCTAGGAATTTTAGGTGCACAATTTTGGCGAAAAATGTGCAAAATAAGGTGCTTTAGTTTAGCAGGGAAAGGTACAATTTTTTTAGATAGAAGGTGCAAATTTCCCATGTGAATTATCATTAAAGAGTACCAAAACCAATTACATCAAGTAACTCACTACACAAAAACCAGTCATGTCATATATTAAAAAGTCTGAGTAAGACAAGTCCCAGAACATAATGTTATTGAAATCACAAGTCCAGACAACTGTTAAAGCAGATATTATTCAACAACTCAAATGTTTAGAACATACCTAAAAAGGTTCAATATCTCAACTGTCTATCAGTGGTTTCGTCTAATGTAAAATATACTGGTTTTCACCTTCTACTTGACTGATCTGTTTTATTTTTTCTTCATACAGAGGTTGAAGGTATGATTTTCATCTGGGACAGACTTCCCAGTATATTTCTCCAAATATGCTTTCATAATAGGGTTCTTAAGTTTGGAAAGAGGAATACCACATAACACAAATGTCTTTGCTGCATCATTAAAAAAACATATTTTTTATTTATTAAACTTGAAGAAGGCAGCGCCTCGCCAATAAACTGTTGTCTCAATACATATTTACTGCTTTGTAGTTTGCACTACCTATATGCTGCGTAACACTATTGTGTTGGTGTTTCTCATCAATGGTTATTGAAATATCACAAAGAATGCATCTCATAACAGATCTGTCACACTGAATTCCATATGCACTAAACTGTTTTACAAAATCACGTAGTTTGTAGGAGTTCACATTCAGTTTTGGCATACTGTATACTGGTCACTCAGGAAAATAGCAGGCCGCACAAGTCAAATATTATTTTGAACTGAAACATTTGTTTATGCACTCAACAACCTCCCTTGCTTAAACAATAGCTTTCGCATAACTGTAGTGCAAAAAGGTGCAAGCTAATTTAAAAGGAATAGCCTAAAGGGACTGCTCTAAAGTGGAAGTAATGTGATGTGGACTGATACCACATATCGTTACTAACCCTTGAAAGCGTATTTGAAGAAATGTAAACACAAAAATACACATTATTTTGGGAATACAATGCTGTTAAGAGACAAAAAAGGTTTAAAAAAGTGCAAAATGTGCTTGCATTGATAAAAATGCGCAAAAAAGTGCTAGCATTGAAAAAATGTTCAAAAAGGTGCAACTAAAACATAGTTAGGGACATTTATTTAATGTTTTCTTTGCAAGACAAGCTAATTTGAACATTGTAGTAACAAAATAAAATTAAGGTGCAGCACCTAGAATTCTACTAATAACTAAGGCTAGGATTTGTATGTAATCACATATTCTTTCCCTTTGCTTATACATGGGTAAAATAGATAAATGTCCACGAATTCGAAACTTACTTATCATATATGAAAATTTAGCATTACATATTTTTACATATTTGATCATAATTAGGCCTACATAGTTTTAGATATTTTAAAGATTTTTATGTAAATTTACATATTATGTCTCTTAAGTATAAACAATATTTTTATAAGTGGAAAATAATTTAAAACAATATTTGTTTACATTTAAAAAACTCAGATACCTGATTGTACACTGAAACTGTTTCTTCAACTTATTCAAAATCTGGTTAGAAACGGTCAAAGAATTCCATTTACTAAACAGGAAAAAACATAGATACAGGAAGACCTAAAGATTTGGGTAGGCCTATAGGGTTCCACATAGCAAGATCTCTTAAAACATGTTTATGAATGAAATAGTATAAATATACAGGGAGCACACTTTGGTATAGTGATACCACTGGATGAACCCAGCCATAATTGCAAATACCGCTCTCATTGAAAGAACGTAATGAAAATGTGCTACTACATAATATATATCGTCGAGGACCATATTAATTGATGAATAAGCAAGAACAACCAATTAAGGCAATATCCTACAATCAGGAACCCATGACATTCCAGCTTGAAGCACTGCCTTATCTCTAACTATAGTCAATCAGTATAGCACTGGACAGCAGATGCGGGGATTTCACTGCTGACGCACTCGCGGCGGGGAATTGACAGTGTAGGATTGCGGTGATACAACCACACACATTTTCATAACTATTTTACAAATTGTCGTACTTACCAACTTTATTGAAGCAGGTGTTGGAACTGTTCACCTTTGTTGTCCATACATTTTTGACACCTCTTTATAAAATTTGTTGTACATATTATGGACAGTTGTACGTGACGGAATTTTTACACCCGAAAATCGTGTTTCAAAACGTCTTTGTACTTGGCTGGCAGACTGAGTTAACAAATATTGCTCATAAATAAATACACATTGTTCAGTTTACACTTTACACTTATATTTTATAAGTAGAGGGTGGATTTCTGCATATTTGCATGTTTTATTCCTTCAAATATAAACATATGCACGGAAGAGGAAAATGCGTTTCATGTCATTTGGATTCAATTGGCAAAATTGTATAGTGCATATAAATGCATATTCAAGGGATTAGCGCATATTTCACTAATATATATGGGTGCATATATTATACTTTTTTCTCTAATTAATAATACAATATTAGTTTGTAACCGCATAAAATGACAAGTTTCTGCTTTATTGTCATGTTTTTGTAAATTAAGACAATCTTGTTTTCATAGAAAGCCAGCCTCCCTATTTCGCATTTTCGCACAACAGTGGCAATGCCAAACAGGGAGTCTGCAGTTTTAAATCTCAGCAGGTCAATAAAGCAATCTGGCCTAAAATATTTCCTGAAAGAAAGATTTCGAAAGAGATGAACGTGCTTGCCAACAATGGACAGTTTATTGGTGGTAATTTTCTTGTTTTCGTTTTCAACCGGCGATATTCGTGTTTGAAGTATGAACATCAGCTTTATTGAGACTGTCGACATACACGACAAATCAGACTCAAAAATCATTCCTCAAATATACTTTCATGTCTGCAAAATATACTTCATTTCACACAAAGGAAACCTGTTGTACATTATTGACAACGGTAACAAAAATCGGGAATCGAAGTTTAAATTATTTTCTCAAATACCATTTTGTGAGTGTTAGTGAACCAAGACAAGTGTTTTCAATGCCAAAGGAAAAATCCAGTGAAATATCTTTGCTTCATCAATGGATTGGTGGGAATCCTAAATTAACAACAAATGAAAAAATTATCCTATGCCAAGTCTGCGACAAACATGTATTTTAAATAACTTATCAGTTTATCATAAGTAATGCCACGAGTGATTTCCAAATTATCGATAAATTCACGACTCACGAAGTGAGGAGTGAATTTATCTAGAGAATTTGGAAATCAAGAGTGGCATTTGTTAGGACTATTTAACGAATAAAATTAAGCTGTTTACTCACAAATCATTATTTAACTATAGTTATTTTAAAATATTTATATATTTAATGTAAACGGCGATGTTTGAAAACAAATGAGAAACGATAGGTACGCTTCTACTGCTTCTTTTGTTTATCACTGCAACCAGATCATACTATTTATTGCCAAAGGAACGCAATATTGTAAGAATGCTCTCTAGTGGAGAAAAAATGAAACACATCAATCTGTATATTAATTCATTTTTGATGTCGTATGATGTAAATATGACAATTATATTTTTCTCGATTATTACCTGGGAAAAAATACATTTAAGAAAGTGCAAACAGTGGTTTCTTTTTTTGGTGGTATAATCAATTGCTACAAATGTTGACATGTAAGCACTATTATATACAATCTGGTAGCCGTATTTGTTATAGGCTCAGTCACTGCAAAATAACGGTCAGACCTGTTCAGAATATTAAAAAGGAGGAGCTTTGTTTAATATATGATAATCCTAACACTGATAAATATTTCGTGAAACACGACTCTGATTGGTTGTAAAACAGAAATCATTGAAACGTGATTGGTCATTGACTCCCATTTGGGGCATGAGTTAAATAGTCACATTAAATCAATATAAGCCTCTTTGCGATACTGCCCTGTGACCTCATGTGAAGTGGAGAGATCATTCTATTCGTACAAACACATTTTAAGTGACAGAAGGAAGGGCTTTCTACCAGAACATTTAGAAAAAATATTTGGTTATTTATTGTAACAAAAATAGATAAGTGATCATTAAATGATTGTTGACTTATATTTCATAAAACAGACAAGATTAATGAGAATGACACTATAAAATACAATTATTAACTTCAATTAGGAGCGAAAAAGTAAAAATATTACAATTTTTGCTTCATAAAAGGATAAAATTATGTGAAAAAAATTGTGTATTTTACAATAAGAAGAAAATGAATTTTTGAACATATTTTTAATTTTAAGAGCATATTTTCAACTTTTTGCTGCATAGTTGCATGCATATATTTATAGTTTTTTGTACATATAAATCCGCCCTCTATTTATAAGATACAAATTTTAAAATTGAAATAACTTATACACACGTCATTGAGTTTACATTATACACACGCCATTCAGTTCACAAGGAAAAGCGATCAAGCACCATAGCTACTCGAGGTACACTATCTGAATGTAAATGCGTGGGATGTACTCGTAAACTGCTGAGTCAGCGCACATTTCAAGTCCCGTGCCTGTACGTGTAAGTCTTCGTTATCGCACAGCACAAACCCCGCGTCTGCCGTCCACTACTATACTGATCTCACTGCATTATGGCATGCCCAAACTCTACTGAATAATATTGTGTAATATATTTTGTTAATAAGGGGACAGTCAACCATTGCATGCTGAAACTACTTCCAGAAAAGCTTTGTGATTTACCAAGGCTGTTTTAAAAATGCATTTTTAACTGCAAGGCATTAAATACAGTGCCTAATCTCTCATTTAAACTAACAGGGAAGTAATACAACTACTTAATTAATAAACTGGATAACCCTCAATACCTGCCGCCCACGCTGCATCCCACATCACTTCACTTTTACTCAAGCAGGGAGTCCATCTACTCTGTACACAGTAGGTTCCATTCCTGGATTCTGATTTTGATTTCTGTGCTTGCAGTTAAAAATGGCTTTTTTAGGCATGGTCTTGGTACATGACAATGCATCTCTGGAAGAAATTTCAAGGTAGGTTTCAGCATGCATTGGTAGACAGTTCCCTGTAGGCATAAGTCTACTAACCTGGGCTACTACCAATAATGCTGCTGTCTAGGAGGTACGTAGGTCGTCTCTCGTCGATGGTGAGCAACATACCCTTCATGCAGATGGCAAATAAAATGGCAAGCGCTGAGAAGAAGATCAAATAGAAGATAAAGACGCCACCTGCAACATGTTAAAGTTAAGTAATCAAAGTAATTACTAGGCTCGAGGAAAAATCTTTTTTATATATCTAAAAACAAGGCTCAACCTAATATATAAACATTTTGGATTATTGTAGGCCAGAAAATGGTGGGTTTTATTAATTATTTTTGTCTTTGTTCTACGTTTTTTGGCTTATCGGTCCTTTTTTAACCTTTTTTTAGGTCTTTACCGTTTTTTATATTTTTTTCACTATATTTATAGCATTTATATAATTCAAGAATCCGCAGAGTCTACTCGATTCGAACTTCTTTTTAAAACACTATTTAGTTTTAATTTTTAAAGACTTTTCACTTGCAAACACTTTTTTCCGCTAGAAACTATTGAACCCTCACAAAATATCCCGTTATTTTTAACCAGCCTATTGACTGCTTGAACTATTGTAATTCAACTTCAAATTTTCTAAGAATTTAAATTTAAATTTCTTTCTGAAGGATATCCATTGTGCGTTCACTGAATTCATTCTATGTGGGAAAAATCTTTCATTGTAAATTCTCCAAGAACTTTCTTTCTAATGAATACAGAATTGCTTTTTTCCAACAATGTTGAATATATATATAGTATGAAAGAAGAAGTATTTTCAATATTTTTTTCACAATGCATGTTGCACTTCACGAGAATGTTGTACTTTTTAAATATTATTTCAATATATTCATTAAAAATTTAATTGAAACTAAAATTATTATTGTTTAACTTGAATTGTCTAATTACGTCTTTTTTCAGTTTTTAGGTTTTTTTGGATATATTTAGGGCTTTTTAAAGGTCTTTTATAAGTGCTCAACTTCCGAGCCCTAGTGATCACACTATAGGCCTTAAGATGCTCTTTGGGTAATGAGAAACTGAGACTCGCACCATTGCATACATTAGACACAAGATGTCAGCTGAGTTCAACCCTGCATGACGACTGTAATTATCTCCAGAACATGTGTCTGGTACCCACTGTTTACATAACATACAAACCCTGCATCATAATAATTGCACTTAAAATATTTGTCTAATTTGATGAAATCTTACTTTAAAAATAAAAATTAACGTTCGAACCGGGACTTGAACCCGGGATCTTTGACTATAGAGTCATCTTGATAACTTGCACCATTCGAGCACTGATATGGGTATTTGCAGTCTGTTTCTCTTATAGAATTCTCTTGTATCCGAAGACCTATAGCTTGCGCCAGTGCTCTGTGGCTTGCGCTACCAACAACGCCATCTGTCGACTTCTATTCAGAAGTTTTTTTTTGAGAATTTATACATTACTTTTAGGCGGTAAACCTTCATATTTTGACAATGTATTTGATTCAACATTTTTCAGTCCTGGACAGAATTTTGTTTTAGAAAGAAAAATTAACGCTAAATTAAATGTAACACCAAAAAATTAATAAAATATCTCTCATGGTATACAATATTATTTTATACTACTAGTACCTAAATTTATGTTTTCAGTTAAATTAATTATTTATTCAAATTCAATTTTTATGTGACCCCTGCCATAGTTGAGCAGTCTAATAAACGTCATGGGCTGGTACAGAGCTACGGGACCTGAGCTGATATGAGTCCCTTTGGGAAAGAAATTTTCACATGGAATTATGTTAGTATGGGATTAGCGTCCTTACAGCAATGTAAGGAATTTGGATAGCTACAATTAGTAGAGGCTTTGTTAAGAAAACTAGCTATGATGGCAGTAGTTTTATTTTACTAGCGGACCCGGCATACGTTGTCCTGCCCGAACGTTCAATTTTGTGTCACGGCCGGACGATAAAAATATAAATTACTTTTTTACCATAAAATTCACTGATTAATAAGTTCGCAAGAAAACTCCTCACTATCATCTGTTGAGGCTCAAGAAGCGTATATTATGACGTCGCAATGTTATCGCGCGGAATATGTCGGTAATGCAGATGACTACACATGACATTTTAAAAAATCCTATAACCCGATCGCAGCGCCACCTACCGGGTCCAATTGTGAATCTAAATCTCCCAGGACCCACTCAAACACACAAATGGTTTTATCAAAATCGGTTCAGTCGTTTAGGCAGTTTTTAATTTTGGATTTCAAGTAAACCTCCACTTGTAATAATCTGATTTCCCTCATTTTTGGATAATACTTATCTCGGTTTATTTTAATAGAATATACTGAGTTTTGTTGTAAAACATCAAAAATTATAACCGCTAGAGCAATTTTAAATATTCACTTCATGTGAAATCCTACACATAATAGTTTTAGAGGATCCAATTGTGAATTCAAACCATCCAGAGACCGACTCAAATATAAAAAAAAAAAAAAAAAGTGCAATCATTTAGACAGTTTTTAATTTTCGGATTTAAAGTAGACCTCCACTTCAAATTGTCAGATTTCGCTCATTTTTGATAATACATATCTCGGTTTGTTTTAATACGATATACTGAGTTTCATTGTAAAACATCGAAAAATGTGATAGCTAGAGCGATTTTTTAAATTTTCACTTCAGGTGAACTCCTACGCCTAATGGTTTTAGAGGTTCAAATTGTGAATCTAAATCATCGAGGGATCCAATCAGACGCACAGAAAAAAATCATCAAAATCGCTCCAGATGTTTAGGAGGAGTAGAGTGACAACACACGTACAGAAGAATTATACGTATTTATTAATTTGAAATATATTGATATTGATTCTGCTTACATTGAAGATTAAAAATTAACAATTATTTCTAAATATTAGTAACATTTTACAAATATATTTTAATAAAAAACTATGAAGTTTCGGAGGCATCAGTGTTGGAAAAATATGTAGATCTTTTGCATGAGTGAATCAAAAACAATCTTACACACTCGCAAAAATTAAATTTCTCATTTTTAAGAGTAAGAAACAAAACATTTTATTCAGATTTTTTTTACACAGTATTGAATTGCAAAGGAGCAAGTGCTTGTGCTCGGGTGCAAATAATTTACAGAATTTAACACGTCAGTTAGTTTATGCTGATGGTGTACTATTGTCAGGAGATAGCGTGGACACACACACACGCACTACTAAGTAACACTAAGAAATTGGGGCTGGAAGTAAACATCAATAAAACTAAATATATGTTCACACATAGAAATACATTATATAATGGAAATGACTGAAATGTTGAAGAAGTGGCTGAATTCAAATACCTAGGAGCAAAAATTACACATAGTATGAGGTGCAGAAAGAAATTAAACATAGGCTCAATTCTGGAAATACTTGCTATTTTGCAACACAGAGACTCTTATCGTCCCAACTTCTCTTTAAAAAAAGTTAAACTGAAAATATATACAACTGTTTTTCTTCCAGTTATATGAATGCGAAACATGGAATCTTACTTTAAGGGATGGGAAAAATTACGAGTATTTGAGAATAAAGTTCTAAGGAAGATTTTTGAAAAAAAAAAAAAAAAGAACATACAAGCGAATGGAGAAGACTACATAACAGTGAGCTACGTGATCTTTATGGAAAACCACATTCAACAATAAGAACTGTTAAGTCTCGTAGACTGCGACATGCAGGATATGTGGCACGAATAGGGAATGAAACAGGGGCATGCAAACTCAATGTAGGAAAAGTAAAAAGAAAGCGTCCAGTAGATAAGCCAAAAATGAGGTGGGAAATTAACATTAACCATGATTATACAGGGGATGTTCGGAAAACATTAGATCAGGATAGGAATAAATGGAGAACTTACGTCCGCACAGTCTCAAACTACAGGTACAACGGTGCCAGTGAGTTAGATAGTTAGTTGTAATATGATAAAGGCGGGACTAAACCAAATTGACAATCTAGAGTAATTAAAACATGTGTATTGTATATGTGATAATAAAAAGCGCACGAAAAATATTTTAAGAAGTTTGTGAATAAAGACCTGAGGAATATATATATATATATATATATATACATACATACATACATACATACATATATATACATACATATTTCAACAAAAATTTATGTTGATGGAAATGAATTTCTTGAGGAGAGTAGCAAGATATTGGAAATTAAAAAAAAACGTCATACGAGAAAAAATGAATATTAAATATTCAATAGCAGATTAAATAAGATATAAGCAATTAAAGTGGTTTCGGCGCGCGTACGACGAATGCAAGAAGAAAAGTTACCCAGAAAAACATTGGAATGGTGTCCACCTGGAAGAAGAAAGGAAGGCCTCGGAACTCATGGATGCAAAAAAAATAAGAACTGGAATGAAAACAAGAGGACTGGAGGACATGGAGTAGATGGAAAGGGAGGAGCGGATAAATAAAATAAAAGTTTAGGTACAGAAAGATATGTAAATATTGAAAATATGTACATAAATAAATAAAATATGAGTCTCCAATGTAAAAAACACTTAACTCGAAATTATTCCGTTTTTGTTTTAAACTATAGTTGAGGTAACCTTAACGGAAATTGCCCAATTATAACTGCAATTAGCTCAATTACACATAGCAAACCGATTCAAATCAGTGGCGAGGAGTAAAATAAATAAATAAATAAAAACCTTCTCAATGTAAAATTTAGTTACCTAAATGTATGAGAAACTTGTATGAGAATTTGAGATAGGAATAACCTAAAACACATTAACAATAAGTAGCTAATATTGGGATATTGCTATGAATTATGAGTAAAACTTATGGGAATACGCTAAAAACTAGAATAATAATCCGCATCAGTCTTAAACTTAAAAAAAAGGTATGTTTACTCATTTTGTGTATGTTAGTGTTTAGTTTATTACAAGATTCACAGGCTGTGATTTGCAATAGCGAAGGAAAGTACTAATATTATATTACGATGCGAGGTTGGGAAGTGGTTTTTACAGAATCGAGGAAAAATGTTTATAAACCGGGCGATAGCGAGGTTTTTAATTTCCGAGATTCTGTAAAACACTTCACAAACGTGCGTTGTACATTATTTTTTGCGCGATGGTGTTTTCAAACTAATAAATAATAGTAAAATAATAACATCTATATTGGAAATATTTGCGTTCATTATAAACAATTGACTAACGTTAACAGTGTAGGCAATGTATATTAGTTGAAACAACAGGAGGCCTTGAGAACAATTATTGATAGCATGGCCGCAAGTACGTATTGATTATATTTGAAGAGAAACATTTTCGCCTAGACCGAGACTCGAACCCGGGACCCTTGGCTCTCCGGGCCAAGTGCTCTACCAACTGAGCTACCGAGGCGAGTTGCGATCTAGTGTTTTATATTGTTTCAAATAAAGTTCAGTTGATTTATAATGTAGTGATTTGTTTCGTACCTATAATGTATATTAACACTACCTTTTGGATATTTTCTGTATATACATTATATGTAGTATACATAGAAGGCAGTGGCTTTACTTCTCGCACGTGGGTATAAATGCAATATTACAGTATATTTAGGTTGGCAACTCCGAAATGTAGGAAGTTGAACTTTCAATAATGGTCGCCATGGCTGGTAAGTATGACAAAACGCAGTATCGCGCAAAAAATATATATTTTTTATTCAATGTACCAGGTTGTCATTTCGACATTTCTGGTATTCTCTCCTGGCTTATTGTAACCCACTTCTGAGGTTGGGGCACCTGGAAGGCGGGATTATGCTGTCCCAATGATATGATGGGTGATGATGATGGTAATGATGTGTCAGGAAATACCTTAATCAAAAACTTAATCTAATGAGGTGAATATGATAAATGATGATACTGATGGCCAGATGATGTTCGGGAACCGTTTGGGTCTAAAAGTTTCCTGACATTCGTCATATAGATGAGGAAAAAAACCTCACCCAGGAAACTAGTCCCGACTGGGGATCAAATCCGAGCTCGCTGCTTGACAAGGCTACCTCGAGACCGCAGCGGTGGACTGTACTAAAATATGTATTCACTGAGAAATTACGGAAATTTATTAATTAGATGTCTGAAAAATACTAAAATATGTATTTATGGAGAAAATAGTAATATCAGTAAGTGATCGTTATCTCAGTCAAAAATTACATTTATTAAAGGCGACGTTTCAATCTCCTTGTGTGAGATCATTTTCAAGACATTTCACATTCCATTTTGTATGATTGTTTATACTACATAGTTACCGTTACAATTTTATGTTTTTTAAACCAATTTAAATTAACAAATTCAAATTTTCAATTTATGATTAAAAATATTTTAACAAGGAATCATATGCTCCACGCCATTCATTTAAGTTTTTTTTTATTTATTCGATGCTTTATAATAACACATTAATTAGTATGCAGAAAATGTTGAAAATATTTATTCACGTACATTTTTTAAAATATATAGTTAGCATACGTTTTACATTAAATAAAACTTTGAATGTCTATGCACTTGTTGGACCCGGGACGACATACAAGCGTGGATTATACTAACAGACAAGTAAATCTAAGCGTTTCATTCCTGTAGCCGTTGACCGACAGAGCTTATCTATATGAGTGAGTATCAGTAAGAGTTGATTTGGGTTTTAACCTGACTTACAACAAGAATCTCAGTGATAAGTTACATAAGCAAAAAGAAGGGAAAGTTACACCTTTATGAAGGTTTCTTACGTGTATATGGATAGATAGCATTTTATTGGCAGGTACAACCTTCATTAATTATTATGGTGTCGCAATGATACAATATTCATGGACTTTGTAATGAGGTTTTAAAGTTTGTACCGAGGTCCTGATCTAATTCTTCTTTTAAAATCTCAAAGAGCAAGATTCATTATTCTCCACAAACGACTATTGAGTTTTACTAAATTTGCATTTATTTAAGTATAATCATATATTTCTGTAATAATACTAAGATAAATTATATATAAGCCGGTGGACTAGTTCGTTATGCTCTGGTCCCGAGGGTCGCGGGTTCAAAGCCGACTGCGGTCGATGGAATTTTTTTAGGATGAAAAATCCAAGGAGCAAGTCCTCCGGGAGGGACTTTAAGCCGTGCAAAATGAGTCTGAAGATTTTCAGGCTCGTAAAAGATCCTTAAGTCTGAACAGAGACTGAGGCCTCTAAGCAAAATTTACCGAACTCGAACATCATACCTTAGTTGCCTGCTAGATGTCTCATTAACTTAATTTCTCAACCGAAGTCTAAACCATGACTGCTGTTTTCCGATTTTTTATTGTTTCCATAACATCTATAAAAATGACTGAAAATCCACATAAATTGTTATGGAACCACAGACATGATTCAGACATTTGTTTTTGTAATTAACAGCCGTAGATTTTCAGGTTTTATGGTTGTTATGGAAACAATAAAAAATCGGAAAACCACGGTCGTGGTTTAGACTTCGGTTAAGAAATCCAACTAATGAGTTGGTGTGTTGACCGCATGCCACTCATGGCATCTTTGGGTAAATAAGGTAACTGAAATGAACTTGGGCTATTAACTCCTCACAAAGGAGAGGCTATGGCTCAACAATGGGCTACGTCATTAATCATCTCTATACGCATATACAGGTAACTAAATTCCCTTTACAGACTTTGAGGGCGTGTAGTGGGGACCAAGACGGTTACGTTTAGCATAGGAACTCATTTCCGGAAACGTACATTTTCCCCGCTACACGCAAAATACTACAACACACGTTCAACTCTCCCGCATTTTCGGCGCCAAAGACTCTGAACGTTCTCCGATTTGTCCCCGTTAAACTACTACCTGTGGGGTCACATGGAATTCCTGATTTACCAGACCCCAGTGGCATCTGAGGAACACCTACTGGTGCGGGATATGGTTGTATCGGATGTTGCAGAACCAGGGATTGGTAATCGTGAGTACCAGAACATGGTACGGAGGTACCGTATCTGCGTTGACGTCGGTGGTCGTCACATCGAGCCCTTCTTGTGTTCCCAGACAACAAGCAGCAGGCGTCAGAGAGCGCTACGTGTTGTGGTATTTTGCGTGTAGCGGGAAAACGGTACGTTTCCGGACATGAGTTCCTACGTTAAACGTAACCGTCTTGGTCCTCACTACACGTTCTCAAAGTCTGTAATGGGAATTTAGTTATACCCCACCCACAGGCTATATACGGTTCTTCATTTATAACCTAATGGACACACGGCATCTTGCCTCTGCGCAGTTAGGTTATAAATGAAGATCCGCGCGTGTGTGTGTGTGTGTCTGTGTCTGTGTGTATGTATATATATATATATATATATATATATCTCCCGCGACATAGCCGAGTCTGTTAAGGCAAGTTGCCTTGCCGCAGAATTACGGGACTTGCGCTGGTTCTATTCCCCATAAGAAAATAAAATTTCTTATGGAATTTCGGCTAATATGGGACCGATGCCCAGCCAGTATCGTGAGGAATTTGGGTAACTACAACAAATAGCGATTTCAGATTGAGATAACCAGCTATAACGGCTGGGACCCCGACATCCTGACACATGCCATTCCTTTACTGGCTAGATGATCACCCACCTCCATGATTAACACATGTGGATGTGAGATCAGCAGATGGTTGGTAGGCCAAGGGCCTTCTAGGCCTGTTGCGCCATGGAATATATAATCAATCCCATTAGGTTGTCATTGCCATATTTTTGGTATTCTCTCCTGGCATGGCCTACTTGTAACTCACTTCTGAGGTTAGGGCGCCTGGAAGGCGGAGTTTAATGCGCCAGGACAGGCAGTAATCTAAACTTAATCTAACGAGGCGATTTTTTCCGAAACGCACCAGGTTGTCATTTCGACATTTTTTTGTGTTCTCTTCTGGCATGGAGTATTTGTAACCCACTTCTGAGGTTATCCTGGAAGGCGGGGTTACGCTACTCCGATGATATGAGAGTTGATGATGATGGTAATGATGTGCCAGGAGAGGCCTTAAACTAAAGTTAAGCTAATTAGGCGAATATGATATTATTGATAATGATGACCAGATGGTGTTCGGGGACCGTTTGGCCTTAAAGTTTCTTGACATTTGTCTTACAGGCGAGGAAAAACCACAAAAAGATCTCACCCAGAAAACTTTTCTCGACAGAGGATCGAACTCGGACCCGTTGCGTGACTAGGCAGCACACTATCTCGAGACCACAGCGGTGGATTTTGGCATGTGTATATATCGACAATGCTATAAAGTAAAAAAAAATATTCTCTTTAATTTGCTTACTTGTTATAGTCAGCTACTAGGTGGCAGTGAAGACAAGAGTTCTCGCGACATCTAGTAGCCTAATAATGGAGAATATATATATATATATATAAGAAAAATAAGTGTTTGAATTGGATTCGGCTGATGGTGTAATGGATAACACGCTGGGGTACCGACCCAGAGTTCCGGGTTCGAATCCCGGCATTTATTTTTCTTATCATGTCATATATATATATATATATATATATATATATATATATATATATAAACAGCTTCACTGCTATAAAGTAAAAATATTCTCTTTAATTTGCTTACTTGTGATAGGAGCTACTAGGTGGCAGTGGAGATCGAGTTCCCACTACATCTAGTAATAATGAGAATATATATAAGAAAAATGCTACTAGACTTGCTTGGTTGTGTAATCGGTAGCGCACTGGGATATAAATCCAGAGGTCCGGGTTCAAGTCATGTCCGAGCATTTATTTTTCTTATCATCTCATATAAGATATATATATATATATATACACATGTGTGTGTGTGTGTGTGTGTTTAAATCCCGGTTTAGGCGTTTATTTTTCTTTTCATGTCATTTTATATATATACCGACTATCCAGGCATCCCAGTGATTTATGGCATTAAGTTAGGTATTTATCAATTAAATGTATTGATTTTTCAGATTGTGATAACAGGGCGAATATTAATATGAAATAAATACTTACAGTTTCAACGTACAACCCCAATACGGAATGGTGCAAAATTATTTCCAACATGACACTTGCGTAAAGCCGATCAATTCTGATTGGAATTACCTCGAGTGGTAGAAGTGACTCCTCATTGTTGGAATGTTTTATTTTTATTATTAACGTTTAAACAATGCAATCTAGCGCCTGATGAAAGGTACGTGTTGTGATGTAGGCCGGAACAACAAATTGTGGTACAGCTGCACTTCATGATCAGAAGATTCATGCTGTGGATATGACATAGCTAAGAATTACATGTGTCATTTTTGTTCGCAGAGATCGTAACCTTTTCATTTTCGTGTATTTCAGCTTTTTCTATAGCTCTCAATGAGGTGATTGGAATTGCCCAAGTATCGGGGAAACTCCGATCCGCTAAATTTTACAACATGTGACATTACTTTTTAAATTACTTCATAAACTCCTATCAAATTGTATTCTTAGGGTTTCATTTTTCAAATTATTTCCCATCATTTACACGATTTTTACAGTTTTCTAACGATCATTTGATTTTATTTTCGCAATATTCAACTACGAAGACGTGGCAGCCATATTGATTTTAACGAATATTCTGTGTTTCAGTGCAGCCAACATAGAGTCTGTACTAATTAACTTACACTAAATAAAATCTGCGTGCATTCTTTCACAGGTTAAATTGCGTTGGGTTAGCTTTTAGGTTGGTCTTTCACAGGTTACAGTACTTAAATTGCGTTAGGTTAGCTTTTAGGTTCGTTGGCAACGCGAGTTCAAATATCGTGTACATATTGGTTGCATCCCGTGATTCCATAGTGAAAATCGCTTCGCGTCTGTTGGCGCATTGTGTATGGTAACATGTTGTAAAGCATTATCCTCCGATCCAACCCAGGTACTATTGTCCGTCTGGCTTAACTTTGCAGAAACATTGTAGAAAGAGACAGCTGTGCTCACCTCTCCCACTCGCACCAGTATTGTCGGTGTTCCTTCGCCAGATGTTAATAGGGGAATGGGGGAAGACGATAACTGACAACAGGGAGGTTATTTCTTTTGTAACTGTACGAAAAGGGGGCACGCCGTAGCGTAGTGGATAAGGCACTGCGCTACAAGCCGGAAGGTCGAGGGATCGAGTCCCGATGTGGTCAGGATTTTTAAACTAACCCAAACCTTCTGACGGCACTATGACCCTGGGGTCGACTCAGCCTCTAACGGAAATGAGTACTAGTCGCTTGTTCTGGGGGTAAAGGCGGCCGTCACGCAGGGATGACAACCCGGCTGACATCAAGTGCCAATTGTCTAGAAAAAGTGGGAGCCTTAACCTGCTACTACCCCAAGGGTCTCTTTGCCAAGTTAAACCAGATATACTCGTACAATAGAATAGGTACAATTCTTTTCAGGTTGGTTGATGGTACATTTGTATTTTTATGTATGCTAGCGAAACTTAGGGTCCTAAAAGAAACAATAAAACAGAAATTAATAATTTTTGAAAGCAAAATTCTAAGACGAATGTTTGGACCAAATAGAGGAAATGATAACTGTTGGAAAATCAAAACAGATAACGAACTAAACAAATTAATAAAATATCAGAATATAATAAACCATACAATATCACTTAGAATTGGTTGGCTGGGACATTTAATAAGAATGGATGATCAGAGATTGGTAAAGAAACTCTATAAATGAAAACCTATAGGAGGCAGAGCAGTTGGAAGACCGAAGATAAGATGGGAAGACAACACAATGAACGATCTAAATAAAATGAAAGTGACTAACTTGAATATGGCAAGAGACAGATTGGCATGGAGGAGGATTGTTGAGAAGGTCAAAACTTTCACCTTTGAAGTTGTCGCCTTAGGATGATGATTATGCATAAGTAAGTAATAAAACAGTAAACAATTCTCATTTTTTTCAATTCCTCTTCTACGAATAATATTACAGGCATTCGACTAATTACTAAAGTGATCGATATTTCCCGACTTCACCCTACTCGTTTGCATCCTCGTAACTCCAAGCCTGTGTCAACTTAAGGCGAAATAGGGACATAGGGAGGGTTGAAGCCCCTCCTCGAAGCCCTGGATCCACCCCAAGTAAAATTCCGGTATGAGTCATGTGTATAAATGCTTGATGTGTGTCAAACCATGACACCGTAACAGACTACGTAACATATTTCGTCTCATTCATCCCATAAAGTTAAACATGGATAAATAAATTCGGTGAACCAAAAATAAGGTCTTAAAACCAGAACCCATCTTCACCAATCTAATATAATCTTATCGTCTTCTCCATCTTCATGGTGGATCTTCAGATCCGTTCCGCTCATACAATAATCAAATCGTCTATCCATCTTCTTCTCGGACGTCTAATAGCACGGCGCGGCGTCCTGTAGGTCTATGTCCATGTATCTGTCTCAAACTCAGTAAATCAGACCACGTAACTCCAGCATTTAAAATGTTGTCTTGGCTCCGATTGGAAGACGGGCGAAATATGCATTGCCTCTGCTTCTTATACAACACTTTGTCCACCTCATCACCCCTTTATATTACTACTCGCATCTATTCTATATCTTCCCACCATAACTTAAACACAAGATCGAGAGAAAATTTAACTCTAGCTGCTTCTCTACATCGAATATCTCACCATTTCTTACCCTTCCTTGTTTCAGCCACCCCAATCTGGAGTTCCCTCCCCTCGTATGTCAGGGACTGACCGACTGCAAAATAGTAAAAAAACTCACTACGCATTTCCTTAGACAATATAATATAGACTATAACTGTGTTCCACATATACTTTCATTATTCCATTATATTTTAAACTTTCTTTACCAAGCCATTTACTTAATCAAATTAGACCCCAAGTTATTATTATTATTGTTATTATAACTATTATTATAAGAATTTTTCTTTATTTTGCTTGTCAACTCTATTGTGTAGTCTGTGCCTATTATGTATCACATTAATCAACATGTAGATAACACTGTAAACAAAAAAATAAACTTTTTTTTTTGTTTCAGAAATAAACATATGTGATTCTGGTAGTATTTTTTCTCCTGAATTCAAATATGATATCGGTTTTTCTCCATCAGGCAAGGTTTCCGAGAGACAGGCACTTATAATTTCAAACACTTTAATATTTTCTACATTCGTAACTATACAATATTCGAACATTCGGACTCACCTATAAAGTAAGAAATGACGATTTTCTGTTGTATTTCGCATGTGGAGCATCCCTTTCGATGGTTCAACAATAATCGGCCAGCATATTAGGATTCCATTTGCCTTGATATCTCTTTTCCATAGCTGAAATCTCCTGATGAATGTGTTCCCGTTTTATTTTACAATGGACAAATGGACGAAAAAACGTTTATTAAAAAAATAATTATTTAAATCCATTAATTGAAATTGAAATAAAAAAACTGTGAGTAATGGAGATATTCCGAATACATATTTGAAAACACGATAAAAAAAACTGCATTAAGTACAACTATTGGTACTCATGAGACAAAAATCATGTTGACCAGTGTAATTAATAATTATTTATAATTTTACCCTGGTGAAGTGGAAGAGAAGACCTTACGGTCTTAACTCCACTACGTAAAATAAATAAATAAATAAATAGTTACTCTATGTGGTTCCATTCGTTCCTTCTATCTGTTTTCATTTTCTCTAATTCTTTATTTAATTCTATTTCTTTCCCACTTAATCCTAGCACATTGCAAATTGTCATTTTTAACAGTTCCGCTATTCCCAATCATTTATCTTTATTTCTTGTTGTGTTCGTCTTTATATTATCTGTCCGGCCATTTCTGTACGGTTTCTGTACGAGTTTGTGAGTGTGTTCTTTTTTTATCTGGGAGGCCATCAGCCTACCGCAGAACCCCCTACTGGTGGAATAGGGTTTTATTTAGGGATTATACATATTTCGTAATCAGTAATATCAGATCTTAATTTCGACTTGCTGAGGAATTCTCTTAGTTTACGCAGTTCCTGCACGACGGAATTTTCCTTAATCAATAAGAAACATGTGACGGAATTTGATTTCCACAACCATTTCAACATAATCACCATTTCACACCAATACTAAAATAAAATCAATGAACTTCTGCAGGAAATATGGCAAAGTCACATCTGATCTCTGAAAGTTGAGATATTTTTAAGGTAGATCCTAACTTTTTTTTTCAATGCCACCAGGTTGTTTTTTATGACATTTCTGGCTTTCTCCCCTGGTATTGGCGGAATTGTAATCAATGTCATAGGTTGAGGCACCTGGAAGGCGCAGTTACGATACCTCATTGATATGTTGAGTCATAAATAATAATGAAACGCCAGAAAGAGTTCTGAACCAAATCCCAGTCACGGGCAACCATAGGAATAATTCTCTTTAAGGAAAAATTCATATTGTCTGACCCGGGATCTCATTAACTGTAGTCCATGAGGCCGAAACAGTTGCCTTAAAATATCTCAACTTTGCAGAGACCAGACAAGAGTTTGCCATATTTCCTGCAGAAGTTTATTTAATTTAATTTTAATGCTGGTGTGGATGGTTAATATTAGGCAGCGGGTTTTTAGGTTTTAAAAGTTAAGATTGCAACATAGTATAGTGATAAAATTAATTTAATAAATATTTATAGCCAATCAATTGATTTTTTTATAATATAACTTACAAAAATGTTTCTCAATAATTTTTGTGTGGGATCTAGCAATATTACATTTATATTACACATCTTACTTTTAAATTAAAAATAATTAATGTTCTATTTACATATGTGTAATATAGCCTAAATATAATATTGCTAGATTCCATACGAAGTATTGAGATTTTTTTTAAAGTTATATTATTAAAAAATAAGTTGATTGGATAAAAAGACCTATTACATTAATTTTATCACTATACTATGTTGCAACCTTAACTTTTAAAACCTAAAAATCCGCTCCCTATAACGAAATGGGTGTGGAAATCAAATCCCATTACAACAAATTTCTTAAGATAAAAACTTAAAATATGTACCTTTTTGGCAGGTGTCGTCGTCCTCAACTGTGTTAAAATAATATATTTAGCATAGCGTCTTTATCACGCTGTTCCAATGTTAATGAATCAAGAAATCAGAAGACAATCTATCGCTGAATTCACAGCTGAGTATTTGAAAGACCTTTTAAAAAAGCGGCAAAACAGGTAAAAATTACTATGTTCTTTAAGTCCTTGCCCTAACCTCACAGTAATATTAATAGAAATTGTTCAAAATCTCTCATTAATTGATTTTATTTTGATAATTTGTATTTCATTTTGTAACCTTGGAACGTATCCCCTATATACCCGTACAAATTACCATTCCATATTCGCGGTTTTTGTATTCGCGCCGTAGCCGAGCGGTTAAGGTAGGAAGCCTTGGTGCAGAGCTACGGGACTTGCGCTGGTTCGAGTCTCCATGGGGGAAGACATTTTCTCATGGTATTTCGGCCAGTATGGGACCGGTGCCCACCCAGCATCGTGAGGCAATTGGGTAGCTACAATAAGTAGCGGCTCCAGGTTGAGGAACCAGCTCTAACGGCTGGGGGACTCGACATGCTAACCACATGTCACCCCTACACTGGTTGTTGATCATCTACCTCTGTGATTGACACATGTGGATGTGAAGGGCCAGCAGCCGGCTGGTAAAAGGGCAACCGCTGAAAAGTGGAAAGACCCTCAATCGGATCGGCATATTTACAAGTTCTCTTATTATTTCATGTTTTAAAATTGTATGCTCAAATTATTTTGCTATGTGTTATTACATAATGTATTTAATTACTTTCTCCAGTTTGACCAGCCTCGCGGGCTAGTGGTCAGCGTTTCTGACTACTGTTCATGAGGTCCCGGGTTCGATTATCTGTCAAACCATAGGAATTTTTCCTTAAAGGGAATTATTCCTGTGGTTGCCCATGGTCTGGAATTTAGGTTAAGAACTCTCCTGGTGCTTCATGATCATTTATCACCCATCATATCATCGGGGTAACGTAACTCCGCCTTCCAGGCGCCCTAACTTCAGATTGTACCATTCTCCTTTGCATTAATCATGTGTCAGAGTGGGTTCTATATTGTATTATTAAACTTTATCCTAAATTTGTTTTGTTTTAGGCCTATATTATTTCCTAATGTCTTTAATACCTTCTTCAGTCATCATCATTAACTTCACATCTCACATCTGTTCAGCCCAGCCTTTCTTGGTCTTCCTATCGATCTTCGTCCTCCAGGAAGAAGGTGGTGTTCTCACCTTCTTCAATCTGGTATTAATCTATTGTATATTGTTTTGCCTGTTTTATTTTTCTTGTGTTATTTTAAAAAAAAATATGTGTCAAAATGTATTTTATGTCTTGATTTTGTTTCCCCTCTCCCTTTAACTAAAACTTTGTAATGTATATATTCTACATGTATTATTTGCGTAAGTCAACTGCCTACAGACGCAGTACAGTTTGTCTGCTGGGGTGCGTGTACTCTTGGAACTTGGGGTTTCTAATCAGACACATATGAATAATGTGCTATATAAAATCGAACGCGTGTAGGCTATATTTGTGATTAATAGATTTTCAGGTACGGCGAATGTTTAATCGCTGGGGCAACGATTTTAATGCACAATAAAATACAGGATAATGCATTATAAAAATGCACTAATGCACTAACAATTAGCAAAAAATGCACTAAAATTTAAAATAATGCAATATGATATTTATAAAATTCACATTTGCACGTAATTATAAGGTGTTCACTTTTTAGTCCTGCATTGCAATGTACAACAAACAACTGCTGTAGATTGTAGAAGGATCCATTTCTAGCGATACTATATAAAGATGAATATTTAAAATAAACTATATCACTGGGTTGTAAGTCCCCTGGTAGTACTTCTACATAACAATTCTCACCTGGCAGAACAAAGCTATTGACGACAGCATATCAAATCTTTCATTTTTACTCAAAACCATTATAATTTTCTTCAACACATCCTTTACCATTTCCCCAGCTCATTTTTTCTAGATAATTTACTACAAAATGAATATATAATTATGGAATATTCACCTGAAAGGTCCGTCTCCTCAACTTAATTAATCATTTAACTGTAGCGCTTTCGGGACTTGTCCCATCATCGGCAGGATTCAAAACTGGTGTTTCACTGAAGATCTGGTAGAGGGGGTTGCATGTATTGGGTTCGTTTTCGTTTATCAGGCTGTCGTTGTTGTGAGCTGCTTTCATGATTTCCATCTCTTCGAGTACGTTTATCTTCGCTGGATTATTTTCTCTGTACATTACTGTTAGGGTGTTTTCAATATTTAACATGCGATGTCTTTCATGGATAACGTGTTTTGCATAACTTGATTTCCCTTCTGCGTGAATGAAGTCTCGAAAATGTTCTTTGAATCTGATGTTAAAACTTCTGTTTGTCCTTCCTATATAAAATTTGTTGCAGTCCTTACATGTCAGTTTATAAACTCCTTTGCTGTTGAAAATGTTATTTTCTTCAATGTTATTGTTTATTATGTTGTTTAATTTGTTATTGGTTCTGTATGCTATTTTTACATTTTTATCGGCTTTCTTTAGTGCATTGGCTAATTTTGTTGTTTCTTTTCCTGTGTATATAAGTGTTATCCAAGTTTTCTTGTTGTTGTCAGATTCTTTTTCTAGTTTAGTTATGTTGGTTATGTTGTTCTTCCTTTTTTGTTTTTTTACGAGCTTATCTATGAATTCTTCATTATAACCATTGGTTTTTGCCATATACTTTATGTAGTTGAGTTCTTGGATATAATTGTCTTTGCTTAATGGGAGTTTCAACATTCTACTGACTAAGCTATTAAATGTACTAATTTTCTGTTGAAAAGGGTGTGTAGAATTTTTGTTTATGGCCAGAGCATTGTTTGTGGGTTTCCGGTAGATACTGATTTCTAGTTTATTGTTGTGTAGATATTAACCAAAAATCAAAAATGTGTAGGACGAAGAAATCTGTTCATTATTTGCTATATTCATCATATTTGTTAGAGAGTTAGTCACTGCAAAATAATGTTATGACCTGTTCGGAATATTAAAAGGAGAAGCTTTTTTTTATTTTCGTAATACAAATTCGATAATTGTCGAGGTAAAACACGACTGTGATTGGTTGTAAAACAAAATTCATTGAAACGTGATTGGTCATCGACTCCCATTTGGGACATGAGTTAAATAGTCTATATAATGCGATTGTGCTCTAACCAAGTCTTACACGCATATAGCAATATAGCTTTCACCACTTATGGTAGAGTCATCTTCAAATTCTTTGACTTATAACTTAAGACGATCTGAACAATCACCACCACCACCACAATCGTCATCGTCATCATCGTCATTATCATCATCATCACCATTCCAAAGATTGGGCAATTGCCCGTTCCGACTTCATAATGCATCAGCTCAACATTTTCTAGGTCTTCCGACATGACGTCTACCTCTTGCTAGATAATTTCTTGCTAGCAGTAGGATATCTCTCCTTACCCATTCCATTCATGTGATCAATCCACTTTTGTCTATAATTCGTGAATATCCAATGAAGGTTGTACTTTTAATTCTTCTCTTATATCTAAACCACAATCATAAATTATAGCTATGATTCCTTTTTTCTGTGAGTGACCTCGATCGAGAATGAAGTTCCCTATGCGGCCAGGCAATATGACCTAGACCTAGGGAAACTAAACAACTGTTTATTTTTACACCCTCATTCTAAAAATTGAAGTGTGTTCTTGTTGATAACACATTCCAGAAATGGTTTTCGACAGGAGGAAGCAATCAATAAAACTTACTGGCTGGTGGCTCTAAAAGCAGATTAAGTGTACATTTTTTTAGGTTATGCAATACAAACAGAGTAATAAATTGTTATCTTAATTATCCATATAAAAGTGCATTTAATGAATTTTTATATACAAATATAAGTCCCGGCCACGCGTTGCTGTGGCTAAGGTATACGTTAAAAATTTAAATTAAGTTGCTGTCTTTCAGCCAGATTACTTAAAACTAATACTTACACACGAAATTAATAATATTGAAAATAAAATAAACACTGAACACACTTAAATTATGAAATAATCAATATTTGCAATTCAATTGAAATTCGCGGTTGCAACAAAAAGCACATCCATCTGGATCTCTCTTTGTTAAATAATAAACCAATTACCTTAACAAATTACCTTACACCGCCATCTGTTAGAATCGTATGGAACTCGCAGATAATTACACCGCCATCTGTGAGAATCGTATGGAACTCACAGATAATTATAACTTTTGTTGAATAATAAACAAATAATTTGCAATAAAGAATAATGCGACTATAAATTTAGTTATAAACTACCCTAAGTCTCAAGTTGGATCAAACTGCACACAGTGTGCAAAATTTTATTAAAATCGGTTCAGTAGTTTAGGATTCCATCGCGGACAAACAACGTGACACGAAATTTTTATATATTAAGATAAAAAATTTCACGTCAACTTGCATCACTTAGCCAATCTTTATATATATCAGTCTGTATGTCCTTTATGATTTCAAGAACTACTTGACCAGTTTTAATTAGGGTCTTACCGTTACTTAGAGAACTTTTCTGGCACAATTAACACTAATAACATATTATCCTACGTACTATTTATTTTACTTTATTTTATTTATTTATTTTATCTGATGGAGTTAAGACTGAGGTATTCTCTTTCACTTCACCCGGGTTAAATTAACTATACATATAATAACAATTATCCTATGAATTATCTACACAAAATTTGTTTAAGTCGGAACGGGCCAGAGGGCTAGGCCTTGATGTTGATGATGAATTATCTACATGTTGATTAATTATACATAATCGGTCTTACTAATAAAAATCTCTAATACAGGCTTTCATCAGTTGTTTAGTTATACAATATATAAGCCTTATGTAGATCACGTATAATTTCCTTACTAATAAACGTTGTGCCGGAGCTATATAACAAAAGAACGGTTACACACAATACGTCACATATTCGTCATCATAATGACGTCAGAACAATATTACTCGCAGTTTGTAACAGAAATAAAACAACATCAACTAGTGATTATTGTGTAAGAAATGAATATGAATAAGAATTAAAAGAGATTCCCTAATTGAGGAGGTACGGGAAAAATAAGTGTGTTTTAATTTATATACATTTTCCTTTACGCAATGTCAAATAAAACGTAGAATTGGTTTCACAGATAATGTGCTGCCATCTAACGTCAAGAATTTCGACCAATTCTTGGAAACTAATAAAAGCTTTGCCCATTACTTATGAATTATATGCAGTATTTTAAGATGCGTTAGAAAACGTTCAAAATAGTAGGAAATGTTACCGACAACAAAATATCATTTCAAGCGAAAAAAAAAAAAATCACTATAGTTCGACCGGGAATCGAACCTACGACCTCACGCATGGCAGTCAGAAGCTCTAACCACAAGACTACCAAGTTAACATGTAGATTTTTTGCAATAATAGTACCTCTATACTAAAATACATTTTTATATCGGTGTGTGTGTTATGTATTATAGATGCAAGAAAGTTTTCTTAAAATAATATTATGAAGCATTTAAACTACATTCAGGTTAAATCTTGTCTACAGCAATTATTGTAGAACATATCCTTTTGTGATTCAATGTTCAATTTTAAAATATTTTTAGGCCTAATCGAGAATGAGTGTAACGAAAGGCATTTTATGATGCCTTTATTTTCCTACCCAGAGCTTTATTAATATTATTTATGCCCTGTGCATCCATCAAACAGTCATTAAAGTGTTGCATTTTGGGTTAAATTTAAGGAAACTTTCATCAAAATCATAAGAAAACAGTCAGTTGATCTTGATGTCCGACATTTTGTCTAGTTATAGAATCCTTAAACAAGGGTGGAGGCATGTATAACGATTCCCATGTAAAGTTGTACACCTCTTCTACACTGAACAGCTAATACAGTGTTTATTAGTAAGAATTTTCAACTGAGATGTGTATAAACCTTGTATAAAAGTTATATATGGATTATTAGTAAGAGGGTTAATATATATATATATATATATATAGGCTACACAATATAAAGTTGACAAGGGAAAATAATAATAATAATAATAATAATAATAATAACAATAATAATAACAATAATAATAAACGTACTTCATTCATTCATTCATTTTGAGAATTTTCCTCATCTTTGAGGGTTTTCTCCAATCAATCTTAGTAATTAACATGAATTAAAAAAAATAAAAAAATGACTATGAGCTTATAGACTATCAATTTGCTGCAAACATTCACAAATTTCCCCTAATTAAAGTTATTCATCGTTCTCTGTCATCTGTGTCTTCATCTGTTGCACCAAATTTCCTCACTGAATTTTGAATGTTATTCTTCCAGGTTGTTCTTGATCTTCCTTTTCTGCTCCGTCTTTCAATTTTCGATGCATAAACAGCCTTTGGTAGTCTTCCATCATGCATTCTTCTTATGTGTCTATACCATTTTAGCCTTCTGTGTTCAATCTCATCTATTATACTTCTTTCTGCAATCATCCATTTTCTAATTTTTGTATTTCTAATTTTTTCAGTCGCTATAATAACAATAACAATAATAATAATAATAATAATAATAATAATAATAATAATAATAATAATAATAATAACCTATAATTTGATTAAAGAAAAATTTGGTAAAGAAAGTTTGAAACGTAGAGGAATAATGAAAGTAGGCCTATACATAGAACACGGTCATATACGGCTCGATCTAAGGAAAAAGGCATCGGAGCACTAAAGAAAGGTCGGTATTTGGACGCTTCCTAAACCATAATAATTGGCTACACCAAATTAATGAACACAATTTAATGTCTCAAAAAATTCTACAAAAATTAAGCGACAGCATATATTTTTACGGATAACTCTCAATAACCATTTTTGTCTTTCAGCTCAATGATGCCAAGGAGATCGGGATAAGTAGATTCCCGGGCAACACCGGGTGATCAACGCGAGGTATCTAAAATATTTACAATATAAATCTATAATTATCTTTCTTTTTACTTATTCAACAAAAAAATGTTAAAACTAAAAAAAAAATCCATGGCGCTACAGGCCTAGAAGGTCCTTGGACTACCAGCCGGCTCCATGGCGCTACAGGCCTAGAAGGTCCTTGGACTACCAGCCGGCTGTTGGCCTCACATCCACATTATGTCAATCACAGAGGTAGACAATCTTCCAGCCACTGTAGGGGTGATATGTGGTCAGTATATTAGGTCCCCCAGCCGTTGTAGCTGGTTTCCTCTACCTGGAGCCTACTTAGCAATCCAAATGCCTCACAATGCTGGGTGGGAACCGGTCCCATGCTGGTCGAAATCCCATGAGAAAATTTCATCCCCCATGAAGACCCGAACCAGCGCAGATCCCGTAGCTCTGCGCCAAAGGCATCTTGCCTTAACCATTCGGCTACGACGCGGGACTAAACATAAAAAAAACATTTAATTTATTTGGGCGTAGCAGCGTACGCCGGGTATTAGCTAGTATGTTATTATTTTTATTATTATTTTCTTAAAGATAGCTCTATAACAAATATGTATAAGTTCAGATTCAGTGCTCATATAGGATACAATATTCGTACTTTCTGAAAACATACAATAAATGGGAATTAAAAAAAAGTATTAGAATTTTAATTTGGTTTTAAAAATATATCCACTATCTTCACAGAACTAGTGTTACCTGGTAATTGAGAAAATTCCATTTTATGGAAACGGAAACTTGGGAGAACATGTTAACAAAACAACGGAAGGATCAGTTTCCGGGCCGGAATTCTACAATAAAAGTGTGTTATACAATAATTGATTTCCGTGCAGCTGACAATAACACACCTCTGTAAGAGTTCCCGTGCAGCTGACAATAACACACCTCTGTAAGAGTTCCCGTGCAGCTGACAATAACACACTTCTGTAAGAGTTCCCGTAGAAATTATCACTTTCATCCATTTTATCTTCAATATTAAGTACGATATATATATATATATATATATATATATATATCCCGCGCCGTAGCCGAGTGTTAAGGCAGGAAGCCTTGGCGCAGAGCTACGGGACTTGCGCTGGTTCGAGTCTCCATGGGGGAAGAAATTTTCTCATGTATTTCGGTCAGTATGGGACCGGTGCCCACCCAGCATCGTGAGGCATTTGGGTAGCTACAATAAGTAGCGGTTCCAGGTTGATGAAACCAGCTATAACGGCTGGGGTACTCGACTTGCTGACCACATGTCACCCCTACACGGGCTTGATGAGCATCTACCTCTGATTGACGCATGTGTATGTGTGGCCAGCAGCCTGCTGGTAGGCTACGGGCCTTCTAGGCCTGTCGCACCATGGAAAAAAAAATATAACCAAAAATAGACTGCCCACAAACAACCGACTTATAGTATATTGCGATAGGAGTGTGGTAAACACTTGATACGGATTGCACCAAGCTTTTTTTTTTAATTTCGGAGATTTCGTTATGTGTTTACCACATGAGTATTTCATACTATTTTCTACATTATGTGTATTTATTTTAGTAATTAACACATTACCTATTTTTTTTTTTTTTTGCAAATGTCACGGTTGTCTTTCGACATTCCTGGTGTTCTCTCCTGGCATGGCGTACTTGTAATCCACTTCAGAGGTTGGGACGCCTGAAAGGCGGGGTTACGTTGCCCCGATGATATGACGGGTAATAATGATGATAGCGGTGCTCCAGGAGAGTCCCTAATCCTAAGCTTAATCTAAGATGAATATGAATTATGATGATTGCGATGACCATAAGATTTCGGGGACCGTTTGGGCCTTAAAGTTTTCCTGACATTTGTCTTACAGGTGAGGAAAAACCCCGATAAAAACCTCACCCAGAAAAACTATCCCGATCGGGGATCGTACCCGGGCCCGCTGCGTGACAAGGCAGCACGCTACCTCGAGACCACAGCAGTCTAAAATATTAATAAATATAATTGAAGATAAATGTTAGATTTCACAAGGTGAATCGGCCATATGTGTTGCTATGGAGAAATAGCAAGTATTGTTGGTCATGTCGCCATCTTATATTTCTTAAAACTGTGAAACCAATATGATTTTGGATTTATTTCTGATTATGGAGAAAGTTTTAGACGATGTGTGCAGTGATGATGAAATGGAAGAGGCGTGGAAAGCTGGATGTGATGAATTAATACCGAAATTAATACAAATTGCAGTAGGCCTATTACTACTAACATATCAAAATACATGTCTTTTTATTTACCGCACTAGTGCTTTTGGTCATTTTTAAAGTATTGAGATTTCTTTTGTTTTCATAGCAACCAAGCTTGTATGCGGGAATGTCAAAATACGATACACATCAACAATAACAGTAAGTATACAATATTAGTTACATAGTGAAAAAAATATAATTATATCCACTCTAAACTTATAAGAAGTGAATATTACAAACATGTTACGAGTTATTACATGATAGCGAAAGAATACTAAAAACAAACGGACGTATTATACAGGATGATTCAAAATTGACTTTACAACTTTACAAGCTTATAGAAATATTTAGAAGACGTATAGAATTGGTTTTAATGTCATATGATAGCACACCTCATCAAGTTTTCACTGACATAGTTTTATAGTACCTAGTTCTCTCACCGCGTGCGCTAACGTAGTTCATATCAAAATGGCTGCTTTCACAGGTGCCGAGCGTGCTCGTTGTGTGTTTTTGTTCGAAGAAACTAAATCTGCGACAATTGTTCAGCGTAGATTTCGTACCCAGTATGGTACGGATCCTCCTAGCATATCCAGATAAATCGTACCGTTGATAGTTTTTTCTTGGAAAAGGAAGGGGCCGTAAACTTTAGTTTTACTTAGCCCAAAACACATTCACTTTCGGGCTGTCACGTACGTGTTGCAGATGGAGATGTGGAGGTTCAGAGCCCAAGATCCTGCAGTTATGGGTATTTACTTTGCCACTGACGTGGAATGTAGACTCGTCGCTGAAGATTACATGGTTCAAATACGTTTCATCTTCCTCAATCCGACCAAGCATTTCTGCACAGAAATCACGTCGAACCATCTTATCATTATCAGTAATGTGTTGCACCATCGAAAATCGGTATGGTTTCAAGTGCAAACGTGTCCGTAGTATGCGCTAAATGGTCGGTTGTGAAATGCCAGTCTCACGTAACGCACGCCGCGTTGATTTCCTAGGGTTCCGAGCAAAGCTATCCCTCACTTGTTGAACCACAGCTTCAGCCGTACGTGGACGGCCAGTATGCTTGGAATGACCAACAGAACAGCCAGTCCTAACAAATGTTTGGTGCCAAGAATAAATTGTTGGCCTGCTAGGAGGATCCTTACTATAAAACTATGTCGGTGAAAACTTGATGAGTTGTGCTATCATATGACATTAAAACCAATTCTGTATGTCTTCTAAATAAATTTCTATAAGCTTGTAAAGTTGTAAAGTCAATTTTGAATCACGGTGTATTAAAACAACACTAGCAGGGAAATGTCAACCATTACATGCCGAAACTACGTAACTTGAAATTTCTATCAGAGAAGCGTTGTGATGTACCAAGGCCGTGAAAAAATCTGTCTTTTTAATTGAAACGCACAGAAATCGAAGCCAGAATCCAGCAATGGCAACCCACTTTTCGGAGCAGGTGGACTACCTGCTTGTATAACAGCTGAGTGGATGATGCGGCACGCGGCGTATACGGCAGGTTCTCCAATCTACCGAGACACGAGTTGTATTACTTCCCTATAGTCTAAATGAGAAATTTGGCGCTGGATTTTTTTTCATACGGCCTTGGTACATCTGAACGTTTCTCTGAAAAAAGAAAATCTAGGTAGGTTTCGGCATACATGGTTGTGAGTTCCCTTCTAAGAAACTGCAGTTGGAAGCCAATATAAATAAAACTAAATGTAACGTCACACACAAAAATACTTTATTATTTAATAGTTCACATTAACTTAAGAAATCCAAACACATGGGAACAGGAACAAGGTGCAGACAGAATTTAAATATAGGGTCACATCCCAATATCACACAATACAGGGATTCTTGTCACCGCAACTACTCTAAAAAAAGTTTATATATATATATATATGATATGAAAAGAAAAAAGAATGCTTGAGTCGGGATTTGAACTCGAGTCTCTAAAGTATATTTATATAAATATAAATATAAATATATACATATATATAACTTATATATATTACCCGTACAAAGTACCTCTGCAGGCGGAAGAATCAGGAAGCTCTGTTTTTTGGTACACGTGACGTCATATAAGGCATTGTACACTGTCAGCGTCCCACGTCCCATTCCCCTTAGCACTCGTAGATAGTAGTGTCACGTGGTCTATTCCTGCATAAACACGACTGCAGTGCCCTCCGTCAACAACTGCGCTTACTCCTTAAACGGGTAATATATATATATATATATATATATATATTTCGATGTTATAATTAAATATTCACACTTAGCAATGAAGGCCAAATATCACATGAAAAGAAAAATAAACTTTTTTTATTTCTTGTTTAATTTAATTTATATTTAGTTAATTTTTCTTTTCATGTCGTATTTTACCTTCATTGATTATAACATCAGAATAAAGAAGCGTTACTGCTGTAAAGTAAATATTCTCTTTAAATGCTCACTTGTCGTAGAATCCATGAGATGGCAGTGCGACCGATGGTGATACAAAAGTATATATAATGAAGAAAAATAAATGTTTGTGCTAAGATGCATGAGTAGATTAGTTGGTATGTCACACAACGTACAAAATTAGAGGTCTCGGATTAAAATCCCGGTTCAGCCGTTTATTTTTCTTTTCATGTCATATACAGGGTCTTTCAAAAACACCGACAACGGAGGTGATGTGGTATATTGAGATATGCTGATAATTTTTAGTAAGGTATCTGTGTCTGCAGGTGGCGCGTTTTCACACTATGAGTAGCTATACTTCATTCGCTCTTAGAGTGATCCTAACATAAACAAACGCCAATTGTATCCTTCCGCCATTCGCGCCACAATTACTGTCATTTTGACAAGTGTGATTTTTAGTTTTCTTTCCTACAAAGGAAAACTATAAATGGGCGTGATCTTCTTTAGTTGCCTTGTACATATTTTATAACAGTATTTCTTACTGGTGCTTCAATTGTAGGTGGGAGAAAATTTACAGAAGCTGGGGAATTCCTAGTCTCGAAAAGGGTACTATTTCATATTATCTTTGGCCTTTCAGGATTCGAAGTACTGACCTTCAGTATCCAGATGTGGAAAATCTAGTAGATTCCTTAGCTTGTGACAGTTATTTAACATCTGACAGTTTAATTTTGAATATAGGCCTCTTTTGCATTAAGCTAATTTTGAAGCGTTTGGCATTTAACTATTTGTTCTATTGTGTCAAGTATCCAAAAATAATAAATAAGGAATTGGTTTTTTCCTTCTTCATCGTTCGAAATAGTTTTGTTCACTGAAGGAATTCTGTAGTTTTATATTTTGTTCAATTTTCAATATTAAATTCCCCATAAATTAATACGTATAACCATCCATCCATAGTATTTCTACCCGAAGGCAGGTCCTTCACTGCAATCATAGCATCTCATGCTATGCTTGCAGCTTTACTAGGGAATTATAGGTGTGGTAGCTTCCCGTTGCTTTCCACACCTGTGAAGGATGATGATAATGGTAAGGATGATGATGATGGCCATATGATTTCGGGGATCGTTTGGGCCTTAAAGTTTTCCTGACATTTGTCTTACAGGTGAGGAAAAACCCCAATAAAAAGCTCACCCAGAAAAACTGCCCCGACCGGGGATCAAACCCGGGCCCGCTGCGTGACAAGGCAGCACGCTACCTCGAGATCACAGCCGTGGACTGTTTTAATAACCATAATATTTTTAATCTTAGTAAATTTACCTTTAATTGGATACCAAACACGATGTACATATTTTGTTCTATTAGTTGGACCTATGTCTAATGTATATATGGGCCAATAAGTTCTCGTTACAACTTATAGAACATTGCGTTTTGAGGATGAGACGGGCTCAAACCCTGCAGTTGATATCACTGGTCAACATGATGTTTGTCTCATGAGTACCAATAGTTGTACTTAATGCAGTTTTTTATCGTGTTTTCAAATGTGTATTCGGAATTTCTCCATCACCCACAGTTTTTTTATTTCAATTTCAATTAATGGATTTAAATAATTATTTTTTAATAAACTTTTTTGTGCAATTGTACATTGTAAAATTAAACGGGGAACACTTTCATCAGGAGATTTCAGCTATGGAAAAGAGATATCAAGGCAAATGGAATCCTAATATGCTGGCCGATTATTGTTGGACCATCAAGAAGGATGCTCCACAGGCGAAATATAACAGAAAATCGTCATTTCTTACTTTCTAGGTGAGTCCGAATGTTCAAATATTGTGTAGTTACGAATGCAGAAAATATTAAAGTGTTTGAAATTACAAATGTCTGTCTCTCGGAAACCTTGTGTGATGGAGAAAAACCTATATATTTGAGTTCAGGTGAAAAAATATATCAGAATCACATATTTTTGTTTCTGAGACAAAAAAAAAGTTTCTTTTTTGTTGCTCAGTGTAATGAATGACCTCATAACTATTAAAGGTGAATTTCGCAGCCCTGAAGCTAAGTTGTAAGTGCATAGCGAATAATGAACCTTACATCCATCATTATGATACATTATCATTATACATAACCTCAAAGGGAGAAAAAAATCTCATCCAGGACATCACGAAAGTATAACTAACTACCTTTTAGTTTTTTGTAGAAAACAATGTTGTCCTTGAAATGGGGGGACTGATTGTTAGATTGTTTTTAGTGTGATTTAGTCCAATATCTCTCTCTCTCTCTCTCTCTCTCTCTCTCTCTATATATATATATATATATATATATATATATATATATTAATAATTACATTTACGATTTCCACGCCTTCCAGATCTAACGGAGGCATGACCTTCAAGGAGAGGACTTTAAACTCTGCATCACTTAATAATTTTTTTGACCACAAAATTCATGGAAGTCACACCGGATAAGTGATCAACACAATGTCGAAGCCACCCCGAAACAATACGAACATTTAAGACAAGACACATAATTCACTCATACATTCATCTAAAGAAAGACAAATACGATATGATGGACAGATGGAATTCCGGAAATGTTTGGACGTTAAAGTTTCCATTCAACAATTCACTCATCCCCGGTAAAAAACCAGAAGTCAATTTGTTCCATTTTTCTTAATGTATACTGTTGTATGTGCCGCTTCACGTGATAATAACAATATAGGTCAATTCTTCATTCAATTAGCTGTAATGAACAATTTTTGTTTTGGATAAGTCTAAAAGGATCAGATGAGCCCCCTATATAGAGGTCTGAATGACAAGGATACCGACAGACCACGCCTGACGCACCATCACGGAGACACATGAACAAAATGAAATGAAATGGATGATATGAGTGTGAAGAAATGGTGGAATGAAATTGTGGCAGGGGAAACGAGAGAAAACTCCGAGAAAAAATCTGCCGAAGCTTCGTTTCATCCACCACGAAACCCATATGGAGTGACCGAGACTCGATCTCGGGACCCCAGAGTTGAGAGGCGAGTGTCTAGTTGCCAGGGAGCCGCCTTATCTAAGACAATATATTATCTGGAAACTGTGTTTACCAGCACTTCACTCCTTGTGTCATTTAGATCCATTCTTTTTTTTGGGGGGGGGGGAATTTTAAATTCAGCAGGATACTACACAATTTTTCCCTTTCATATGCTTCTTAAAGTCTACATAGGCCTATAGCTACTTCATGTACATTCTTTTCTAGAATATTTCTTACCGTATACTGATTTTTCTGATCTACTGCAGATTTCCGTGGCGCGACAGGTGTAGAAGGCCTTCGTCCTACCACCTGATCTCACATCCGCACGTGTCATCCTGCCAGAATATCAGAGACATGACATCAACATGTCGGGTCCCCCAGCCGTTATACTTGCTTTTCTCAACTTGCAGCTGTTATTAGGCCTAGGGCCTACGTACTTATTGTTGCTACCCAAAATCCTAACGATGCCGAGTGGGCGCGGGTCTCAAACTGACGGAAATTCCATGATAACCACCGCATCGTATTTTATGTAAAACCACATTGTTGTACAGGCGCACGCCATAGCGTAATTCGTTAAGGCAATACGCTACAATCCAAAAGTTCGGGGAGTTCGAATCCAGGGGGTCAGGATTTTTTAAACTGTCTCAAACCTTCTGGCGGCACCGTAGTCCTGGGGTCGACTCAGCCTTCAACGTAAATGATTACCAGTCTTGTTCTGGGGACAAAGACGGTCGTCACGCAGGGCTTGACAATCCGGCTGACATCTTGTGTCGATGTCTAAAAAGGTGGAGTCTTATCCTTCAACTATCCCAAGGGCTTTTTGAGGCCGGTAGTGGCATCACTTTACCTTTATCTTACATTGTTCAACAGCTGTTATGGCGTCAATATAAGGTGCATACTAAAGTCCGTTCAGTCATTTAGTTTACAGGCGGCATCAAAGACAACTGTTTCCCTCTGGTTTAAAAAAGTCGGGGAGTTGTCGTTAGAAGCTTCTAAGACGCCGCTCCAATCACCAGAAACTGAAAACATGTCTCTACCAATAATCCTTCGCATTTTAAATGACGTTTCCACGTGCATATTATTATCTTAACAACGTTGCAACTTTTATCTTTTGCGGTTACTTTAGTTGGTAAAAAATTATTCCAGTGAAAAATGACGACGCCGCTTGATATGCTAAACATTTATGCGTACAACATAGACCTACCTAACCTCATCCCAAAGATAACTATATAGGAATAGATTCAACTGGAACTGTAGGGAATGCCGACTACTTAATATTCACGGATGGGTCCAAAACGGCTAAGCATGTGGGAGCAGGTAAGGTAGCCGAGAAAAACTCAAAGGAGGTATTTACCAATATGAAAAGACTTGACATAGAACAGGCAGAGCTCCTTGGAATTCAAATGACAGTTGAATGGATTGAACTACAAAAAAAGTAACTTCAACATATGCTATCCACGTAGATTCATCGTAGATTCATTCACAAGCCGCTCTTCTAGCCATAGCCAATAGAAAAACAACCAACCCTTTGGCGATCCAAATCAGAGAAAAGCTAATCGTACTCAAAAAGACGAGTAAGATTGGCCTCCACTGGGTTAAAGGTCACGCAGGTCTTCGAGGGAATGAGAGAGCTGACTATCTGGCTAAAATAGCCGCCAGCTACAAAACTACTATCAACTACAACTCCATCCCTATAACACGAGGCAAGCAGTTATTAAAAGAATACTATGAAACAATCTGGAATTCAATTTACACCAAATCGAATGACGCCCTCCATACCAAAATGTTCATCCCCAACATACCCTATAGACTGTTCCTATCTCTATGGCCTAACTATATAAGCACACAATTTCTTACCAACCATGGACTATTTAAGTCCTACCTACACAAAATGAACAAAACTGCTTCAATTTATTGCAACTGCCTGGAAAAATCACTGCAGACGGCCCACCATCTGATGACTGAATGCAACATGTTCTCCAGACACTATACTACAAATTGCTACTCCGCCAAATATTCTGAAGTTCCATTTTAACACAGTCAACGTTGCAGAATTTCTTACGAGGATCTTCCGTCAACTATAAGAACAACTAGAACAATAATTGAACAATTGTAAAACCTGTAAATATCCCGTGATATAATATTGGTGAACCACAGGTTGTAGCATTTATGTAAATAAAAAAATACCTCAAATTAAAGCGCTTGTAAACTAAATAACTGAGCCGGCTATAACTTATTTGTTAGAATTTTGTATGAAGTTGAAGGTAAAGAGATACCCATGTAGTTGTTGAAATCTCCTTTCTTATTGAATCATAGAATAAGCATTTCCATTCATTTTCCCAAATCATACTAAACAATCTGTGTCTTTCCATCAATTTGCTCCTTCCCCTGAGTTTTGCTGGGTCTTTTCTTTTTATACACAAGAGAAAACTATTACAGAGCGAGTTACTTAAGGAATAGCGTTTGATGATCATATTAGTATTTAAATCCATGACGGGAAATTAGAATCAGATTTTTTCTTGATTTTTCTTCGTACTCAACGCTAATAATACTTTGAATTTCATCAACAGGACCCATTTGATCATAATGTCATTAAAAATAGTTCAGTGACCTACAGAAAACATAAATGACAAACAATAGAAAGTTCAAAGGCTACTGGATAAAACTACACGTGATGTGACCTTAGATATTAAACATATTTATATAAATACAGTTTAAACAACACTCATTTATTGACAGTATTACACTAATGTTTACTTCTCAGGATGATAGTCGTAACAATCTTGTTTGTACACTCTAAGCCCAAATGGTTTAACTTCCATTTTCCGTTGTAAATGTAAGTTACAATTTATGTTATTTGAAATTAATAAGTTTCATACTATGTTGCAATTTAGGGACTTTTTCGTTTTTTTTTTATATTTACACTGAATTTTAGGAGGGATTCTTTGACTATTATGGTAGCAAGGCCTAGGTTAATACTTAAGCCCTAAATCTTTAGTTATAAATGAGACTAAATTAGGATGAACTCTATTTTTCCGGAGTGGTCGCGGCTACTGGTGTTAATAAAGCATCTATAAAGAGAGAGGAGTAGTATTAATGTCACTACGGATTTTTAACATTTTATTAGTATAACCACTGAAGTATCAAGTTTACATGTGATATAACATGAATTTTGGCAATGACACCTTTTTTTGAGCCAAGTTAAATCCCTAGGAAGTAAGGAGCATTTACAAACTATTTTAAATGCAATAACATATTCCGGAATCTAACTCTTAATTAGAGAGACTAACAGTGTTAAGAATTAACTAGACTTTTTCAAATTGTAATTTTGTTCTTTCCTTTAAATATCATACTTGGAAATATTTTAATAATTTATAAGTTCAGAACTTTAAAAATTCACATTTATGCCTAGCCAAGCTTCAATTTGGAAGCTGCGTGCAAGAATATTGATATATAATTTAGGTACTCGTCATAATTTTGAAACTAAACATTATTGAAGTATTGAAAAATATATATGTTTATAGAGATCTACTTACATGATGGTTCTGCCTCCTTCCATCACACTCCCACACACATCATAATGTCCATATCCCCCAAATATAAGTCTTCAATCTGTTTACTTCAATAATACTTCCAAGGTTTGAGAAAGGGTGTGAAAGTATTGTTCTCGAGTTTACCATATTTGCTAACTTTAGCTTTCTTTTTTCAAAATACCATCTAAATATGTCCATTATTATTTGAAATAATTGTATATATTTCTCAAAATTAAATATTTTCGTTTTATGATAATTATTAGTTGTAGTAACTATTTAATTTCATTTAAAAATTCAAGTGCTAGCCTACTTATACTATGAGTAAAGACAGAAGTTAAAACATAATATATATATATATATATATATATATATATATATATATATATATATATATATATATATGTGTGTGTGTGTGTGTGTGTGTTTCGAGGTTTCCTTGTCACGCAGCGGACCCAGGTTCGATCCCCGGTCGGGGCAGTTTTTCTGGGTGAGGTTTTTATTGGGGTTTTTCCTCACCTGTAAGACAAATGTCAAGAAAACTTTAAGACCAAAACGGTCCCCGAAATCATATGGCCATCATCATCATCATTATCCTTCACCGGTGTGGAAAGCAACGCGAAGCTATCACGCCTACAATTCCCTAGTAAAGCTGCAAGCATAGCATGAAAATTCTATGATTGCAGTGAGGACCTGCCTTCGGGCAGAATTACTATGGATATATATATATATATATATATATATATATATATATATATATATATATATATATAGAGGGTGTTGCAAAGAACACAGACAACGGAGTTGAGGTAGTATATTGAGATATGTTGATAATTTTTAATAAGGTAGCAATGTCCGGAAATGAAGCGTTTTCACGCTATGTCTAGTTAATTATGTCGTAAGATCAGTGTTAGTTCGAAGGATTTGAGACTCATTACGTGACAACACCTCACAGGTACGGAACCTATGATACGTGGCTTCGCAACGGAATGTGGCTGCAACACGAGTGAACTCCAGCTCACTTCGATGTCAACGTGAGGAGAAATTTGGATACCACGTATCCATGTCGATGGATTGGCATAGAGGGACCAGTTCCAAGGCCTTCGAGGCGACCTGATCTTAACCTCTCGACTACTTTTTGTGGGTCGGCATGAAACAGTCTGTTTATCAGACTTCAGTAGAGTCACATATGGATCTTACAATCCGAATCCACGCTGCTAAAGAAATAATTTAAACGAGGCCAGGAGTATTTGAACGTGTGCGCCAATCACTATACCGCCGACTTACGCTCTGCAATAAGATGGGAGATGGATATTTTAAAAACTTGATGTTACTGTGACAGCATTGTCAAGTATTGAGTCTTGGAATCCAACTAACGGAACTCTTGAGAAGTTAGCTACTCTTAGTGAGAAAACGCATCATTTTCGGACATAGGTAACTTATTTAAAATGATCAATATATCTCAATATACCACCTCACCTCCGTTGTTGGTGTTTTTTTGCAACACCCTGTATATATAATTCTTCTGTACGTGTGTTTGTCACTGAACTCCTCCTAAACGACCGGATCGATTTTGATGAGATTTTTTGTGTGTGTCTGATTGGATCCCTCGATGGTTTAGATTCAAATTGGGCCCTCTAAAACCATTAGGTGTAGGAGTTCACCTGAAGAGAAAATTAAAAAATCGCTCTAGCGATCACATTTTTTTCACAATGAAACTGAGTATATCGTATTAAATTAAACCGAGGTGTGTATTATCAAAAAAATAGCGAAATCCGACAATTATAAGTGGCACTTTACTTGAAACCCGAAATTAAAAACCGCCTAATCGACTGGACCGATTTTGATGAAATTTTGTGTGTGTGCTTGAGTGGGTTCCTGGATAGTTTAGATTCACAATTGGACTCGATAGGTGGCGCTGCGATCGGGTTATAGAAATGTTTTATCTCAGATGTGTAGCCATCTGCATATATACATATTCCGTGGGAAAAAATGTCACGCCATCATGCACGCTGCTGAGCCACAACAGATGGCAGTGTGGAGTTTTCTTGCGAACTAATTTAATAATACGTAATTACGTCTTAATAGCGAATTTTATGGTAAAAAGGTAACATAGTAACATACTTTTTATGGTCCGACCATGAGATGAGAAATAACGTCTGCCGGGTCCACTAGTATATATTTATATATTAATCAATGCCACCAGGTTGTCATTACATTTCTGGCATTCTCTCCTGGCATGGCGTACCAGTAATCCACTCTTGGGGTTGGGGAGCTTAGAAGGCGAGGTTACGCTGCCCTGATGATATGAAAGGTGATTATGGTGATGATGGTATTATTATACGCCAGGAGAGATCTTAAACTAAACTTCATCTAAAGAGGCGAATATGATAATGACGATAATGATGCCAAATAATGTTTGTCTTACAGGTGAGGAAAAACCCCGAAAAAAACCACATCGGAAAACTTGTCGCGACCGGGGATCGAACCAGATCCTGCTGCATCTACTTGGAGTCCACAGCGGTGGAATATTAAAATATTTTGATTTTAAATATAATTTATATAAAATGGTATATATTTCAGGCAACAGAGTTTTTTTTTGTACATTTGAAGATTGTATCCGACACAGCGGAACGTTGACCTGCTTCGTTTGTTGATGATTTGTGAACGAATGCCGTGTCATCCCGCGTACACTCGCTTCACGTAAATCTATGAGTATCAATTAATGTTTGTATGCGAGGAATACTAGCAACAATGAACAATGTAAGTGCTTTATTTGTCATTTGTTCCAACAATACTTGGTTAGTATCTGCATCCGTGCGACGCATCAACAGTGTTGCAATGATTGTAGGTAAATGTTCCGCTGGTCGTATAATAATAGCATATGATGCACAGTCTGCTTTGTTTATACTATCCATGTATAGTGGACTCAGCATTTTAGTTTTCAGGCGGCATCAAAAGTAACTTTCCCTCTGGTTTAAAAAATACATTGTTACTGCCAGGTAGAGTCGGGGAGTTGTTGTTAGAGGCTTCTAAGACGGCGCTCCAATCATCAACACTGAAAACAGTTCTCTGCCAATAATGTCTTCGCATTATAATTGACGTATAAAATTACGTTTCCATGTCAACTCCACGTGGATGTAATTATGTTAACAGCGTTGCAATTATTGCCTTTTGCAGTATTATTATAATATTGTATGTCGGTGCCGTTGAATAAAACGTGACAACGCCGCTTGATATGCTAAATACTTATCCGTGCAAAATAGACTTACCTAACCACAAAGCAAAGCGCCTGAAAACTAAGGTACTGAGTCCCTACACACTACGACTTGTCTCGGTACCGTGTCCATTCACACACGCAGTTTTCCCGCCAGTTTTGAAGTGTATGAGAGACTGCTGACGCGCGGTCCAAATCTGTGCGTGCGAATGCTGACCTCCAAGATGCCGGGAGTGTGAGCTGGCACCTGCACAGGCTTGTCAAATTCAAAAGGTGCGACCCGCGTGACCAGGTGGTGAGGAGCTCTTCGTCCCATTGAGAGTGGGCCCCGGGTTCCAAGACCGAGAAGTCCATTTGCCCCGGATAATTTGAATTGGTATCTAGCTATGTGCTATACGTGTAAAATGATACATGGCATGTGACGTATAGCAGCAAATACTGAACTCAGCTCCGTTATTATTTTTTAAGTTTCGAAAATATATTATTCGGTACTTTATTTTGGTGGGCAGCTGTGTTGCTAGTATCAGCTAATTTGCGTGCATTGATGGTGGATACTGACCCATCCAACTACCGATTTAATTTAATGAAGTGTGATTTTAATTACTTTTATTTATACATTATTATCAATGTTGATATTGTATGTTGTTGACTTATTTTGATGTTTAATGTTTAATTAGACGGCGTTATGCATCAACCGGCTATGTGCCATTATATAAGTTTCAAGAAAAATACGTTTGAAGTTTAAGTCAATCTTTACTATTATTGTAGCGCCAAACTGACGATACTGGATATTATAAGTTATTTTCCTTGTTTGACAGTTATGCATCAACAATCTAAAAGCGGGAACATTTTGCTCTTAGCAAAATTTAGATTACTATTTATGAAGATCAGGTTTCATACCCGTTTGTTGCAAGACACAGAATCTCTGATAGGACTGCTGGCGTTTACATTTTCTTTTTTTTAATAACAGATGACATCAATATATATATTTTTTAAATAGCGCTTAACCGGTTGATGCGTAACATCGTCCAATTTAGAATGCAATCTGTTTACACACAAACTTTTTCCCGCGCTTTTGATCTGACTAGTTGACACGACAGAGAGCTAGCTAAGTGTCGGCGGAAACTCTACGCACCTCTCTCAAACTTTTGAAATTTGTATTTACACGGGCGGTATCTAATAGTATATTACGATGCGAGGTTGGGAAGTGGTTTTTAGAGAATCCAGGAAAATGTTTAAAAACCGAGCGATAGCGAGGTTTTTAATTTCCGAGATTCTGTAAAACACTTCACAAACGTGCGTTGTACATTATCTTTTGCGCGATGGCTTTTAAAATAATAAATAATAGTAAAATAATATATTTGTTGGAAATATTTGCGTTCATTATAAACAATTGACTAACGTTAACAGTGTGGGCAATGTTTATTAGTTGAAACAACAGGAAGCCTTGAGAACAATTATTGATAACATGGCCGCAAGTACGTATTTATTGTTTTATATTGTTTCAAATAAAGTTCATTTCATTTAAAATGCAGTGATTTGTTTCATATAATGTATATTAATAGTACCTTTTTGAATTTTTCTGCATAGTCTATACATTGTACGTAGTATACATAGAGGGCAGTGGTTTTACATCCCGCACGTGGGTGTAAATGTAATATTACAGTATAGTTATTTAGGTTGGCAACCCCGAAATGTAGGAAGTTCAACTTTCAATAACGGTCGCCAATGCTGGTAATTACGACAAAACGCACTATCGCGCAAAAAATAATTACGTAGGGAGTGGATTTTTATGTTCTAAAAGTAAAGATTGCAACATAGTATAGTGATAAAGTTAATGTAATAAGCCTTTACATCCAATCAACTGATTTTTATAATGTAACTTTAAAAAAACATTTCTCAATACTTTGTGTGGGATTACATTTTATATTACACATCTTACTTTTAAATTAAAAGAAATAATGTAAATAGAAAATTATTTATTTTTTACTTAAAAGTAATATGTGTAATATAAACGTAATATTGCTAGATCCCACACAGAAATTACTGAGAAACATTTTGTAAGTTATATTATAAAAATAATGCAGTTGATTGGATATAAACACTTATTAACCCTTAAATACGCAATGTCATTCTATAGCAGGGGTCACCAATTGGCGGACCGCGGGACCCTGGGGCTTCGGTTTCCGGACTGGTTAAATATCGAATTAATACAATTTTTTTAAACCGGTTAAACATCGAATAAAACCAGTTTACTAAATTCTATGTTATGATAGTATTATTGTTGGCTCGGTTGGCAGTAGGCTGCTTATGGTCTGAGATTTGACTGAAGATGAACGTGATTCCGTTTGAAACCTGGTATCGTGAAAAACACGAAATTTGTGAGGCGAGATATTTAAATATTACACTGACCATATGTTAAGTTTATCATAAACTTATTAATAATTAATTATTAGAACTGAGTGCTACTGTGTTGTATTATTTTAGTGATTACCATGTGTTTTGTTTAATTTGTGCAATTCATACCATAACATAATTTAAACAATTACCTTTTTTTAATGCTCCAGGTTGTCCTTTTGAGCATTTCTGATGTTCTCGCCTGGCATTGGTGCAATTGTAATCCACTTCCAAGGTTGGGGCACCTGGAAGGCGGGGCTACGTTGCCCCGATGATATGATGGATGATGATGATGATGATAGTGGTGCGCCAGGAGAGTCCTTAATCCTAAGCTTAATCTAAGATGAATCTGAATGATGATTGCGATGGCCATATGATGTTCGGAGGCCGTTTGGGTCAAAGTTTCCTGACATTTGTCTTACAGGTGAGTAAAAACCCCAATAAAATCCTCACCCAGGAAACTGTCCCTACCGGGATCGAACCCGGGCCAGCTGCTTGACAAGGCAGCACGTTACCTCGAGACCACAGCGGTAGACGTTCCTTGTAATATTACGCAATAAAATCGTATGTTTAATCAACTATGGTTCCGGACCTCGACTGAATTTACTACTTTGAAAAACGGACCTCTATGAAATCTAATTGGTTATCCCCGTCCTGTAGGATACATTATTTATCCAATAGTTTTAATAAAAGAGAAGAAAGCTAACGATAAGAAATTACTGATATGTAAATTACACAATAAGTTATGCAGGATTGCGTTTTCAGTGCGGTCCGCCACATTTAAATAATTGATATGTACGACAAACGAATGTTTTGGCAATTTAAGAGTTACATTGATTTTGCCAGAAAACTATATTGCAATCTTATCTTCTAGAACCTATTCCACTTCTTTACGATATATATATTTCTTTATTACTTATTCAACCAAACATATAAATACATTTCATTTATTTAGGCGTAGCAACGCACACCACGTATTATCTAGTCCGTATAAAAACAATACAATACTAAGCCTCGAATAGGCAGTACTTTTAGTGGAAGACTTAAGCAAACAAGGAGATATATAAATACATTCATTATAAACACGAGATTTAAGTAAAATAGTTTTTAACAATAAGTGACTCAGTAACAAAGAATGATATAAAATGAGTTTATTTGTAAATCCCTACAAAATTAATGATCATGGTCATGCTTCTTACGAAATTGTTCAATTGGCTACGAAAATAGGATAAAAGTTATTTCCCGCGAAGTCCATCCAATGAACACACACATCCTGGATGGAAAATACAACGGAAATATGTATTACGATCGAGTTCGTTGACCAGAAAAATCAGACCGTTATGAAGGGGATTGACCTCAAGAAAATATTTTAAAATTGCTCAACGAAACTCGGTATATGTCAATGAAATAAAATGAGAAAGGCATTCTCCGAAAATCAGCAGAAATCAAACCATTAGAAGTGAAAGTTTACCCGAGACCAAAATTTAAAAATCTCTCTCACGGATTCCAATTTTTTTTAAAGAAACATGACATAACATTTGAACAAAAAAAGTAAGATCGGTCATCGTGTGTTGATTAACCTGAAATCTCGATGTTGTTGGGAACATTTTCTACGCTGAGGTGCTGAACGAGTTGACTTCAGATCGTACAATTTCAGTCTCATTTTCGGAAGGTCCCGATTTCAATATCCGGAGCCAACTAATCTTGCTGAGGTATTTTCGTGACATTCTTCTGTTTACAAGGCGAATAATAGGTTGGAATTTTAACACCGGGATACATTTCTTCCTTTATCATATTTTCATGCTTAATTAAAAATAAGTCCACCGCTGTGGTCTCGAGGTAGCGTGCTGCCTTGTCACGCAGCGAGCCCGGGTTCGATCCCCGGTCGGGGCAGTTTTTCTGGGTGAGGTTTTTATCGGGGGTTTTTCTCACCTGTAAGACAAATGTCAGGAAAACTTTAAGTCCCAAACGGTCCCCGAAATTATATGGCCATCATCATCATCCTTATCATCATCATCATCCTTCACCGGTGTGGAAAGCAACGGGAAGCTACCACACCTACACAATTTCCTAGTAAAGCTGCAAGCATAGCATGAAAATGCTATGACTGCAGTGAAGGACCTGCCTTCGGGCAGAATTGCTATGGATGGAATTAAAATATATATTTAACGAATTTACAGAACAAATGGACGATGTCAAGCGTCAACCGGCTAAGCGTATTTTTTTTAAATTGAGATTTTGATGTCATCTATTGCACTGTCTCATGAAGTAAGTGTACGCACATTTTTAGCGCCAAATCTTTTAATAGGCCTATGCCATTATTACAGAAAAATAAACCGCCATCAGTCCTATCAGAGATTCCATGTTTTGTAATAAACGGTTATGAAACCAGAACTGAAATTTGCATCATGCAGCTAAGCGCCAAATGTTCCCGCTCTTAGATTGTTGAAGCATAACTGTCAAACAAGGAAAATAACTTGCATTATCCAGTATTGTTAGTTTAGTGCTACAGTAATTCAGGAAAATTGAATTGAACTTCAAACGTATTTTTCTCGAAACTGACATAATGACGCCGGTTGATTTCATAACACCATCCAATTGTGATGTAATTGCTAGGTTGTATACAAAATACCTGGATTAAGTTACAAACCCTTTTGCAATATATATGTTGGAGAAGACGAATTGTATGGTTAGGCTAATAGCGATTCGGTTGGGGACGTTAGGCCGGGTGTCACCCTAGGTTATTTTGGATAAGATTAGGCCACGTGGCGGCACCCTCCCCCTTCTCATAATTATAATTTCTCATAAAACATACATACTTACACTACACAAAAATACTTTATCATACACTTATCTCTGCAAGTATACATCACCCATGTAAGTGGTCTGACCAAGTGGTGCGTACATTAAAAATAGGCTACACATTCACATTATTTACCGCGTGGAACCAGAAGCACAAGAGGTGTTGTGGGTGGTGTTGGAAAATGTCGCAACATTTTACGTTTTAAAATTATCTAGACTACTGCCGTGGCCTAGTGGTAATGTTGTTGCCTCGGACGCAGCGGAAGGTTTCGATCCCCGGTATGGACACATTTCAATAGGATTTCTACTAATGTATTTTGTGCACCTGTAAGAAAAATTACAAAAACTTCAATGCCCAAAAGTTCCCAAACCTTTTAGGGGAAATTAGATTATTAAATAGAATAGTAGGTTGGAATTTTCTTCTAATATTAATGACTGTCTATTCATTATTAGGCTACCTATATAGTGTGTCCACAGAAACATTTTCCCGGTTATAAACAGTTATAGTGTCGCTGTCAGTTGTTGGATTTACTTTGAACTGGTGTCATTAAAAAGAGAAACTCAAACAATTACAGGAGTTCTGCAATTTATATTGTTGACCCGCAAAATATGACAGCACAAGAATAAAGAAAAAAAAAGTTGTAAACAGACGCTGTTTGGATTTCGTTTGCCATTGTTGGTGAACTTTACAATTGCCAAGTCTTTGTGAGTTAAGTGTTTTATGGCAAACCCACAGGAACGTGTGTATTGGAATACCATACCACACGAAGTGTAGTAAGTGTTCAGCGTGCTTTCATACGGAATTTCCAACATGAGGCACCGAGGTAACAAAACAATTCTGAAATGGTATGGACAGTTTGTTGAGGATGGAAGCGTATGTGATAAGAGGAAAACCCATTCAAATGGCCTGTCAATGTGGAAATTATAGAAAATGTGCTGGAGGCAATTGCACGTAGTCCTCGAAAATCTGTGCGAAAGACTAGCCAAAAATAAAAAATTCCTAAATGCACTGTTTGGAAGATCCTACGTTCTTACATTGAGTCTTTTGAGGTAGGTACTAAACTGTTTGAGTTTCTCTTTCTAATGACACCAGATTCATGTAAATCCAACAACTGACAGCGACGCAATACCCGTTTATACAGTGCTTCTGTGGACACTATGTATTTTCTTGTTTAGTAACTCATATACGAGTGAATTGTGTGATTTCGCTTAAACGTTTGTATTATATTGAGGGGTGGACTCGAAATCAACGACTTTTAAAAATATAACCGAGAGTACAAAGAGACAAATAAAAACTGACGCAGAGAGAGAGAGAGAGAGAGAGAGAGAGAGAGAGAGAGAGAGGAGAGAGAGAGAGAGAGAGAGAGAGAGAGAGAGAGAGAGAGAGACTGGAATATTTACCAGATTTTATTTTTATAATAAGTTATTATTATTATTCTACGAATTTAAATTATTTTTTTTCAGATATTAATACGTATTTATAAGATGTATAATTAAATTAACACAGATTCGCATCTGTATATAATTGAAAACAGCAAGAAACGGAATAACGTACGGAGCAAAATTCGCACTAAAATACAACCAATAAGAATAAACTGTCAACAGAAATGTATTTTTAATGTATTTTAATAAGTAGATCGACAAAACATTCTAAATTAGAAACAAATAATAAATTAAATGATTAGGAAACAAATGAATGGTAATGATTATATATTTTATTTTTTCATTAACTTGGTTTAACCCCTCGCCTTATAGATCTTTTTACATGTCACACGTAAACTGGACTTAACAGTGGCACGACCTATCCGGAGGGGATTTTAAACTATGGATCATACACAAACTTATTTGATCACGTAACGGTATGGTGGGTCTGTCCGAATGACTCAATGTCAGGGCCTCCTCCGAGATAACACAATATTAAGACGAAACAAGCCATTCACACACACTAACTCACTGACACTATCCAACCCATAGGTTCATGGCTGAGCGGACATAAGTTCTCCATACATCCCTATCCTGAGCTAATGTTTTCCAATCGTTCCCTGTATAATCTACTTCCTTCACGTCATAGTTAATGTTATTCTCTAATGTTATTCTCCCACCTCATTCTGGATCTACCAACTGGGCGTTTTCCCTCTGGCTTTCCTACAAGAAGCTATCGTGTATCTCTATCATTTCCCATTCCTGCCACATGTCCTGCCCATAGCAGTCTACGAGACTTAACTGGCTTCCTATCAAGACCATGTAATTCATTGTTATTTAGTCTTCTCCATTCACCAGTCTGCTCGTCACTCTTTGGTCCAAATTTCTTCCGAAGAACTTTATTCTCAAATACGCATAATCTCCTTTCCTCCCTTAAAGTAAGACTCCATGTTTCACATCCATAGAATATAACTGGTAAAATAATTGTTTTATATATTTTCAGTTTAACTTTTTTGAAAGGAGTTAGGACGTCAGGAGTCTCTGTAGGGCAAAGGTGGGAATGATGGCGCGGTGTATAAGATGGCGCAGTCTAACATTTATCCTTAAAATCATAAGAAAACTCGTTTTTCACTATTCGTGCCTGTGCAGTCCTAAGAGAAGGTTCTCGTGTGAAATTGTGGTGTTTGTAACGTTAAAAAAAAGAAGAAATAAATATTTTTGTGAAGAGTCATATTTTTGCTAGTTGAACAAACTTTTAAAGGATTATTGTGGGTGCAGTTTGAAAGGGACTGAATACCGTTAGAAAGGAGATTGACATCTCTACATACAAAGGGACTTGTCCTTGTTACTAATAACATAACTTCAATGCTTATTACAAACATTTCCATCTCTAGTCTTTGCACAAAGATTTTTGTGTGAATCAGGAGAGATGGGCGCACAGAAGGGTGGTAGAGTTGGCGCGCCTGTGTATTTAAATGATGCTCCGCTCTCACCTAAGATAGTTTCCATTTAACTTCAGTTACGATTTTTTGTAAGTATTGTGGGGTCAAAATGATAAAAAAATACAAAAATATTTATTTAAATTTCATGATAAATCAAGTACAAATATTACGAATTATATTTTTTATAAAAAATATATTCCCATTGAGAAATTCATAATATTGGTCATACATCCATCCAATATATTATGACTTTTTAATGAGATCCAATTTGATTTCAATGAGTTATTTTTAAAAATTATTGTTAATAACAAATTGGGGCTACAGACTTGTGCTGGTTAGAGTCATGATGGGAAAATAAATTTCCTCATGGAATTTCGGCCAGTTCTCAGGAGAAAAACAAAAACTCAAAACAAAAACCACAGAGTAGACGCCATAATATATCTACATGTTCATCGACGTCATCTGAATCATTAATTCCAATACCAGAAAGTGATGATTCCACTTCTGACAATGAAAATCAGTGTGTCGAATGTTTTCGAGCTGTATGAAGAGACAGTATCCAGAGCAGACTGGATAAAATGTATTAAATGTACGAGATGGCTTCATGAAACTTGCTCTATATATTCAGACAAGTGCTCTTTGTGTGGAAGAATGGAAAAGAAAAAATAAGAAAGTCAAAACTGAAGTTTTAATGTAATTCTGCACGGCTTACTGCCACAGATATCTTTGCGCCATCTTACCCACCAGGGTGGGAGAGATGGTTAAACTTAGGTATTTTTATTAAGTCAGATTTTCATTAAAACAATTATGCCATTGTTTTAAAAAGTATTTTTTTATGTTTGTAAAATAATTGTGATTATATAGTAATAATAATAATATATACATACCATTGCACAAAAGAGATATTGCATTTTTTACAAATGTGCGCCAACTATCCCCCCTCTACCCTAATGTATAATAGCACGCATTTCCAGAATTGAGCCTATGTTTAATTTCTTTGTGCATCTCATTCCTACTTGTGATTATTGTTTCTATGTAGCCTATTGCAATTCAGCCGCTTCCTCAAAATTTCCCTCGTTTGTCATTAACTGTCCATTTCCATTATATAATGTATTTCTATGTGTAATCATAGTTAGTTTTATTGGTATTTACTTCCAGTCCCAATTTCTTCACACACACTAAACAATGGCAAATATGATGATGATCATAATTGCCAAATGATGTTTGGGAACCATTTGGACCTTAAATTTTCGTGGTAGTAGTCTTATAGGTAAGGGAAAATCTCGAAAACAAATCACCCAGGAAACTAGTCCTGTCCGAGGTTCGAACCCTGGCCAGCTGCATACGAGGCAACGACGATATCCCCAGACCACAGCGGTGGACTATATTAGAATTTGTTGTTCATAACAATTCTAATGGTTTGGACACCTGGATATAAATATCACAGGGAAGAATACTAAGCTTGGTATGAATGGAAACCGGAGGGGAGGAGACAGAAAGGAAGGTCAAGAAAACATGTTGGGAATGTTGGGGATGCGATGGAGAAAAATACTGGAAGAGATGGATAGAGAAGAGTGGAAGAAGAAAATAAGTTTGAAGTAATTTTGGACTCGGGACATTGATACTGCACTGTACAACCGTTAAACAATATTTACATAACATTACCTTACTGAGAGCAATGACTTCAAATCATTACGTAACTTAAATTTAATAACACCTTGTTAAATTGTAATTATATATTCTTTTGCCTGTTCAAGGATTGAGTTTTAACTGTTGGAGACAAAGGCAGCTTCTAGGAACCTAAGGGGACATAAGGCGAATTAGAAAATTTGTTGTTGTTCTTCTTCTTCTTCTTCTACGTCATGGAATTAGGCAATAAACATGTTTCCACATCAAGAGACTGTATCCCTCCATCTAGTTATGGGGCGCCCAATTCTTCAGTCCACCTCTGTAGTCTCGAGGTAGCGTGCTGCCTTGTCACACAGCGGGCCCGGGTGCGATCCCCGGTCGGGAGAAGTTTCTTGGGTGATTTTTTTTTTTTTAGTTTTTCCTCACCTGTATGACAAATGTCAGGAAACTTTAAGGCCCAAACGGTCCCCGAACATCATCTGGACATCATTATCACTATTAATATATTAATAACGTTTAGGATTAAGACCTCTCCTGGTGCATCATTACCATCATCATCACCGTTACGCCGCCTTCCAGACGCCCCAATCTCAGAAGTGGGTTACAATAACGTCGTGCCAGGAGAGAATACCAGAATGTAGAAATGACAATGTGGTGGCATTGAATAAAATATCATCATCATCATCATTATGAACAAATGCGTTTTAGGCCATGTGACCTGTGACAGTAAACCTAACGAAGATGGTCTTGGTCTTCCTTGGTCCCTAATGTCCAGTTGGTGTATATTGGAATTCTAATTTTGAAAGTCTATTTGTTTCCATTCTTCTCAGATTATTTTTCCATTCTTGTTGGTATCTTTCTAGATCTTCATCTAAACTTGGTATTTTTCTCTGATAATAGTGTTCCTTTGGTGATCTAGTCTATTAATTCCTAACAGTGATCGTAAGAAGCGCATTTGGCTTACTCTAAGTTTATGAGAATTTCTTTTATTTAAAATCCACATTTCACTTCGGTATTTTAGAGCAGCTTTTGATGTGATGTTATGTAATCTTAGTTTTGCATCTGTCCACATCTGTTTACCAACATGTCTTCTTATTATCCCATTCATTTTATTATATTTTTTGTAAATTTTAATCAATGTCACTCTTATGTTCTGCAAATGCACTTCCTAAGTGTGAGAAATCAGACACTTGTAAATAAATAAAATATTTCTTCTACATTTAGGATGGTAGTGAAGCAAAATTTGTGTATAGAGAAATTGTATTTTGAAGTTACAAAAGCAAAAGGATACCAAGGACGAATACACTCTGAATCCCACAATAGATAAACAGTGTAACCAACTCAACACAGCTATTGTATGTGATTATGTCTCACTGAACACATCTCAAGCAGCAGCGCGGCGGTTAGAGACCTAATTTGGTATAGGCTCTGCTTAATTTTACCTTAAATAAATTATTATAAAATAAAGTATACTATACCTCTTCCGAGCTAAGTTCCAGTTGTAATGTAAACAAACCAGATGTACGACAGCAATTTAATTGTTCGAATAATCGTTTTACCTTGCATGTCCCTCTGTAACACTCGAAATACCGGTAAAGGCAATACAAATAAAAACTTTTGGATACGATTGCACAATAGAGCGATGAATGGATGTACCACATCAATAGAATAGGTAACAACAGAATCCCGAAAAAGATGTTTAACTACAGACCACTAGGACGAAGGAATAGGTTGTTACACGCTTTATATAAGCTTGACCTGTATCTGTGTAACGGAATCTTTCAACACGATTTTCACCCACTTAAAAACATTGGGTCGACTTGAAACTTTGTATACTTGTTAAGGACCAATGACAATGCAACAATTTCATATTTTTTTCTAACATCCTGGCCAGGATCATTAGGACATCAAAAAAATAAAGACCGGTATAATAGGTTGCGGACTGATCGACTTTTTACTCCATCGTTGTAAGAAACTAATATTATATCCTCTGGTAGCTCAGTTGGTAGAGCGGTGGACTGTAGTGGTATATAATTTCAGTAATCCGTAGGTCGCTGGTTCAAATCCGGCCCGGAGGATTTTTTTTCTTTTTTGAAGAGTATTACTTTTAGCTCATACTACAATAGTATCAAATTTAAAGATGTTTACATTTTTATCTTATTCTGTAAAATATTAATGACAATTTTGTAAACTTACCACATTGTAATTTATCCAAAAAATATGAGAAGAATACGATTAACTGTAATTATTTATCTATATTAAAATATTCAAAAATAGTATAATAATGTTAGATAATAATAATTAAAAACATATAATTATATTCGAGCCTAGGTACTAAAACTATTGTAAGCTATTAAATTTTCATGGGATTCCGGTTTATGACAATCGATTAAACAAAAAATTTAAAAAAATAAATAATAGTTTAAAAAATAAACAACACGCTTTATTAGAAAACCGAACTAAAAAATGAAAAATAATTTTGATTTCCAACACGCTTGGGATAAAATTAAAGTGGTCAACAAAAAAAAATCGTCTCCAACACATCTAGAATAAAACTAGAGTTATCTACAAAAAAAATAATAATTTTACCATCAAAAGCGTGGGGTGCTTTTTATGGTTTTTACGTTTTCTTCTTAGAGACTTTACATTTACCAATATCTGTTTATTATCAAATATGTTAATTGATATAGAGGCCCACACATTTTTGATGGTAAAATTATTTTTTGTAGATAACTCTAGTTTTATTCTAGGTGTGTTGGAGATAGTTTTTTTTTGTTGACCACTTTAATTTTATCCCAAGCGTGTTGGAAATTAAAATTATTTTTCATTTTTTAGTTCAGTTTTCTAATAAAGCGTGTTGTTTTAGTTTTTTTTAACTATTATTTATTTAAAGTAAAAGTAAATTAGTCCAGTAAAGGATGAACAGACCAATTCTAACACGAGATTGGAACATACCTTAAGCTCTAATCCTTGATGCTGATGAAAAATAATAAATAGTATATTACGATGCGAGGTTGGGAAGTGGTTTTTACAGAATCCAGGAGAAATGTGGTAAAAACCCGAGCGATAACGAGGCTTTTAATTTCCGAATTTCTGTAAAACACTTCACAACGTGCGTTGTACATTATTTTTTGCGCGATGGTGTTTTCAAAATAATAAATAATAGTAAAATAATAACATATATATTGGAAATATTTGCGTTCATTATAAACAATTGACTAACGTTAACAGTGTAGGCTATACATATTAGTTTAAACAACGGGAGGCCTTGAGAACAATTATTGATAACATGGCCGCAAGTACGTATTTATTGTTTTATATTGTTTCAAATAAAGTTCAGTTCATTTAAAATGTAGTGATTTGTTTCGTATAATGTATATTAACACTACCTTTTGGATATTTTCTGTATATACATTATATGTAGTATACATAGAGGGTAGTGGTTTTACTTCCCGCACGTGGGTGTAAATGCAATATTACAGTATAGTTATTTAGGTTGGCAACTCCGAAATGCAGGAGGTTGAACTTTCAATAATGGTCGCCATTGCTAGTAAGTAAGACAAAACGCACTATCGCGCAGAAAATATTATTTAGCACATGTCCACAGGCCTATATGTTATAAACTTATGGGAGAATGTTAAAATATATAATTATGATTTTATTAGATTAAATAAGCTTTGTTATATTCTTACCCACGTGTAATGCAGAATACCTTGGAATTTATTTTGTTTCTAAATGGCCGCTTTCTGTAGAAAGTCTTAAAACAATGGAAAATAAACTATTTGAAAAGAAGAGAGAAACAAATTATTTTGACTATTTAACTCATGCCCCAAATGGGAGTCAATGACCAATCACGTTTCAATGATTTCTGTTTTACAACCAATCAGAGTCGTGTTTCACGAAATATTTATCAGTGTTATAATTACCATATATTAAACAAAGCTCCTCCTTTTTAATATTCTGAACAGGTCTGACCGTTATTTTGCAGTGACTGAGCCTATAAGAAATACGGCTACCAGATTGTATATATAGTGCATACATGTCAACATTTGTAGCAATTTATTATACCACCAAAAAAAGAAACCATGTTTGACTTTCTTAAATGTATTTTTTCCCAGGTAATAATCCAGAAAAATATAATTGTAATATTTACATCATACGACATCAGAAATGAATTAATATACAGATTGATGTTTCATTTTTTCTCCACTAGAGAGCATTCTTACAATATTGCGTTCCTTTGGCAATAAATAGTATGATCTGGTTGCAGTGATAAACAAAAGAAGCAGTAGAAGCGTACCTATCGTTTCTCATTTGTTTTCAAACATCGCCGTTTGCATTAAATATATAAATATTTTGAAATAACTACAGTTAAATAATGATTTGTGAGTAAACAGCTTAATTTTATTCGTTAAATAGTCCTAACAAATGCCACTCTTGATTTCCAAATTCTCTAGATAAATTCACTCCTCACTTCGTGAGTCGTGAATTTATCGATAATTTGGAAATCACTCGTGGCATTACTTATGAATATTTTCAAACAGTTTAATAAAAAGAATCTTACATTAGTCATTGAGGATGTGGTGAAAATAACAGCAGAATTTACAGGTGAGTCAGCATGGAGCATAAATTCTCGTAACGAAATTGTAAACAAACTATTTCTATCGACATCATGGAAAAGGCGTAAGTAGGCCCATATATAATTTTTGTCATAAATTAGAAATGGACGTTCCTAATTATTGGTACCATCTTAACTTGTATTCAGTCTTATTTCTCGTAAAATACGATGTTGGCTAAGAACAACGTTTCTCTGGATGGCAGCTCCGTACTCAATTCACTCATATGGCGGGTAGAAGTAGCAGCACGGAGTCGGCGGAGTAATATCTTATGCAAGTTTGTTTACAATACAACGAACTTAGCTCTGAATTAGTATAGACGGCTTTGTTCATGTACTTTCTATGTCACGCATTCATTTGTTGTTACTGTTGTCTAATGTGCTGCATCTAACACAAAAGTTATTAGCAGGCATTCAATTGTTTGTCATTATGATTTTTATAACTATACTAGCGGACCCGGCAGATGTTGTCTTGCCCTAACGTTTAATTCTCGTGTCATGGTCGGACGATAAAAGTATAAGTTACTTTTTTACCGTAAAATTCACTAATTAATAAATTCGCAAAAAACTCCTCACTGTCAACTGTTGTGGCTCAAGAAGCTTGCATTGTGATGTCACATTGTTGTCGTGCGGAATATGTCGGTAATGGAGATGACCACACATTTGACAAAAAATCCTATAACCTGATCGCAACGCCAATAACCGGGTCCACTTGTGAACCTAAATCGTCCAGGGACCCATTCAAATAAAAATTTGATCAAAATCGGTCCAGTCGTTTAGGCGGTTTTTAATTTCGAATTTCAGGTAAATCTCCACTTTTAATTGTATGATTTCGCTCATTTTTGGAAAATACCTACTTCAGTTTATTTAATAGCATATATTGAGTTTCATTGTGAATCATTGGAAATTGTGACCGCTAGAGCGATTTTTTAAATTTTCACTTCATGTGAACTCCTACACCTAATGGTTTTAGAGGGTTCGATTGTGAATGTAAACCCATCGAGGATCCGAATCAGATATGAACAACAAATTTCATCAAAATCGATCCAGTTGTTTAGGGGGAGTTCAGTGACAAACACACGAGCAGAAGAATTATATATATATATATATATATATATATATATCCAAACATAGTAATTGTGTCCGAGGGCAGGTCTTTCACTGCAATCATAGCATTTTTATGCTATGCTTTGCAGCTTTACTAGGGAATTATAAGTGTGGTAGCTTCCCGTTGTTTTCCCACACCGGTGAAGGATGATGATAATGATAAGGATGATGGTGACGGCCGGATGATTTTCGGGGACCGTTGGGCCCTAAGCTTCCTTACATTTGTCTTACAGGCGAGGAAAAACCGCGAAAAAAAACCTCACCCAGGAGCCTGTCCTGACCGGGAATCGAACCCGGACCCGCTGCGTGACAATGAAGCACGATACCTCGAGACCACAGAGCGGTGGACTTATATATACATTAACAAGTCGCAGTCTGGTACTTCAATGACAACTATTTTACATACTGAGGTGAAGAATGAAAAAAACATTTTTTTAATAATCAAGGGATATTACAACCCCTAATGCCTATACATTTTTCGACACTTTCTTTAAAAAAGTAATTGAATCAGTTCAAGGGACTTAAACAACGGGTACAAACTGTGATTGATGGTACAAAACACCTTACATCTTACTAGCCTCGCAGAAGGAGCTTTGATACATCTGCCTTCTTCGTTGTCATGGCAACCAATGTACATATTGCAGCTACCTACGAGCCAGAAAGTTATTCACAATCCGTGATCCTCATACTAACACTTACAAGAGCACTTGGAGTCCGGATGGCAGGTAGCGCGTGGGAATAAGATAAACACTATATAAGACAAATAAATGATTAAAATGCTCTTTTATAATTGGTATAATAACAAATGAAGTGCGGCTTCACTAGTTCGAATAACTGCCAATGATCTCAAATTGTTATTTAGAGGAGACTTCATCATCATCATCATCATCATCATGCCCGGTGCTACAACCCATCGCAGGCATTGACCGCCCCAACTATGCGCCTCCATCCATTTCTATCTTATGCCTTCCATATCCAACCCTGGACTCCCATAACCTTCAGATCCTGTTCCACGCTGTCTAGCCATCTGGTAAAAGATCTTCTAACTTTTCTTTTTCCCTCTATTTTAGAGAGAGAGATTCTACGAGCACTTAGGTCGAACATGTATTTAAAACTCTCATCACCTGACTACCGTTTGTATTAATACAATAACCAATAAATAACTGATCGGCACTATCGAACCGGGAGTTTCATGGCCATGCAGACATAAGCTTTCCATACAACTCTATCCTGAGCAAATATTTTCCCATCATTCCATATAATTCACCTCCCTCAAACCATAGTTACTATTATTATTCTCCCATCTCATTTTTTCCCTACCTACTGGATGTTTTCCTTCTGTTTTATTACAAGATTAGAGGTCCAGTAATAAGAAATGAACTAGAAATTGATACTTCAGAAAATACAGTACACATCAGAATATATATTATAAAGAGAAAATGGTATAATCATAAATAATGCCACGAGTGATTTCCAAAGTATCGATAAATACACGAATCACGAAATAAGGAGTGAATTTATCTAGAGAATTTGGAAATCAAGAGTGACATTTGTTAGGACTATTTAACGATTCAAATTAAGCTGTTTACTCACAAATCATTACTTAAATATAGTTATTTTAAAATATGTATATATTTAATGTAAACGGCGATGTTTGAAAACAAATGAGAAACGTTTGTTATGCTTCATTTGTTCATCACTGCAACCAGATAGTATTATTTATTGCCAAATGATCGCAATGTTGTAAGAATGCACCCTAGTGGAGAGAAAATGAAACACATCAAACAGTTTATAACCAACATTATAGGTTATTAATTAATTTCTGATGTCCTATGATGTAAATTATATTTTTTGGAACGTAAATTCCTGGGAAATAATATGTTTAAGAAAGTGCAAACACTGGTTTATTTTTATTGTGGTATAATCAGTTACTATGAATGTTCTTCTATTATATCCCGCAAGCAGCATCTGTTTACATTCGTGTACTATATATACAATCTGGTAGCCGTATTTCTTAAGAGAGTCAGTCACTGCAAAATAATGCTCTGACCTATTCAGAATATTAGAAAGGAGGAGCTTGATTTTAATATGATATTAAATTAATAAAATCGAGGTGAAAAACGACTGTGTTGGTTGTAAATAAATAATCATTGAAATGTGATTGGTCATTAACTCCCATTTGGGGCACGAGTTAAATAGTCATGGAAATAGAACATATAAGAACGAATTGTCAAATAAAGCTATTATAGTAGGCCTATAAATCGAAAGGTTTAACTGTTGGTCAGCCTAAGATGGGATGGTGCCATTACTGACTAATACGTGAAGTGTACAAATACATTTTTTTTGGTGTATAAATATTCAGGATTCTATGCCACCAACATAAATTCAAATAAAAAAAAACAAGAAGCAAACAATTTATTGTTGCAGTATGCGAATAATTACCTGAGAGAAATATAAATGTTGATTTTTTTTCCCAAAAGTATGTGACGAATGCCTTAAGATGCTGGTAAGTTGAGTTCAAAGTAACCTAAACCTATTTGCACCTAAAATATATGTATTATTCATTGCTCGGACAGTATAGCCAACTTATCACAAAACTTGCTAACAAAACAAATGAACGCTAAACTAATCTTGTGTACTAACTCTTGCCCACTATAAAATAACGTAGGTGGACTGCGGATAGAATTCACTTACACGTGAGTAGACATATTGGTAATTGGCTCTTGTGGGATCGTGTGATATCACATTGGCCAACATGACGCTAATAGTGACTTGTTCTTGGATGGAATATTCACAGGTGACACGATAAGACTGAACAAGTTGGGGTAGTGTTTGAGACTCGTATTGCGGAGGTCCCGGATTTGAACTCCGAGCACATGAACTTAAATATTTATCTTTCAGTCAAGGTGAATGAGAGGTTTGAATTTCATTAGCAGGAACTATTTCACAATAATAATTATCGAACTTCAGAAAACAACAACACACATCTTACTGCATTCATACAAGATTCTAGACTCTACTTCTTGGCAATAGCAATCAGACACTTTTTCACAAATCCGCCATCAGAAAACGGTTTTCCGTTCTCAGCAATTAATTTCGGAACCTCGTAACTCGCTTCGGTAACATTTCTTTGTCTTACACCACCAGCCTGTTGTGCCGTAACTTTAGAAAGGAGCTCGTTCGCTTTATCAGTACGCTCATCTCCATTAAATTTATCAAAATGGCTATGCTTTGTTTGGTAATGTCTTTTAATATTATATTATTTCACAACTGCAATAACATCGTTACAAATAACACATAACACTTTGTTTCCATGCTCCTTCACAGAGTACTTGCTGATCCAGGATTCGTTAAACTTCCTACACTCGGAATCAACTTTGCGTTTTTTTTAAATCATTTTCTCACTTTAATACTATTTTTACAACTATTCCGTGCACAGGCTACTGTTTGATTGACAATACAACAAGCGAAACAACTAATGTTCAAAGTTTGGAGTGGGGAGAAAACGGTAAATAAGGGATGGAACATCTCTACTACTTGCCAAGAGAAGCGGTGACACCTCAACTCCACATTCCAGAGAGATGAATTTCACACAGGGATGTCCAAACTAGATGTTACATTTTAAAATCTAAATTTAAAATATAAAATTAATTTGTACATTTCAGTGCTTACGCGGGCCATACGAAAAGCCATGGCGGGCCGTAGTTTGGACGGTTCTGTTATAGAGGCTGTATCACCTTAAATAACTACCCTCGGCGGCCTAGGAGTTATGTTCCTTGTGTCAAGTTACGAGGGTTGCGGATTCAAGTCCAGCAAGGATCGGTTCATTTTTTTAGGATGGAATTATTCAAGGGGCAAGTCCTCCGAGCCGCTGTAGTCAAGATTTTCGGGCTCGTAAAAGAATCTTTAGCTTAAATTAGAGCCTCCGAGCAAAGTTGAATCATTTTCCATCCAAATACAACTTTAGTTATCTACCAGGTGAATATTTAAGACGATGATCTAACCACTTTTTATTCGTTGACATCTGTACGGAAATAAGGGTAAAATAATTAGCTTTATTAAGTAGCCTAACTCTTTCAAGGGAGCACTCTTGCCCACGTAGGACGTATAGATAGACTGACAGATATAGTAAAGCATATATAAGCAAGAAAAGATAGGGACAATAATTACAAATAGGAATGAAATGCATAAAGAAATTGAACATTGGCTCAATTCTGGAAATGCGTGCTCTTATGCATTACAGGGACTCTTGTCGTCCCAACTTCTCTAAAAAAGTTACACTAAAAATATAGTATAAACTATTATTCTCCCAGTTATATTTTATGGACGCAATGCATGGACTCTTACTTTGAGGGAGGAGAAAAAATTACGAATATTTGAGAATAAAGTTCTTAGAAAGTATTTGTACCAAAGAGAAATGAACAGACAGGAGAATGGAGAAGATCACATCACATTATCTTTATAAGAAATCAGATGTATTAAGAACAGTTTAGTCTCTTAGACTGCGATGGGCAGGACACGCGACACGAATGGGTAATGTAAAAGGGGCATGGAACCATCTTTTAGGAAAACACCCAGTTGATAGACCAAGAATGATGTGGGAGAAAAACATTAACCATGATTTGAGGGAAATAGATTATGCAGGGGATGATTGGAAAACATTAGCTCAGGATAGGGATATGTGGAGAGCTTACGTTCGTGCGCTCAAGAATTTACGAGTTCGATAGTGTCTGTGGGTTAGTTATAAGTAATAAAATTGTAAAATCACGCGTAATTTTCCAGTATTGAATTGTGTGTGTGCGCGAGGCTATTTGAGGAGCCAGTAATGCGATAATATTGACAAAAGAAGGTAGCTAATGAACCTTCACTTGTTTTCATGAGTTGCGATCTCTTGTTACCGATGAACCACAATACTGTCACGACAGTGATAATTATAATGCAGCAGGGTTTGTTTTAAATATTACATTTACAAATGTAACACGCGTTTTTCTATAAGTTGTATTAGAATAACAAATGTAACCGTGACACGAATGAGTAAGAATTTACTAAGATCAGGATCTTTCTGGTTGTGGCCGGTTCGCAGGAAACGACTTCAGTTTATCGACATAGACAGGGGTGGTGGAGAGGTTCTGACGCACACACAGCCTTTTCATTGAAACAACCCAACTCGGAAAATGCGGATTTAAACTTCCCACGAACACAACAATCACCTATTAAGAATAAGAATACATTTTACTCACAAATAAATGTTGTATTCAGTATTGACACCCGAATGAGCAAGTGCTTGTGCTCGGGTGCACATTACAAAGGTTTAGTTAAAGAGAGAGAGGAAAAACAAAATATAACATTTAGGAGCCAGTTTGAAGACATATGATAAATTCTGGCACGTGAAAAAATTAATAAATACAAGAAAGGGGAAATAAAATACACAAAACAATGCAGAACATATCAATACCAGATTAAGGAAGGTAATTAAGGAATTAGGAAATAATATAAGACAAAAAAAATTTAAGAGAAAGTTTCAAAACATAAAACTCACTCTGATGTATAAAGAATTAATGCAAAGCAGAATGATACAAACAAAACATTATATAATATAGGCTATTAATAGTAAACTGAAGAGAGTAATTAAATAAATTTGGTAATAACTAATGGTCCATCCATTCATAGTAATTGTGCCCGAGGGCAGCCCCTTCACTGCAATCGTAGCATTTTCATGCTATGATTGCAGCTTTACTAGGGAATTGTAGGTGTGATAGCTTCCCGTTGCTTTCCACACCGGTGAAGGAAGATGATGATGATAAGGATGATAATGGTGATGATGGCCATATGATTTCGGGGACCGTTTGGGCCTTAAAGTTTTCCTGACATTTGTCTTACAGGTGAGGAAAAACCCCGATAAAAACCTCACCCACAAAAACTGCCCCGACCGGGGATCGAACCCGGGCCCGCTGCGTGACAAGGCAGCACCCTACCTCGAGACCACAACGGTGGACTAACTAATGATATACAGCAAAATAAATCTAGGTGAAAATTTTAGAAAATATAAAAGTAACATACACAAATAATTAATGCAGTGGAGAATGATCTAAGCAAAATAATACCGGTATATAATAGACCAATACCAAACTGAAGAAAGTAATTAAATAGAATAGGAAATAGTAATATAAACAAAAACCATAATATAATCAACTCACTGGCAATATCTAGGTTAATCGCCGCGTGGATATGATCTCTCCATAAATCCCTATCCTGAGCTAATATTTTCCAATCATTCCCTAAAATTATAGTTATTGTTATTCTCCCAGCTCATAATTGGTCTATTAACTGGGCGTTTTCCTTCTGGTTTTCCTAAAAGAAGCTTCCATGTCTCTAGTTTATTCCCCATTCGTGCCACATGTCCTGCCCATCGCAGTCTATGAGACTTAACTGTGCTTATTATATCTGGCTTCCTATAAAGACCGTGTAGCTCACTGTTACCTAGTTTTTTTCACTCACCTGTCTGTTCAACTCTCTTTGGTCCAAACATTTTCCTAAGAACTTTATTTTCAAATACTCAAACTTCTTTCATCCCTTAAAGTAAGAGTCCATGTTTCGCATCCATGTAGCTGGGAGAATAAAGTGTTATATCTTTTCAGTTTAACGTTCTTTGAAAGGAGTTAGGTCGACAAGAGTCCCTGTAATGCGTAATAGTATGAATTTCCAGAATTGAGCGCATGTTTAATTTTTTTGTGCATCTCATTCCTATTTGTGATTATTGTTCCTAGGTATTTAGTATTTGAATTCAGCCACTTCTTCAAAATTTCGCTCATTTGTCATTAGCTGTCCATTACCATTATGAAACGCATTTCTGTGTGTGACCATATTTTTAATTTTATTGATGTTTACTTCCAGTCCTAATTTCTTAGTGTTACTCAATAGTGTGCGTCTGTTGCCCTTAGTATCACCTCGCTATCGCCCAGTAATACTACTGCGTACTAGGCCTACAACATCAGCATAAACTAATAGCTTTATTACTTATTTACTATTTCAAAATATTAAAACAATAAATATATAATTCAATTGATTTAAATAATTAATTTCATTGCTTTCTTATATCTATGTTTAGTTTGCTTAGCTCTGGGTACGATCTAATCAATTCATTCTATAATTTGGGTCCTAGATATCTACTGTGTTTAGTTCCATAATACAATTTATAACAGACCTGGGATTTTAGGTTTTAAGCTAATTTTTTTGGGGGGGGGCAATGTTCTAGATATCCTCATCATTTGAAAGAGTTTAATTGTGACTCTTGTATGTACTTGGTAACTATTTTGCGTTTACGAGTCTAAAATAGTCTGCTTTAAATTAAATTAATGCGGTCACGCCGTAGCGTAATTGGTTAAGGTAATACTCTGCAAGTCGGAAGGTCGAGAGTTCGAGTTCCGATGGAAGCAGCATTTTTAAACTGACCTAAACATTTTGGCAGCACATTTTCCCTGTGGTCGACTCAGCCTCTGTGTGAAATGAGTACCAGATGGTTGCTGTGAGGGTAAACGGCCGTCACGCATGACTGACAACCCAGCTGACAACAAGTGATTTAGGCCTATATCTTCTTCTTATTCGCGGTTTAGGCTTTTTGCTAGCCTGTTCCGGCTCCAAATTGCTGCTCTTTCCATATTTTCTTTGGTCTTCCCAAACTTCTTCTTCCTCTTGGTATGCTGCTTTTGGTATTCTGTTCTCAGTCATCCATGCTAAGATAGCCGGACTGTCCAACGGATAACGACAAAAGCAAAATACAAGTAATTTATATAAAGTGATCCCACAACAGGCCCGGAGGCCCTTGGGGTAGTGGGAGGTTAAGGCTCCCACTTTTTCTAGACAATCGGCACTTTATGTCAGCCCTGCGTGACGGCCGCCTTTACCCCAGAACAAGCGTCTGGTACTCATTTCCGTTATAGGCTGAGTCGACCCCAGGGCCATAGTACCGCCAGAGGGTTTGGGTCAGTTTAAAAATCCTGACCCCAAAGGGACTTGAACCCTCGACCCTCCGGCTTGTAGCTCAGTGCCTTAACCACTACGCTACGGCGTGCCCCACAAGTAATTTATATAACATATTTAATTGCTCGAAAATTTATATTTTTTAAGAGATTTTTTGAAAATGTTGTGTATTTTTTCTTTTTTGCAATTGGAGGTTTAATTATAATAACAGGTCTCATTAAATGATTTCATCTCTATAATCAAGAATTAATATTTGTAGGAATAACAATTAGGCCTATATCATTAACAATTATTCAATGATCGATTACACTGGTCAACATGATTTTTGTCTCATGAGTACCAATAGTTGTACTTAATGCAGTTTTTTTATCGTGTTTTCAAATATGTATTCGGAATTTCTCCACCACCCACATGTTTTTTATTTCAATTTCAATTAATGGATTTATATAATTATTATTTTAATAAACGTTTTTTCGTCCATTTGTCCATTGTAAAGTAAAACCAAATGAACTAACTCAGGAGATTTCAACTATGGAAAAAATATATCAAGTCAAATGGAATCCTAATATGCTGGCCGATTATTGTTGGACCATAAGAGGGATGCTCCACAGGCGAAATATAGCAGAAAATCGTCATTTCTTACTTTCTAGGTGAGTCCGAATGGTCGAATATTGTGTAGTTACGAACGTAGAAAACATTAAAGTGTTTGAAATTATAAATTCCTGTCTCTCGGAAACCTTGCGTGATGGAGAAAAACCGATATCGTATTTGAATTCAGGAGAAAAAATACAATCAGAATCACGTAGTTTTGTTTCTGGGACAAAAAAAAAAGTATATTATTTGCTGCACAGTGTTATCTAGAAAAAGTGGGAGCCTTAACGTCCTACTTCCCCAAGGGTCTCCTAAGCCTGTAGTGGGATCACTTTACATTAAATTAATATAAATCCCCCCAATTTAGTGTTGGAGGGTTTCCAAAAATTTCCGGGGATCTTCGGAATTTTATCGGAGTATTGAGTTACGTTATTTTAATGACGCTCAAGTCCTGGGCGTAACCGAGTGCTCTAAGGCCTTGGTGCAGAGCTACGGGACATGCACGGATTCGAGTCCACTGTGCAAAGCCTTAGCATTGTCTTACTAAAATATCAGTACTTGACATAAACTGGGAGCCAAGAGAGAAGACGGATGCAATGTTTAGGTTACATGTCGTATTAATGATTGATTTTATTAATGTGATGTATTAATATCTTCTTCTTCACTTCACGGGCTAGGCAAATTGCCTGTTCCGCCTCACAGTTGTTCTGCCCACCTTTTCATTGCCCTTCCTACATTCCTTGAACCTCTTGGCTTGCAGTTAAATGCTGCTTTTGTTAATCTTGTTACATACACTCTTTCTACTTGTCTAAACCATTTTTGCCTATATTCTTTAATTTTATCATTCAATGGATATATATTAACTCTGTTCTTATATTATTTTCATTCTTTATCCGATCCATTCTTGTGCAGCCTTTTGTTCTTCTAAGGTAGTTCATTTCTACGCTTTGTATTCTACTTTGTAATTTTTTGGTCATTACCCAAGTTTCACTCCCATAAAGTAATGCAGGAACTGCCAATGTTTTATAAAACTTCAATCTAGTATCTCTTCTTGTTTTGTTCAATTGTTATCAATATAATTAATTATTCATATAGTATTATTGTCCCGCGCCGTAGCCGAGCGGTTAAGGTAGGAAGCCTTGGCGCAGAGCTACGGGACTTGCGCTGGTTCGAGTCTCCATGGGGGAAGAAATTTTCTCATGGTATTTCGGCCAGTATGGGACCGGTGCCCACCCAGCATCGTGAGGCAATTGGGTAGCTACAATAAGTAGCGGCTCCAGGTTGAGGAACCAGCTATAACGGCTGGGGGACTCGACATGCTAACCACATGTCACCCCTACACTGGCTGTTGATCATCTACCTCTGTGATTGACACATGTGGATGTGAAGGGCCAGCAGCCGGCTGGTAAAAAGGGCAACCGCTGAAAAGTGGAAAGACCCTCAATCGGATATAGTATTATTAGGCAATAGCGAGGAGATACTATGGGCCAACACGCATACGCTATTGATTTCATTAAGAAATTAAGACTGGAAGTATACATCGAGAAAACTGAATATATGTTCACACATAGAAATAAGCCTACATTATATAAGGGAAATGGGCAGTTAAAGAAAAATGAGGAAAATTTTGAGCAAGTGGCTGAATCCAAAAAAATCAATATTTATCAATAGGAATGAGATGCATAAATTAAACATAACCTCAATTCTAGAAATGCATGCTATTATGCATTGTGTCGTTCCAACTCTAAAAAAACGTTAAACTGAAAATATATAAAACTGTTATACTCCTAGTTATATTATATGGATGCGAAAAATGGACTCTTACTTCAAGGGAGGAGAAAAGATTACGAGTGTTTGAGAATAATGTTCTTAGAAAAAAAAATGGACCAAAGAGAGATGAACAGAAAGGAGAAGTCTACTAACAGTGAGATACATTATCTTTATAAGAAATGGAAGCTTCTTGTAGGAAAACCAGAGGGAAAACGCCCAGTTAGTAGACGAAGAATGAGATGGGAAAATAGCATTAACCATGAAAACATTAGCTCAGGATAGAGATGTGGAGATCTTTTGTCCGCGCGGCCTTGGACCTATGGGTTCAGTAGTGCTAGTGAGTGAGCCAGATAGTTATGGTTAATGTTTTTTTTATCAAAGTCACTCCATTAAACAAAAATACAATTAAAGAAAAATGCGACAGTATACCTGAACTACCCCACCTCCATGCTGAACACTACACAGCTTTCAACCACTTTTGTCCAGATCTTTATCGTTATCTTGGTATAACTCCAGAATCTACAACATTGCCATATTTCTCTAAACTACTACCAGTATGTCACTGTTCTGGTTTTCCAGTAAGAATATTGGATATAAATACATTTCATAATTTTCAATTCCAAAATCAGGATGTACACGCCTAATGCCACCAGGTTGTCTTTTTTGACATTTCTGGCATTCTCCCCTGGCATTGGCAGAACTGTAATCCATTTCTTAGGTTGGGGCACCTGGAAGGCGGAGTTACGTTACCCCGATGGTATGATGGGTGATAAATGGTAATGCGCCAGGAGAGTTCTTAACCTAAACTTAACCTAAATTCCAGACCATGAGCAACCACAGGAATAATTCCAATTAAGGGAAAATTCCTATGGTTTGACCGGGAATCGAACCTCATGAACATTAGTCAGAAACGCTGACAACTAGCCCATGAGGCTGTTCATGTTGTACACAGTATTGACATCCGAATGAACAAATGCTCGTGTTCGGATGCAGTTCAGTTACAGAAATAATAATCTTGTTGCAAGTATTAAATCTTTTTTGTTCGTTCCGGCTCCAAGTAGTATTGTATTATAGTATAGTCGTCCACCGCTGTGGTCTCGAGGTAGTGTGCTGCCTTGTCACGCAGCGGGCCCGGGTTCAATTCCCGGTCGGGACAAGCTCCTGGGTGAGGTTTTTATCGGGGTTTTTCCTCATCTGTAAGACAAATGTCGGCAAGCTTAGGGCCCAACGGTCCCCGAAAATCTCCGGCCATTATCATCATCCTTCACAGGTGTGGAAAGCAACGGGATGCTATCACACCTATAATTCCTTAGTAAAGTTGCAAAGCATAGCATGAAAATACTAAGATCGCAGTGAAAGACCTGCCCTCGGGCAGAATTACTATGGAACGGATAGTATAGTCCATCTCTTTCGAGGGCGTACCCGATCTCTTTTTCCTCCTCTTGGTTGGTAGTTCAGACTTTTCCACTTTTCCAATTTTCCTAGGTAATCTGTTGGTATGCGTTCTGCAGACATGTTCATACCATTTTCTCCTGTACTCTTGTATTTTATCCGTCTAAATGAATAGTTGCAGTTCTTTACGGATATATTCGCTTCGTTTTTTTTATCCACTAAAATATATTCTGTCACAAATCGTAAATATTTCATTTTTGCTGCTTCTATTCTTTTAATTACTGTTTATTCAGAGTCTATATTTCTGAGCTATACCATATTGCAAGAATAGCCAATGCTTTATAAAATTTTAAATGTGTTTCATTTGTTACTTTCTTTCCCAGTGTTCTTTTAAGGGTGCCACATAAATATTGAAATATTTGTAATTTATTATTAATGTCTTTTTCTCAATTACAACCTATAGATACACCTACAAAATTGGAATATTTTACTTGTTCTAGCGTTTTGTCATTTAGTACTATTTTTGTTTTTTCCATTTCTTTGCCATACTGGGCCATTGCTTTAGTTTTTGGTGAAGAAATTTCTAGGTTGTAATCTTGTGCAATATTATTTAATTTAAAAACTGCCCTTTGTAAGTCATTCTCTGAAGAAGCCATTAAAAAGATTGTGACTATGGTAAATTATGTTTTCGCATGAAGGTGCGTTCTGTTGTACTTACAAAATAGCGACCATGATTAAAAGTTCAATTCCCTAAATTTCGGGGTTGCCAATCTATGAATAACTAAATAACTATACTATAATATTACAAATTATCCACCTAGGGTGGAAAGTAAAACCACTATCATTTATAATTACTAGGTACAAAGTATTTTTAAAAAATATATATATCCGAAATATAGTGTTGATATACATTATAGGAAACAAATCATTGCATTTTAAATGAATTGAAATTCATTTGAAACAATATAAAATAATAAATTCGTACATGTCGCCATTCTATGTCTGGTTGGTGTCACGGCCTGATGTAGTCTCAACTAAATTATTTTCGGCATTTAGCGTATTGGCCAGACTGCTAACTTCAGTCAGTTGTTTATAATGAACGCAAATATGTCCAACAAATATGTTATTATTTTACTATTATTTATTATTTTGAAAACACCATCGTGCAAAAAATGTATGTATAACACACGTTTGTGAAGTGTTTTACAGAATCTCGGAAATAAAAACCTCGCTATAGCTCGGTTTTTAATAATTTCCTTACTTCTGTAAAAAACACTTCCTAACCTCGTATTGTAATATACAATTAATTTATTAATCGTTAATTAAAATATGAAGATCTACAACATCTGTACACACCCTTCGTCCGGGCCTTACAGTGGCACGGCCTGTCGGAAGAGGGATTCGATCACATACGTACTTTTTTGATCACACAAGAATATGAAGTTCCTCTCGTAATGAGCGTTCACGGATCTCCTCCGAGACAACACAACATTACTCCATTCATAAGCACTACTAAACATGGCGAATTATGATCAATACGACCAGATGATGACCGAACACCGTTTGGGCGTTAAAGTTTCCTAACGTATGTCTTACAGGCGATGAAAAATCCGGAAAAAGAAACATAATCCAAGAAATTTGTTCCGACAGTGAATCGAACACGTGCCCGCTGCGTATGAGGCAATTACTTGACCTTAGACCAGGCCTACAAGTGATTTAATGTAGTCAGCTGGAGGTAAGACAATAAGACATGTATGTTAATTTCTCTGCAACTCAATTCTGGAAATGCATTACAGGGACTCGTCGTCCCAACTCCTTTCAAAAACGTTAAAATGAAATCGTATAAAACTGATATTCTCCAAGTTATATTATATGGATGCAAAACATGGACTCTAAGGAAGGAAAGAATATTACAAGTATTTGAGAATAAAGTTCTCAGGGAAATTTTTGGGCAAAAAAAAAATGAACAGACAGGTGAATGGAGAAAACAACATAATAGTGAACTAGATGGTATGTAAGAAGCCAGATATAATAAGAACAGAATAAAAGACTAGCTTTTCAGTCCTTGTGGATTATAATTCAACATTTTCTTCGTTCATTCTGCTGACTAGCTCAACCCTTTTTTTTTATTTGACCTGTCCCGCGCTCCAGTCGAGTGGTTTAAGGCCTTGGTGTAGAGCTACGGGACTTGCGTTGATTTCAGAAGAAATTTTTTCATGGAATTTTGTCTAGATGGACTTGTGCCCACGCAGCATCGTGAGGCAGTTGGGTAGCAGCCCCAGGTTGAGAAAACCAACCTTAACGGCTGGGGATCTGATTTGTCTACTAAATCAACCCAAACTGGCCACATGATCGTGCACCTATGTGATTAACACATACGGATGTGATGACAGCAGCCGACTGGTAGGCTAAGAGCCTTCTGGACCTGTTGCGAAAACTTACTTTATGGAATATATCCAATGACCTTAAACCGGGTATAAAACAATAACCGAAAACAAATAGTACATTTTTAACTGCTGAATATTCAAAATGTTCCGAAAGGCCTAGGGAGTTTTTTTGTAATTGAAATTTTAATTTGTAAAGAACGACTGAAATCTCAGGTATATATTTTAATCTTTTTATGCACTAACCTCCCGTGTGGGGTTGTCTTCCATTGGGCGACTTCCAAGGTGGTGGATAGGGGATGCTTCCCAGATATGGGTGTAATCGGGTAAATGAAATGCCCGAGGCGAACCAAAACTAACACCTACTGCCTTGTAGTTCAGTGTTGATTCACTAAAGGCTAGAGGAAGGCAAGCTTGATTAAAAATTACCTTGTCCTCCAGGGAAGAAATTTTGTCATGAAGTTTCGGCCAGTGTGGGACCGGTGCCCACCCAGCATCGTGATGAATGTGGATAGCTACAATAAGTAGCGACTCTAGGTTGAGAAAACCAGCTATAATGACTGAGGGACTCGACATGCTGACCATGTCACTCCTATACTGGCTGAATGATCGTCTACATCTGTGTTTAACACTTGTGGATGTGAGGCCAGCAACCGGTTGGTAGGCCAGCGCCTTCTAGGCCTGTCGCGTCATGGACTTTTTTCTTCAATTAAAATAATATATTTTTTAGAACATGTTCCATCTGCGGCATGCTATTTACTGATGTTGGCGTATAAATTGTATAATGGGTTAATGTCTGTAGTTGATACACTTTTATACGCCAACATCAATACCAAACGAGATGCCGAGGATGGAGCTTGTTCTCAAAGGCCTACATGGTTTCAACTAATTAACTAAGTGTTTGAAACGAAAATCAATTTTAATTGAGGAAGACGGATATAAAAAAGGTACTCGTATTATAATATTATAGTGATATTGTGAAAAGAAAAAATATCTGAACCAGGAATCGAACCGTGGACCTCTCGTATTCCGTACGAGCGTGTAAGACCACTACACTATTCGAGACATGGTACAAACATTAACAGTTCTTTCCACATATACAAATCTATAATTCTCATTTCGTCCGCTGCCATATAGATGCAACTACCAACGTCAACGGCCGGCTTCATTTAGAAGTATATATGATTGAGAATTTTACACCACCACTTTTATAAGCAGTAATGGATGTTATTTAATACTTTCCAATGTTGTTATTTTAACATAGTTCTAATAATGGATCATATTATAATATTATAATGACATTGTGAAAAAAATAATACCTGAACCAGGAATCGAACCGTGGATCTCTCGTATTCCGTACGAGCGTGCAAGACCACTACACTATTCGAGACATGGTACAAACATTAACAATTCTTTCCACATATACAAAGCGGACGAAACGAGAGTTATAGAATTGTTTATGTGGAAAGAATTATTAGTAATGTTTGTACCATGTCTCGAATAGTGTAGTGGTCTTGCACGCTCATATGGAATACGAGAGGTCCATGGTTCGATTCCTGGTTCAGATATTAATTTTTTTCACAATGTCATTATAATATTATAATATGATCCATTATTGGATCTGTGTTAAAATAACAATATTGGAAAGTGTTACAGTACTTGTATTAATATTAAATAACAATTACTACATAACCTCAATTATGATTACAATGGATTTTAGAAATATTGATTAATGTCAAAAATATATGCTATGTCATAAAAATCCTAGCGTTAATTATGAGTTTTTAAAAATGGCGTTACTGCCAGCACAAGAGCGGCCAATGTCCTCAGTTAAATGTTAGTGCAACGGGGATTGAAGAGAGCGATGAATCATATCGTCATTATTACAAATTGCCCGGTTGCAGAGGCGGTTCTAGAACTGCGGGGAATTCTAGTAATTGTATATTCTGTTTCTGTATGCCAACTTCCTATCAGCTACCAAATTTAATTAAGGCTTATTTCCGTTAGTTTTTCAGCGAGGCCACACCGTTTGTTCCGACCGCTCAATGCATTAGCTATACTCAAACAATAAATAAATCACTCCAAAAAAAAGTTATTTTTAGTCGCTTTAACAATCACTTGATGTCAAGAAATATGAGAATTAGAATGTTCTGTGTCACAAGCGGTTAGTCACTTGCCCTACACATCTGAGTTCCAGTTTCGAACTCTCTGTGTGAGGTTCGTGGAAGAAGAATCGGGCATGGGCAGGTTTTTCTCTAATTTTTTCCCGTTTTCCCTTGACAAAATCTTCAGTTTTTGTTTTGTCTCATTTAATCAACGACTTGCTTTGAGACCTTTAACAATGTCCTCCCTTTTATATGGAAGCGAGATTTGGACATTAAGAAAAAGAGACAGGAGCAGAATCAAAGCAACGGAAATGAAATTTTTCAGGACAGCAAGATACACCCTTTTAGATAGAAAAAATAATCAATAAATGTCATAACAATTTGAACTAGAATCAGTAGAATGAAAACTCAATAAATATAAATTAAACTGGCTAGACCATGTAAAAAGAATGGATAATTCATAAATCCCAGAAATGATGATGCCATATGGACATCGTCGACCAGGAAGACTTCTTAAAAGATTGCTAGATGGGGTCGAAAAGGTCTAAAAAGGCCTAATTTGTGACGGATGATGATGAAATCTGCAGTCAATTATTTCTCCACACTAACGTTATGAATAGGCCCATATGAATTTAATTTCATGTGTTTTTCTAATGGTGCGATAGTCGACATTCTTGTATATCACAGACCTGCAACAATATGGGTTTCATCATCCCTCCAGATAGCACTTATCTGGACAGAGTAGACGTTTACAAATATGACAATTGAATGGAATAATACACTTAATTATTGGCTTTACAACTATTTTAGTCTATCCACAGTCTCTCCTTTTTCAGGAGTTTCTAAGCAAGCTTTGCGCAACATGTTTATCACGGAAAAACGGGTTGTCATTGTTTGTGCACGGATACGCCGATTGTCATATGAACATGCCAGAGCTGAATTTACCCATAAATTCTGTAAACCAGCCCCAACAAAGGCACATATTCGTCTGCTTGTAAACAAATTTAAATGTACCGGCAGTGTGTGTGGTGTGTGTGTGTGTGTGTGTGTGTGTGTGTGTGTGTGTGTGTGTGTGTGACGGCAAGTGATGGACGAACACGCGTATCAGCAGGGACAGTAAACAGTTTAAATTGCCAGTGATAGTCCGAATGCATCAACTCGACACCTCAGTACGAAGTTAAATGCCCCTCGCAACACAATGTGGAAATTCTACGTTTCATTCTATGAAAACGTCCTTATCATGTCTGCTTGATTTACAGAATCGTATTACAGAAGCAGCAGGCTTTTTTTACGGTTTAAGGGTCGGTTTCACCAACAGAGGTAACTGTATTACGCCAGTTTAAGCTATGCATTATATATGGAGAAAACTGGCTTAATACAGTTACCCCTGTTGGTGAAACTGGCCCTAAATGTTATAGTCTAGATTTCGTTCTACAGCTAAAAGTTGCAGTAGGCTATGTGTTTTCACCTAGATGGCGGTCATGTGGAAAATGTGTAAAACTTTACAATAACATTGATTTTTCAATCATTGCCTTCCTTCATTGAAATGGAAGTGACACCTTGCATTTTGGATGAAAAAAAAATGTTATCGCTGATGCTACACTGTAGAATAGTAATTCAAAATGTTGTTAATTTAAAAAAAAACATTTCTCTTAAAATATTAAAATTGACATGTCTGAGGATTTAATGATTTTTTTGTTTTTGTTTTATTGGTATTATGCATCAATTATGAAAAAATCTTGTACATGCATATATAATATGAACTCCTACCTTAAAGGAGGAAACAAGATTACAAGTAGGCCTATTTGAGAATAAAGTTCTTGGGAAATTGTTTGGGCCAAAAAGAGGTGAACTGACAAGTGAATGGAGAAAAGTACAAAACAGTGAGCTAAATGGTCTTTATAGGAAGCCAGATATAATAACAGTTAAGCCTCTTACACTACGATGGGCAGGACATGTGGCACGAATGAGAAATAAAATATGTGCATGGAAGCTTCTTGTAGGAAAGCCAGAAGGAAATAGCCTAGTTGGTAGATCAAGAATGATGTAGGAGAATAACATTAACCATGATTTTAGGGAAGTAGATTATATAGAGATGATTGGAAAACATGAGCTCAGAATGGGGATGTATGGAGAACTTATGTCTGCGCGAGCATTAACCTATGTTTCGATAGAGCCAGTTCGTTAGTTAATTAGAAAAATTGACGCCTGAATCGGGATTTGAACCCGGGATCTTCAACTCTATACAATAGTGCGATACCATCTTGGCTATCCAGGCATCCCAGAGTATTAATTTTCCTTTCCTTATATATACAATTCTCAATCATAGGAGGAAGCGGGACGCTCTCGCAGTGCCATCTTATGGCTTCTATAATATAGGAGTAATACTTTAACATGTGTGTGTGTGTATGCACATAACTCACTAACTCACGGGCACTATCGAACCCGTAGGTTCATGGCCGCGCGGACATAAGCTCTCCATACATCCCTATCTTGAGCCAATGTTTTCCAATCATCCCTGTATAATCTACTTCCCTCAAATCATAGTTAATGTTATTCTCTCACCTCATTCTTGGTCGACCGACTGGGCGTTTTCCCTCTGGTTTTCCTACAAGAAGCTTCCATTCACGTCTTTCATTCCCCATTCGTGCCACATGTCCTGCCCATCGCAGTCTACGAGACTAACTGTTCTCATTATATCTAGCTTCCTATAAAGACCATGTAATTCACTGTTATGCAGTCTCCTCCATTCACCTGTCTCTTCATCTCTCTTTGGTCCAAAAAAGTTCCTAAGAACTTTATTCTCAAATACTTGTAATCTCCTTTCCTCCCTTAAAGTAAGAGTCCTATATATATATATATATATATATATATATATATATAATATATATATATGAAAAATAAACGCCTGAACTGGGATTTGAACCCAGGACCTCTGACTTGATACATTAGTGCGCTACCAGTTACGCTATCCAGGCATTCTAGCACAAACATTTATTTCTCTTTCATAGGCCTATACATTCCCTATCATGAGAGGTGGCGGGGACTAGGTCTCAAAGTCCTCTCGTGGCAACTGTAACATGTAAGCCAATTAAAGAGAATTTGTAGTTTATAGTAGTGACGCTTCTTTATTTGAATGTTAAACTTTGGTATTTAGCAATGAAGGAATATATGACATGAAAAGAAAAATAAACGCCTAATATATATATATATATATATATATATAACAAGAAGACCTTGATTATAGGAAGGAAACCAAGGAAGATAAACATGAGGATTAAAGATGAGGCCGTTGAGTAAGTGGAGACTTCAAATACTTGATATCAGTAGTAACATGAACTGCAGTCAAAAAGTAAAGCAGAGGAGAGCAATGGCAAAAGAAAATTTTAAGAAGAAGAGAAGCATTTTCTGCGGATCTTTGGCAAAAGAATTCTGGAAGAGGCTAGTGAAGTGCTTTGTGTGGAGTGTAGCATTGTATGGTGCAGAGACTTGACATTATGACGGAATGAGGAAAAGCGACTGGAAGCTTTTGAGATGTGGATATGGAGAAGAATGGAACGTATAAAATGGACAAAGTAAAAAAATAAGATGTGCTAGACAGAGTGGGTGAAGGAAGAACAATGCTGGAACTCATAAAGAAGAGGAAAAGAAATTGGATTGGCCACTGGATGAGAAGAAATTGCCTGTTGACGGATGCCCTAGAAGGAATGGTCAACGGAAAGAAAGTCAGAGGCAGAAAGAGGCATCAGATTATATAAAATATTAAAATAAATGGTTTGCGGATACTAAAAGGAAGGCTGAGTTAAGGAAATAGTGGAGAATGATGAGTTTGCAGTGAAAGACCTGCTCTTGAGCAGAAACTATGAATGAAATATATATATATATATATATATATATATATATATATATATATATAACATAGTAATAATGCCACTACCGCTATACTATTAATAGACTAATAATAATAAATATATTTCCAACTCTGATCATGATGCTAGTATCACATGCAATGTATAAATGTCTACTGATGCCGACCAAGATAATATAATAACCGATTCTACTTTAGAATTTGTCTCTCAGATGGTTTGTGCAAGATATTCTGAAGTACGTAATTTACAAGTGAGTCTAGATGATGAACTGAACACGTGTTGTTGAAATATATCCGCTCTCAGGTATTTTCAAAACTTGATAAAAGATGTCTCTCATCGGTCAGTTTCTTGTTAACCAAACACTTTAAGCGTGCTAAACACAAAACACACTTCAATGTGTCTTAGTAACATAGAGCGAATTGCTATGCGCAAATTTTCAGGCAACATCGCATAAGTAGAGCCCGGATTTTTGTATAAATAAACGTCTATTTTTTTCGTAATATATAAAACGTAAAGTCATCCCACTACAGGGCTTAGGAGGACCTTGGGTAGTAGAAGGTTAGGGCTCCCATTTTTTCCAGATATTCGGCACTTGATGTCAATCTGGTTGTCAGACCTGCATGACGGCCGTCTTTACCCCCAGAATAATCTTCTGGTACTCATTTCAGTTAGAGGCTGAGTCGACCCTATGGCCATAGTGCCGCCAGAAGGTTTGGGCCAGTTTAAAAATCCCGATCCCACTGGGACTAGAACCCTCGACCTTCAGACTTTGAAGCGTATTGCTTTTCTAATACTCGTATTCTATTCTGTAGTGTTCTGCCCTACGGCAGGTTTTTCTTGCAATCATAGCATTTCCATGTTATGCTTTGCAGCTTTACTAGGAAATTACAGGTGTGGTAGCTTGCCGTTTTTTCCACACCAGTGAAAGATAATGATGACGATCATGGCAAGATGATGTTTGGGGACCTTTTGGAAACATTACAAATTGAAAGCCGCGTCATGATTTAGACTACGGTTGTGCTATCCACCCAATAAGTGGGATATGTGGTTGTGAGGCCAGCAACACCTGAATGGTACGCCAATGGCTTTCAAGGGCTGTCGCGCTGGATTTTTTTTTTTTTTTTTTTTTAGTATTTGCTGTTACTTTAACATGATTCAAGCCTCCCATAACTTTCAGGGACTCGACCTGTAGGGAAAGGAGTTTTTAATCTCTGGATCACACATGTATTCCACACTTCCCGTAAGAAATGATTCATTTGGCGTATTGTCTTGAGAGCGGAGTTGTCAAGCAACAATCCTTTCCTATTCAAGTACCACGATAATTACGATTTGCCCCTACGCACTGGTATTATGAGTAATGTGCCGACATTGTAGAGAGAAAAAAAATAGCCAAATATAGTATCCCTCTTACTAATAATCCATATATAACTTTTATACAGGGTTTATACACATCTCAGTTGAAAATTCTTACTAATAAACACTGTATTAGCTGCTCATGTATAAAAGGTGTACAACTTTACATGGGAATCGTTATACATGCCTCCAGCCTTGTTTAAGGATTGTATAACTAGACAAAATGTCGGACTTTCATATCAACTGATTGTTTTCTTATGATATTGATGAACGTTTCCTAAAATTTAATGCAAAATGCAACACTTTAACGACTGTTTGATGGATGCACAGGTCATAAATAATATTAATAAAGCTCTGGGTAGGAAAATAAAGGCATCATAAAATGCCTTTTGTTACACTCATTCTCGATTAGGCCTAATAATATTTTAAAGTTGAACATTCATTCACAAAAGAATATGTTCTACAATAGTTGCTGTAGACAAGATTTAACCTGAATGTAGTTTAAATGCTTCATAATATTATTTTAACAAAACGTTCTTGCATTATTAATACATAATACACATACCGATATAAAAATGTATTTAATTATAGAGGTACTATTTTTGTGGCAATTCACGTGTTAGCTTGGTAATCTTGTGGTTATAGCTTCTGACTACAGTCCGTGGGGTCCTAAGTTTGATTCCCAATCAAACTGCAGAATTTTTTTTTTGCTTAAAGCGTTATGTTGTCGGTAACACTTTCTACCATTTTGAACGTTTTCTAAACGCATCTTGAAACACTGCACATAATTCATAAGTAATGGGAAAAACTTTTATTAGTTTCCAAGAATTGTTCGAAATTCTTGACGTTAGATGGCAGCACATTATCTGTGAAACTAATTCTTCGATATATTTGACATTGTGTATAGGAAAATGTAAATAAATTAAAACACATTTATTTTTTTCCGTACCTCCCCAATTAGGGAATCTCTATTAATTCTTATCCATACTCATTTCTTACACAATTAATCACTAGTTGATGTTGTTTTATTTCTGTTACAAACTGCCCGTAATATATTCTGACGCCATAATGATGACGAATATGTGACGTATTGTGTGTAACGGTTGTATTGTTATATAGCTCCTGCACAACGTTTATTAGTAAGGAAATTATACATGATCTACATAAAGGTACGTACACACTTGCGCGCCGCGCGCGCGCACCATGTTCGTCAGATTTGGACGGGGTTTTAAGGTGCGCGCGAACGGCGCGCGCGCCGCTCGCGCGTCTCGCACCACGATCCACTCATTGTCGGTTTTTTCCACGAACACTTTGATGGTTCGCTGTTTAGATTTGGACGGGTACCTGAGAGGTTCGTTGTTTTCGGTGTGCACCTATTATTTGAGTATGGAGTGGTCAGAGGAAAACATGTTAAAACTTATTGATATTTATAGAAGCAAGCAATTATTGTGGGATCCTCAACATAAGGATCATTTTAAAAAATCATTGAAAGGAGATGCCTGTTTTTTTATGTGTTTTTTTTCGTGTGTACTGTAATTGTATGAATAAATTAGAATTATTTAGAAAACATTATTTATTTAAGACGTTCATTTCATAATATTATGTATGAAGTATCACAAAACAATACAATATATAAACACATTTATTACTAATTATTTATTTATTTCTTCAAAGACTCCAAAGAGCAAGAGTGCTCATGTTAAGGTGCAATATACAAAAAATAATGACCATAAAACAATTAACAATAAAAACAAGAAAACAAATTCAGGCATAAGTTTAAGTAATACAAACTACTATAGATGCACAATATATATACACATATAAATACAATATTTTAACAGGATAATATTAATAATAATAAAATTAACAAAATTAACTAAGAAAGCAATGAGAAAAATATCTTTTAATACAATTAGAAAAATGTTTAACATTCGTGAAATGTTGATATTCAATAGGTAAGTTATTATAATGGTTGATTAATGCATAACGAATCCCTTTTATACCTTTTTTTTTGAGAAACTAGTATATTTGTGCAATAAAGTACAACCTCTAGTATAATAATCATTTACATCTTTATTAAAAATTAAGGCCATGTTATGGTGAGATAGATTCTTAATAATTTTAAACATATATATACAAATCATATATTTTTTTTAATTCCTTTAATGCTATAATATTTGAAAAAGTATAAATAAAGTTATAAGATGTAATAAGTAATAAGCGTGACCAGACGTCCCGATTTTGGCGGGGCAGTCCCGATTTTTAACAATTTGTCCCGCGTCCCGCGGCATTTAAAAAAAAGTCCCTATTTTTGGGAAAGAATGCAGGACAAGCGGGAGAACGGAAAGGGAATAGACATGGTTGGTTACTCCTGCTCTGCAAAATGTCTACTGAAGGTTTGTGGGTTTCCTATGGATCGCAGGAGGTTCGTTGAAATTAATCATTTCGACGAACATAACACGCGCCGCGCATGAGCCGCGCGCGCGCCGTTCGTGTTCGCGGCGCGCATATGTGTACGTACCTTAAGGCTTATACATTGTATAACTAAACAACTGATGAAAGCCAGTATAAGAGATTTTTATTAGTAAGACTGTAAATGTATAACAACTGGGTAGCATTAGACGGGAAATCACTAGGTTATTGAAGACTAAAAAAGAGGGAATATTTGAGAGAGAAGATTATTGGCCTCGAAATGAATGCAAACATAGGAACATTAGAGAATTATAACAGGGAATTAGATTAGACAGGAAAGGGTATAAGGCTAGAACAAACAATTAGGAATGGAAATGGGGATATGATTATAGATTTTAGGAGTATATTAAATAGATGGAAAAGTTGCTTTAATCAACTATTAACTGTGCATGCAGATAAGGATATTGAAGAGGATAGTTTACAGGCAGAAGAAATGTTTGTTCCAGAATCAACTGTATTAGAGGTTGAAATGGCGACAGAAAAATTGAAGATGTAGGATATAAAGCTTCAGGCTCAGATGGGATCCCAGCAGAAATGATAAAATCAGGGGGAGAAAAATTGATGGACAAGATACGTCGGTAGATTAGTATGATTTGGGAAAAAGAGGTTCTTCCAAATTAATGGAAAGAATAGATTATCGTACGAATCTATAAGAAAGGAAATAAAAACTGATTCCAACAAATATAGGGGCATCTCATTATTGTCAAATTCGTACAAAATTCTAACAAATACATTAGTAAGAAGGTTTACTCTTTATATTGATCACATAATAGGAAATCATCAACGTGGATTTAGAAGAAACAGGTCTACAACTGATCAGATTTTTAGTATAAAACAGATTTCAGAACAGAAATGGGAATATAATGGCAGTATTTTGTACTAGAGCATGCCATCAAATCTTTACAGAATGCACAAAGTTTACAAATCAATGGTATTAATAAGCTGTCCCTTTATGATGATAATGTAGTATTATTAGGCAATAATGGAGAGATGCTAAGGGCCAACACGCACGCACTATTGAGCGATTGGGACTGGAAGTAAACGTCAATAAAACTAAATATATATTCGCACATAGAAACACATCATATAATGGAAATTGACAATTTATGATAAGAGCAAATTTTGAAGAAGCGGCTAAATTCAAATACCTAGGAATTACACATATGAATGAGATGTGCAAAGAAATTAAACATAGGTCACTTCTGCAAATGCATGCTATTATGTATTATAAGTACTCTTGTCGCCCAACTTCTCTCAAAAAACGTTAAACTGAAAATATAGAAAACAGTTATTCTACCAGTTATATTATATGGATGCGAAACATGGAATCTTACTTTAAGGGAGGAGAAAGATTACAAGTATTTCAGAATAAAGTTCTTAAGAAAATGTTTGGTCCAAAGAGAGATGAATAGACAGGCGAATGAAGAATACTATATAACAGTGAGCTACATGCTCTTTATAGGAAACCAGATATAATAAGAGTTAAGGATCGTAGATTGTTATGGGTAGGACATATGGCACGAATGAGGAATGTAAAAGGGACATGGAAGCTTCTTGTAAGAAAACAAATTGGTAGACCAATAATGAGATGGGAGAATAACATTAACCACGATTTGAGGGAAAACATAGTACAGGGGCTGATTGGAAAACATTATCTCAGGATAGGGATGTATGGAGAGCGTATGTCCGCATGGCCATGAACCTATGGAATCGATAGTGTCAGTGAGTTAGTTTGAATTGTACCACCGCTTGTCATGCTGCGGGCCCGAATTCAACTTTCGGTCGGGACAAGTTTCCTGAGCGAGGTTTACTTTTTCGACTTTTTTCCTCACCTATTAGACACGTGTTAGGAAGCTTTAAAACCCAAACGGTACTCTAACATCATAATCATCATTCATTTTCGCCTTAGATTAAGTTTAGGATTAAGGACTCTTCTGACGCACCACTATCATCATCATTATCATAAGTAATGTCACGAGCGATTTCCAAATCATCGATAAATTCACGATATACGAAGTGACGAATGAATTCATTTAGAGGAATTGGAAATCAAGTGTGGCATTTTTAGGACTATTTAACGAATAAAATTAAGCTGTTTATTCAAAAATCAGTATTTAAATATAGATACCGGTATTTTAAAATAATTATATATTTAATGTAAACGGCGATGTTTGAAAACAAATCAGAAATGTGAGGTTATGTTTGTACACTGCAACTTGAACATATTATTATTGCCAAATAGGATTGGAATATTGTAAGAATGCATCTTAGTGGAGAAATAATGAAACACATCAAATTGTATATTATAATCAACATTTTAGGTTATTCATTTAATTTTTTTAGTAAACAACTCTGTAAAATCAAGGAATCTGTTCATTATTTGCTATATTCAATGTATTTATTGGAGAAAAATTATGAGTTAAATAGTCATCGTAACATCAGGGAACGTAACCCTGACTACCTCAGAAGAGGTTTACAATTACGCTAATGCCAGGAGATATAAAAAATGTCGAATTGACAACCTGGGACATTGAAAAAAAAATGAATTGTAAACAAAACGAATAGATGAAACAAGTCACCTCGACAGCACAGTAATAACAGTGAAACGTGTCTTAGCCGGAACCTTTATAAGAAGGAAACCTGTGGAGACGGTAAAAAATCTCCAGTAGGCCTATTCAGTTCAATACGTCATGTATTTAAAGCGTGCATGTAAAACCCTTACACTGCGTGAGAAAATTCAAGCTTGTAATTTGGTAACCCTTTATAAGAAGGAAAACTGCCACGACGGAAATTTATTTAAGGAAACATCATGTTCCGTCATAGACAGATTTTACTGCATTACCTCATCATATCCATCAGACATGAAAAAATAATCTAATGAATGATGTTATTAATGGAACTCTTCAAGGGCAATAATAATAATAATAATAATAATAATAATAATAATAATAATAATAATAATAATAATAATAATAATAATAATAATAATAATAATAATAATAATAATAACAAAACAATAATAATAACTAATAATAACAACAAAACAATAATAATAATAATAATAATAATAACAATAATAATGTTTTCTTTATTCTTCGTTTATTTAAAAAAAAGTCTTGTCACCATGCGACCAGTGAATATTCGATCGGAGAATAAGTGACTTTCAGAGTCTTATTGGTCAATGTGATAACACATGTTCCCGCTAGAATCAATTGCCAACATGTTTGCTCATATATAAGGAGATTTTATCCCAAGAGTCCACCTACATTAGTGTGCAACTTAGTGTCAGGTGGGCAAGTTAGTGTTAGTTTGGGCAAGGTAGAGAAAATGGAAGAGTTAGAACACGAGATTGGTTTAGCGCTCGCTTGTTTGTTAGTGGGTTTTGTGATAAGTTGGCTACAGTATCTCAGCAAATGACTATAATAACACATATTTTACATTGGAAATGTACTTAAGTTATTTTGAGCTCAATTTCTCACTTTACTTTAAGGCATGGTACACCTTTTATTCTCTCAAGTAATTATTCACATACTGCAACAATACAGTGTGTGTTTTTCCGATTTTTTATTTGAATTTATATTGACGACATAGAACATCGTTTCCCAACCTGTGGTTCGCGAACCCCCTGGGGGTTCGCCAAATATTTCAAGGGGTTCGCCAAAACTTTTCCGTAATAGCGGGTTTCGAGGTTAGGTCTGTTATTGTTTCCTTCATTTCTGCAGCACTATAATAATAATAATAATAATAATAATAATAATAATAATAATAATAACAATAATAACAATAATAATAACAATAATAAGTTATTACTATTATTATTATTACACTGGTCTACAAAAATGAACTTTTTTCTTTCACAAGAATAAAAATAATATATTCTAGAAGTATGTTTAATGCCGAATTCAAATATAATTTCAGTTTTTCCCCATCAGGCAGGAGATTTATGTGATATTAATTTATTTTTTTATAATACTACTCATTCTGATTTACCTACAAAGTGGTAGATAGTGATTTTCGGGCAAATTTTGAATCTAGAACATCTCTCTTCTTTGTCCAGTAGTAGTCAGTCAGCATATTAAACTCCACTTGCTTTGGTACCTGTTCTGCATTGTAGAAATTCGCTGATCAAAACGCTCACCGTGCTCATCTCTAACAGCCCCAAGATATTCTGGGAAGAAGTGAGAGTCCAAGACGTGAATTTTTGAAGAGATGTTGCATCCCATAGCTTGATAAGAGTGCAGAAGATCAGCCACTAGGTTACGATAGTTTCTGCTTTGTAGTTTTCATGGAAATTTTTTGAATCTAGAACATCTCTCTTCTTTGTCCAGTAGTAGTCAGTCAGCATATTAAACTCCACTTGCTTTGGTACCTGTTCTGCATTGTAGAAATTCGCTGATCAAAACGCTCACCGTGCTCATCTCTAACAGCCCCAAGATATTCTGGGAAGAAGTGAGAGTCCAAGACGTGAATTTTTGAAGAGATGTTGCATCCCATAGCTTGATAAGAGTGCAGAAGATCAGCCACTAGGTTACGATAGTTTCTGCTTTGTAGTTTTCATGGAAATTTTTTGAATCTAGAACATCTCTCTTCTTTGTCCAGTAGTAGTCAGTCAGCATATTAAACTCCACTTGCTTTGGTACCTGTTCTGCATGTAGAAATTCGCTGATCAAACGCTCACCGTGCTCATCTCTAACAGCCCCAAGATATTCTGGGAAGAAGTGAGAGTCCAAGACGTGAATTTTTGAAGAGATGTTGCATCCCATAGCTTGATAAGAGTGCAGAAGATCAGCCACTAGGTTACGATAGTTTCTGCTTTGTAGTTTTCATGGAAATTTTTTGAATCTAGAACATCTCTCTTCTTTGTCCAGTAGTAGTCAGTCAGCATATTAAACTCCACTTGCTTTGGTACCTGTTCTGCATTGTAGAAATTCGCTGATCAAAACGCTCACCGTGCTCATCTCTAACAGCCCCAAGATATTCTGGGAAGAAGTGAGAGTCCAAGACGTGAATTTTTGAAGAGATGTTGCATCCCATAGCTTGATAAGAGTGCAGAAGATCAGCCACTAGGTTACGATAGTTTCAGCTTTGTAGTTTTCATGGAAATTGTAACATACATTTTTGAAAGACTGACAGGCTGCTTTATCAAGTGGATTTAACAGTCCTTCAAAATGTTCATCAGTCATTAATGACCGTATAAAATTCCTTATTTCAATATAGCATCACTGATTTTGGATAATTTCTGTTTCAGGTACAAGAATCCAACAGAAAGTTTATCCATAGCTTTTACAAAATTTTTCATTATTCCTAATTTAATATGCAATGGAGGTAAATATATTTTTTAGCATTCAGTAAAAATAAATGTGACACATTTTTCTGGCAGGGATAAAAGATTCACGTTTAGGCTAAGATTTTCTAACGTAGTGAGACTGACACATCACAATGCACGTGAAAACATGAATGAACCTGCACAGTCTTGTGTGTTGGTGTTTCAGCTTGATATTATGTATAATTTCCTTAAATACAGCTGGAATAAAATCGCTACATATAAGGTAATGGTTCCTATGACAGGTCAAAGAGAATGCTAAGATCAGATTTTAAAATATAACTGTCACACAAAAACTGTGCCTGATGGAAGTATTCTGACTGCATTTCTGAATTCACAATAAAAAATGCACAAGAATCACTAATCTGATTTGTGAAGAAAATCTTGTCAATCAGTGTTATTAATTTAAAATTAAATTAACCCTGTAATGCGCCTTGTTGCATGTGTGTAACATCGGGAATTTATCACATTATTTCCACAATAAATTAATATTTACCGCGAATGCCTGATTCACAGTTATGTAACCACGTTAGGAATGCATTTGATTTCGCTACAACTAGGCCTACACGTTGTTTAACTTTTAAGCCGTAACTAGAGTAACTTTAGGTTTTAACCGTTAAGGGTTAACTTAATTTAAGGCTATTAAACCTTTTGCTTGGAATTAAATGTTATGCATGTCTACTGTGTATTTAGAAGTCAGTGGTTCATCCAACTCAGATCGTTGTGGAAGGGGTTCGCGAGTCGGAAAAGGTTGGGAACCGCTGACATAGAATACCCAGTCCCGTCAGGCAGAAACTGTATAAACTGAGCGAATTCCTTATCAAGTCGAAGTTATGGTTAGATTTTGTTGATTTACAGAATAATAACCAATACTCTGCGTGCGCTGCTACGCCTAAATAATTGAAATATTAAAGGTCAATTAAATTGTATGGTATATGCTGAGACAAATCAAATATGGCGGTTGTTACTCAGTTTTAAATTTCGGATTTCAGGTAAACCTCCTTTTCTAATAGTCGGATGTCGCTCATTTTTGTATAATACCTACCTCGATTTATTTTAATATGATATTCTGAGATTCGTTGTCAAACATCGAAAGTTGTGACCGGTAGAGATATTTTTTTAATTTTCTCTGAAGGTGAACTACTACACCTAATAGTTTTATAAGGTCCAATCTAAATCATCCAGAAACCCACTCAAACACATACAAAAATGTTCATCAAAATCGGTCCAGTCATTTAGGAGGAGTTCAGTGACATACTCACGTACCTATACAAGTAGACCTTTAAAGATACATACATTTTGTTAATTAAATCATATACATTCAATTACGTTTCGGCAAAACAAACATGGCGGTTATTAGAGTGATTTTTAAGTTATGAATTACAGGAAAACTTCCAATCCTAGGGTTCGAATTTAGATGATTTTTTCTAGAGAATATAGGCCTACGTCAACTTTTAGTTTTATTTCAATGGCATATAAACTTACCAAATTTCGTTGCGAAATAATGTATTTGTTCAGGTTAACTCGTATTCCCAATGGTTCTATTTTACTGAGGGAGGGGGCAAGCCATAGCGTAATACGCTAGCTATAAGCTGGAAGGTCGAGGGTTCGAGTCCCTGTGGCGTCAGGATTTTTAAACTGACCCAAACCTTCTGGCGGCACTATGACCCTGAGGTGGACTCAGCCTCTAACTGAAATGAGTACCGATCGTTTATTCTGAGAATAAAGGCGGCAGTCACGCAGGGCTGACAACCTGGCTGACAAGTACCGATGTCTAGAAAAAGTGGAAGCCTTAACCTCCTATTACCCCAAGGGTCTCCTATGGCCTGTAGTCGGATCATTTTATCTTTTTTACCATTTTACTGGTTAATGGGGGGCACGCCGTAGTGTAGTGGTTAAGGCACTGAGCTACAAGCCGGAGGGTCGAGGGTTCAAGTCCCGTTGGGTTCAGGATTTTTAAACTGACCCAAACCCTCTGGCGGCACTATGGCCCTGGGGTCGACTCAGCCTCTAACGGAAATGAGTACCAGACTCTTGTTCTGGGGGTAAAGGCGGCCGTCACGCAGGGCTGAAAACCCGGCTGACGTAAAGTGCCGATTGTCTAGAAAAAGTGGGAGCCTTAACTTCCTACTACCCCAAGGGCTTCCGGGCCTGTTGTGGGATCACTTTACTTACTTACTGGTTAATGAACTTGACCTTGGGTCTTTTAATTGATTGATAAATGCAGAGTTCAGTTCCGAAAAAAAAATTGCGAGGGTTAACAGATACAGATACACACACACACACTTATATATATATAGATGTTATAATTACATTTTGACATTTAGCAATGAAGGCCAAATATGACACGAAAAGAATAAATAAACGCCTGAACCAGGATTTGAACCCCGAGATCTCTCTTTATAAGTTAGTGACATAATTACAGGCTCCCAGAAGAGCAATTTGTTTTCCGTTATACTATTTTCTATCATAAGAGGCAGTGGGACATTTCCCGTTCTTTCTTCTTATGGCTTCTATAACAAGCAAGCATTTAAAGAGAATGATGATCTTTAAGAAGATTTCCAGGCTGAGGCCGTGGTCTCGAGGCTTGAAGTTCCCCGACGTTTCGCCTGAGACTGCGTCCTCAAGATACCAGACGCAGTCTCTGGCGAAAAGTCGGGGAACTTCAAGCCTCGAGACCACGGCCTACAGCCCGGAAATCTTCTTCAAGATCATCATAGCAATTCCGGCCGTGAAAGCCTAAGTCAATATATTTAAAGAGAATGTTTATTTTATAGCATAAACGCTTTTTTTTTATTTCGATGTTATAATTAAATTTTACATTCAGCAATGAAGGCTAAATATGACATGAAAAGAAAAAGAAAATAATTAACAGGGATTTGAACCCGAAACCTCTAATAGCATTATCATGCTATACTTGCAAGCTTTACTAGGGAATTGTAGGTGTGGTAGCTTCCCGTTGCTTTCCACACCGGTGAAGGACGATGATGAAGACAATGATGATGATTACAATAAAAAGGATGATGATGATGGCCAAGTCCCGCGCCGTAGCCGAGCGGTTAAGGTAGGAAGCCTTGGCGCAGAGCTACGGGACTTGCGCTGGTTCGAGTCTCCATGGGGGAAGAAATTTTCTCATGGTATTTCGGCCAGTATGGGACCGGTGCCCACCCAGCATCGTGAGGCAATTGGGTAGCTACAATAAGTAGCGGCTCCAGGTTGAGGAACCAGTTATAACGGCTGGGGGACTCGACATGCTAACCACATGTCACCCCTACACTGGCTGTTGATCATCTACCTCTGTGATTGACACATGTGGATGTGAAGGGCCAGCAGCCGGCTGGTAAAAGGGCAACCGCTGAAAAGTGGAAAGACCCTCAATCGGATCGGATGGCCATATGATTTCGGGGACCGCTTGGGCCTGAAAGTTTTCCTGACATTCGTCTTACAGGTGAGGAAAAACCCCGATAAAAACCTCACCCAGAAAAACTGCCCCGACCGGGGATCGAACCCGGGCCCGCTGCGTGACAAGGCAGCACGCTACCTCGAGACCACAGCGGTGGCCTATTTATATATTTATATATAAAGTAAAGTGATCCCACAACAGGAGGCCCTTGGGGTAGTGGGAAGTTAAGGCTGCCACTTTTTTTAATATAAGGAAAGAAAAATAAATCTTTGTGCTAGGAGCCTGAATGCACTAGTGGTTGTCACTAATGAATCAAGTTTCACATAAATATTTTTCAACGTCTTCTAAGTAGGATCGATGAAGATAACTTTTTTTTCAAAGTATTTCCACGAGAACAACCTCAGTAACTTTATTCTTTCGGAATTCGCTAAAATGTAACATAAACCAGTTCACCTCTAGCCGTTGTCGTCTTTGCAAACTTTAAACATATTTGTTATCACAGTTATTCTAACATCAATCAAGTTTTAGAAGCCTGCGACGATCGTTACAATTTTTCTATCATCATCATCATCATCATCATCCATCACAAATTAGGCCTTTGTAGACCTGTTTCGGCCCCGTCTAGCGTCTTTTAAGAGGTCTTCCTGGTCGGCAAATATCCTTTGGGTTTTTACACTTTTCTATTTCCTTTCAAATTTGGTGATTGATTGTTGTCTAATGTGCTGCATCTAACAGTGAAGTCATTAGCAGTCTTGCTCTCCAGTACTTCAAAGTTTTTAAGTTTCCTCTTTGACGCTGGTGTTCATCATCAATTTCTTCTTCTTGGTGGTTGCATAGAATGCATCTTGATGTATTGGTCTTATGTAAGTGTTTAGCAAGGTAATCGTGTCCTGTAATTAATCTGGATTGTGCAAATGCTGTCTTCCGTGGAAGTTCTTGTATGATGTTTGTGTTTTGAAGGAGGCTTTTCCATTTCTTATCTTTTTTTACGATCGAAGTCTGCTATCATTTATATCCTCTGTTTTTTTTTATTTTATGTGTCTTTTTGCCGAAATATAAGATATAGGTTTGGGTGTTGGTGATTGTGTTATCAAGGAACCTTCCTTCGCAAGAAGATCAGCTGCTTCATTCCCCAAGATTCCAAGATGTGATGGAATCCACCGTAGGATGATCCTTTTAAATTTACTTGATGTAAATATACAAGCAGAAGTTGCCCCATTTGTAATCATCTATCGTATTTCATAGTTTCTCAAAGTTTTGTGTACAGGAATTCCGATCATGGAGATAATTCCGATAACGATTTTATTCAGACACCACTATTAGAGCCGCATTTTGCGTATTACTGTCATCTTCTGTGAAATGTTCAAGCATTGTGTATAATGTCAATGCTAGTTGAGCAGGATCTCTGCAGTGCGGTGGACATTTTGTGTTTCTTATACTTTTCTTGTAAGGAAGCTAAGGTGATTTATATCAGGTAAGTTATAATTTTTCAGATTGTTATAACAGGACGAATATGAATATGAAATACTTGCAGTTTCAACATACTACTCCAATACGAAATGGTGTCAAATTATTTCCAATATGCCATTTTGGGGTAACTCCTATCAATTCTGATCGGAATTATCCCTAGTGGTAGAAGTGACTCCGCATTCTTCATTTTTTTAATTTTCTTAATAATGTTTAAACAATGCGCTTAAGCACCTGATGAAAGACACGTGTTAAGATTAGACCGGGACAGCAAATTGTGGTACAGGTGCACTTCATGTTCAGAAGGTTCCTGCAGTGGATATGACACAGCAAAGAATTACGTGTGTCATTTTTGTTCGCAGAGAGAGAGAGAAACTTTTGTATTTTCGTGTATTTCAGCTTTTTTTAGTTTTCAATAAGGTAATCGGAATTACCCAAGTGTTGGGGAACTCCAATAAAATCCACAAATTAGAATTTTTTAAGTTTAGTTGATAGTATATTTGTATATTTATGTACATCTAAATAAGTAAGTAAGAGAACAGTAAAAAGTTCTCAATATTTTTTTTCAATTACTTTTTACGAATAACATTACATTATTAGAGTAATTGCTAAAGTGATCTATATTCTATCTACTTCACCCCTACAAAAATAGGCAGTAAAGTATTATTCAATTTTGAAATGTTGTCACGATAGCGAAGTAAACGGAATGAGGTTATTGAATAACAAGTATTAGTCTGTCAAAATTGCTACAGAACAAGGGACTGCTAGCGTCACGTATTGCAACATGATAATACACGTTTCCGTTATAGTCAATTGATTTGACGTAGATTAAATTAGTTTGGTTATATTAAGTGTTAGTTAGGTTTGCCTACGTGTTTTCAAAGCAACATCTACTGAATTAGTATAATCGGCTATCTTTATTTATTCGTGTTTTCTCATAAGTTCGCTTTCCTGTTTGTGCAACGACTAATGCAAATTGTATATTGTATATAGGGGCCTATGGCGATTTTTGGTTATTTTAACCTCAACTTCTCATTCACTTTCAAGGCATTTTTCACACTTTTTTTTAGGGGGGATATATATTTAAAAAAATACATTACTCATTTACGGTTTTGGTTCTTTCTCTTATTTGGAAGTAATCTTAAACTAACCTATTATTATACTTGCATTAAAAGCTAAATAAGACATATTATCGCCTCACTATGATAGTTGTCCGTTTATATAAAAGCGGGTGCCGCGCGAGAATGCTTGACAATGATTAACATGCGGAATTATTATTGTGGCGATAGCCGGCATCTTTGTATTTAATTATATATAACAGCTGCGGGGAAACAAAGCGAGCTGCAGGGAAACAAAGTGAGCCACTGGACAACCATCATAGTGAGGCGATAACATGTGCATTTGTTATATGATACTGGTATTTCAAACTAATTAACACTATTTATGTAAAACAGTTTACAGTTATTGATGCATATTGATACAAAAATAACACTGAAAGAAAACGAAATAATATGTTTGCCTATGTGGCTACAAATGGCCACTTAAAATCCCAGCGTACAAGGCTGTTAAATATTACCATAATCACAACTATCAGAAATCCGGTCAAAAGCTGTGACCACAAGACCATGAGGCGGGTATTCAATGACTATTTAACTCATTCCCCAAATGGGAGCCAATGGCCAATCACGTTTCAATGAATTTTGTTTTACAACCAATCACAGTCGTGTTTCACCTGGATAATTATCGAATTTTGATTACCAAAATAAAGAAAGCTCCCCCTTTTTAATAATCTGAACAGATCAAACATTATTTTGCAGTGACTGACTCTCTAACAAATACGTTGAATATAGCAAATAATTAACAGATTCCTTCGATCTACACATTTGATAATTGTGTGCTCAATAATCATGTTTTTACTGAGTTGTTTCCGAAAAAAATTAATAACCCATTATGTTAGTTATAATATACAGTTTGATGTGTTTCATTTTTTCCTCCTCTAGGGTGCATTCTTACGATATTGCGATCCTGTCTGGCAATAAATAGTATGATCAAATTGCATTGATGAAGAAATGAAACATAACCAAACATTTCTCATTTGTTTTCAAACATCGTCGTTTACATTAAATAGATAAATATTTTAAAATAACTGTATTTAAATAATGATTTCTGAGTAAACAGCTTAATTTTATTCGTTAAATATTCCTAACAAATGCCACTCTTGATTTTCAAATTCTCTAGATAATTTGGAAATCACTCGTGGCATTACTTGTTATGACAAATTTATAATAATGGTTACGTGGTTGATATATCAGCACTTGAGTCACTTCTGTAAGATTAGAAAACCAGTCCCAGTTCATTTTAATTTCATGTTGACGTACCTGCCAACAAAATGGAACCAATAAATAACATTTGAAGACAAATATTGTTTTAAAATTTATCAGGTAACTTTATTACCAGCTTTAATTATTATAGTCTAAATTCCCATACGTCTTAAAGCAATCCATAGTTTTTCTATAGGGATATTGTCGTATGCTTTCTCAAGATCTACAAATAGTGGGTGCAATGGTTGTCCATATTGCATTTTTTTTCCTATTACCTGAGTAATGCAAAATAAATTGTCGGTTGTGGAACGACCTGCTCTAAATCCTGACTGTTCCTCTAATTCCGTATCACTATAGTTTTTTTTCCAAATAATATTTTAGTATACGTCCATTCCATGTTCCAATTAGCAGAGTTCGTTTCCGTAGCTTGATTCGTCTTCCTTTTAATCTGACCGGCTTATCTCTATTAGGTTTTTTAGCATTGCAACTTTTTTTCTGATGGCAGGAAGCTGGCCTACCGCATCAACCCCCAACTTGGAGGACCAGGGATTTTTTTTTTTCAGGTGTCCATCCTTAGATCAGTTGCTTTCACTACAGCTAAGAACCTGATCTGCCCATTAGGAAGAATTTGACAGAAAAGATGAAATGATTCCCTCGGCCTCGAATACTCTAATACCATCGGGGTAGGAAAACAACAAGTGTTCAGTCCAGAGAGACTAGATAGGAAAGATAAAAAAGAGATTAAATTTGAACATGAAAAAAACAAAATATTTATCAATTGGTGAACCAGAACAAAATTTAATTTTGGAGACTGGAGGAACAATAAAATCTTGTAGTGAGATCACATATTTAGGAATTAAAATAAATAAAAATGGGAGTTATGAAGAAGAAATAAGAAATAGAAATAATAAAGGAAAATTTGAAATTGCTTGCCTCAATGGAATATTGTGGGATAAAAATATAAGTAATAAAAATAAAATGAATGTATATCATACAACTGTTAAAAGCATCATTACTTATGGAGCAGAACTTTGGCCATTAACAAAAACAAATAAGTATCTTTTGGCAACGGAAATGGATTTTATACGAAGGGCAGCAAGAATTTCAGGAAGAAAAAAAATTAGGAACTCCGTTATAAGGGAGAAAATGAAGATTGAAGACACTATTTTATATTATATTAAAACTCAGCAATTAAGATGGTACGGATATGTCCAGCGAATGGAAGAGGATCGACTACCAAAATCTGTTTTGGAATGGAAACCTGAGGGAAGACGAGGCAGAGGAAGACCTAAAACCTCCTGGAGTCAGCGAAAATGTTTATACATGAAGGAGAAACATCTACAACCAGGAGATTGGATGGACCGACAAAATTGGCTATTAGGAATCGGACGATGTCAAAGACATTAATCAACCGATGATCGATCTATCTATCTACTTTATTACCAGCTTTAAGAATATCAGAATTTCCAGTTTTCTCCGATTTTACCTAGTTTCGTAGTTAAACGATAGCGTGACCCAGTTTCAAGGTAAATAACATTTTCAAATAATGTTTCTTCTTTATTATAAAATGTATGATTACTCGAGTACACATTGCGACACTATGGGGGCCGTGATAAAACTGGATGCAGAATCCATATACGTATTCAGAATTTTTCCACCAGGCATAGCTTCATGGATGTGCCGCGGTGGACTAGTGGTTATGCTCCTTGCCTCCGGTTCCGAGGGTCGCAGGTTCAAACCCGGCGGCTGTCGATAAGTTTTTTTTTTAGGATGGAAAAATCCAAGGAGCAAGTCCTCAGGGAGGGACTTTAAACCGTGGGTCCTGAGTCTAAAGTTTTTGAGGCTCATAAAAATTCTTAAATCTGAACAATGATGCATCTAAGCAAAATTTATCGATCTCAGATATCCTAGTAATACCTTAGTTGTCTGTTAGATGTCTCGTTGAGTCGGTGTGTTGACCGCATGCCACTCATAACATCTTTGGGCAAATAAGGTAACTAAAATTACCTTTGTCTATTAACTCCTGACAAAGGAGATGCTATGGCTCAACAATGGGCTTCGCCATTAATCACATAGTTTCGTGGGACATTATTGTCTATATTTTTCTGTATGTTATTGTACAATCTTTGTTATAAATTTCTGTAAGTTACCTTAAAAAAAATAAGAGTGGCATGGGGTCACCATGTCGAATCCCCTGCAGTTATAGGTTCGCAAGAAAACTCCTTACTGCAATCTGTTAAGCGTGCATGATGACGTCACATTGTTGTTGCGCGGAATATGTCGATAATGCAGATGACTACACATCTGATAAAAAAATCCTATAACTCGATCGCAGCGCCACCTACCGAGTCCAATTGTGAATCTAAACCAACCAGGGACACACACACACACACACAAAACATTTAATCAAAATCGGACCAATCGTTTAGACAGTTTTTAATTTCGGGTTTCAAGTAAACATCCATTTCTAATTTTCGGATTTCGCTCATTTTTAGATAACACCTACCTCCGTTTATTTTAATAAGATACGAGTTTCGTTGTGAAACATCAAAAAATGTGACCGCTAGAGCGATTTTTCAATTCTCACTTCAGGTGAACTCTTCCTAATAGTTTTTGAGGGTCCAATTGTGAATCTAAACCATCGAGGGACCCAATCAGACACACACAAAAATTTTCATCAAAATCGATCCAGTCGTTTAGGAGTTCAGTGACAAACACACGTACAGAAAAATAAATGTTAATTTTATACAACTTTCTGTTCATGTCTCCAAGTCATATTGGAATTATGAAAATGGTACAAATTAAATCATCAGACCGACACGGGATTCGGGAATAAAGATATGGAAGAGGAGAGCTGTCATTCTGATATAGGCGCTAGTTTCACTGTAAGAACTGCACGTCCCAGAAGATAGCAGTGACTCAATACTGAGATTAGAATCTGTCATTCATTACAGAAACATCCGCTTTACTAAATTCCTCCATTATCCGGATTATCTAATAGAACACTTGTACCTATCAACACATCTGCGACTAGAATACGGTGTCCATAATACTTTCAATGCAAAATGTGACATGTACAAAAAATTAAAGGAAAATCCTGGGACAATTTTTAAAAAATGTAGGACATTAACAAAATATAAAAGCAAGTTTCAAAAAGTATATGAAACAAATTATACAAATTGTACATACAAGTTATCATATATTTTATTGTCCATTAAAATTACTTACTCAGCTACATTAATCAAAAAAAGCACTAAAGTAATTGTTATTTACGTTCAAAAATCTGTATTAATCGCTGCAAGGAGTATAAAAATACAATAACTAAATCTCTTTCATTCAAGTTAAAATTGCATTTCTCTACCGCCAAAATAGCAGAATCAGCAGGAAATCTCTGACATTGGCTGCACTGACCATGGATTGACAATTTGAAAAATGTACCTGTACCAATATGTGAGAGTAAAAAATAAAGATTGTAGATCAAACAGTGCATTGTGATCATAAAACTGGCACTTTCTAACCTTCATATTTATAATTACACAATAAAGAATAAAACTAAATTCGCCATTCATAAATATTTGACTAAGCATCATCCCAAAAGCGGGACATTTGAGCGTCCCCAAGAAAACTTTCGGGACAGAGGGACATTTTCCAAAAAAAAAAAGCAGGACTGTCCCGGGAAAAATGGGACGAATGGACGCCCTAGACTAGAATTCTCCATTTTTAATGTTTTTAGCGAATTTGGAAGCAATGCAGCCATTGAGGTTGTTCTCATGAACATATTTTTGAAAAATTGCTCAACAATGGTATTTACAAGACAACTGTCAACTATTTTATGTCGTAACCCACGTTGAAATTTCTTCCAGAGAAGCGTTGTGATGTACCAATGCCGTGTCCAAAAAAGCTGCCGTTTTTAACTGCAAGGCACTAAAATCCAGCGCCAAATATCTCATTTAAACAATAAGGGAGTGATAAAACTCCTTTATTGGTAGACTGGACAATCCTTACTACCTTCCGTCCGTGCCACATCCCGCCTCACTCTACTACTCTCTTATTCAAGCAAGGAATCCATCTACAGTCCAGTTCTGATAACTGTAGCCGTCTTGAGAAACCAGGCGCGTGGCAGAAGGGAACATTGCCGAGTGGGGGAGATAACTAGTACCCATGCAAAAAAATAAATAAATAATAATTGTAATAAAATAAATTGTTACAAAAACAACGCTATTCTATAATGAACACTTCAAACTTATTAGACATCAAAAATGTTCACTAACACAGAACTATTAAAATAATAATAATAATAGGCCCTTAACCTACCATCCGGCTGCTGGCCTCACATCCACATGTGTCAATCACAGAGATAGATGATCATCTAGCCAGTGTAAGGGTGGCATGTGGTCAGCATGTCGAGGGGCCCCAGCCGTTATAGCTGGTCTTCTCAACTTGGAGTCGCTAGTTATTTAGCTACCCAAATGTCTCACGATGCTGGGTGGGCACCGGCCCCATACTGGCCGAAATATCATGAGAAAATATGTTCCTCCATGAAGACTCCAACCAGCGCAGCTCTGTGCCAAGGCTTCCTGCCTTAACCACTCGGCTATGGCGAGGGACAACACAGAACTAAGAGATAAGAACATTTAACGTACAGCTACTGTTTTCAAAACAGGAGATAGTTGCTGGCAGTACCTGCAACTCGACCTCCCATCTCGCATCATACATCATAGACCCCTCAAAGAAGCTAGAACTCCATTATACTCCGTACCGCGAGTTGTCACTGCTTGATTCTGGTGTGTTGTCGTTAAAAATGACAGGTAATTGTACGATCACGACCTTGATACATCACAACGTTTCTCTCGGAGAAATTTAAGGTAGGTTTCGACATGTAATGTTGACAGTTCCCTTGTTAGTATACACAGCAAATAACCATGACAAAAACATGCAGGTTATCAGAGGTGACGTTATACCATTTAGAAGCTTCTTTAAAAAATAACAACAACACAATTTTCACTAACATTTTCAAATTTTCGGCTATTCTTCACAACCTGTGATGGGACTTTTTTAATTCCTTCAAGAACTCCTGTCAAATTTTTTTCTTAGGGTTTCATTTTTTCAAATAATTTCCCACCATTTACAATGATGTTTTACTTTTTTTCCCCCTGACGATTATTTCATTATATTTTTCTATGATATATAACTGCATACATAGCATGAAGACATGGCAGCCATATTGATTTTAACGAATATTCTATACAACATCAAAGACTGTTCCAGTACAGTCAACTAATTAACTGTACACATATAATTCAGAATTTCAGAACTTAATGTTTGTTTTTTGGGCGTTGCATTTCTTCGCAGGTTAGATTGCTTAAATTGCGTTAGGTTAGTTTTTAGGTTCGTTAAATATCGTGTATATGTTGGCTGCATCACGTGATTCCATGGTGTATGATTGGAACTTAGAAACAATTTTTCGCGTCACATGTTGTAAAGAATCCCCAAACTTTATTAGTTGCACAATTTATTATCTTCTCTTTGCAATCACATAATTATTCCTCTATAAATCTTTGACTTTCACAGTACCACTGTTGTTTCTTTTTACATTTTGCTTATGTCATTTCACTTTCACAGTCTTCTTGATTCCTCGCTTTCCAAATCACAACTCGCTACTGACTCTCGACCTCTTTCGACCCTTTATACGTGCGATGATAAAATCCGGACTTGCTCGAAGCCTCGAGCCATCGAAAAGTACATATTTCTCGAATCGTCTCAATGAGAAATCTATAAGGCAAATAAGATATTACTAGGATGGGGAAGGCGGTTTAATTTTTCAGAGGCATTCATTTAGGTTTGAGGTTCTTTTACGAGACCGAACATTTTCAGGCTTGGGGTTCTCCTCTCGGAGGACTTGTTCCTTGATTTTTCCATCCTGAAAATTCAACGAACCCGACAGGATATGAACCCGCGACCCTCGGGACCAGAAGCAACAAACGTAAGTACTAGACCACTGAGAATGACTTAAATATAGTTAAGCTATGGAAAAAACTTCAATTAAAAAAACAACTCACTGGCTTAGAAGGTCCTTGGCCTAACAGTCGGCTTCTGGCCTCAATTCACACGTGTTAATCACATAGGTAGACGATCACCTAGCCAGCGTAGGGGTGACATGTAGACAGAATGTCGGGTCGCCCAGCCGTAATAGCTGTTTTCTCAACATGGAGCTGCTACTTATTGTAGATACCCAACTTCCTCACGATGCTGGGTGGGCACCGGTTCCATACTGGCCGAAATTACACGAGGAAATGTATTCCTCCATGGAGACTTGAACCAGCGCAAATCCCATATTTCTGCGCCGAGGCATCTTACCCTAACCACTCGGCTATGGCGCGGGATTAAAACTTCAATTACTTAAAAATTTAATTCAAACTGAATGGTGTATCTACAAATACACCGGCCACTATAAACGTTTTGGGGGCACGCCTTAGAGTAGTAATTAAAGCAATATGGTACAAGTCGGAAAGACGAGGGTTCGAGTCCCAGTGGGGTGAGGATTTTTAAACTGGCCCAAACCTTCTGGCGGCACTACCCTGCGGTCAGCTCAGCCTCTAACGGAAATTAATAAGAGACGCTTATTCTGGAAGTAAAGGCGGTCGTCATGACAACCCAGCTGACTTCTTAAATTAAATCTTAAATTAAACCTCATAGTAATTTTTCCTATAAAAGTTGAATGAAATATCTATTATTGTTTAATTACAGAATATCAAACTGAGTTCTGAAATTCAGTTTAGATGTTCAGTCACCATGAAGTTCACTATAAAAAATAGTAAACTTTTGGAAATGCGAGTTCATGTTTTTTTAAAATATTTTTTGCCGATTTCATACGGAATGACCCTTAAATATTTTATAGATTTGTATTTCAATAATAACAATAATAATAATAATAATAATAATAATAATAATAATAATAATAATACCGTAATACTACGAATAATTACTTATTTTAGGAATTCTCACTATGAGGTATATTCATTAAGGTAGAATATTTTTATCACTCACCTCATATTGTTCTTCTTATTTGATTATAAACTAGTTTCGGAACATAGTTTCTGTTCCATCCTCAGTATCGTCACGACCGTTATTCTGTCGTCTTGAAGCTTGACGACTTCAAGACGACAGAACAACGGTCGTGACGATACTGAGGATGGAACAGAAACTATGTTCCGAAACTAGTTTACAATCAAATAAGAAGAACAATATGAGGTGAGTGATAAAAATATTCTACCTTAACTACGAATAATACTTATTCATAAAAGAAGGAATTCCTTTGGCTATTGAGAATTGTACGGCTTCCTATATGCACTTAACTTATGCAAGACTTCATCCTTCGTACTCACTACGAGAATCCAGGGACTTCTCATTCTCCAGCTGTTACCGGTTCACGAGACTCTCGTGGCCCTTTCAGCCACTCTCGCTTGCGATACCGAGAGGGAGTACGACGCAGTTTCACGGCTTTAGTAACTAGATACACATACGATTTAATCTATATAATTATATAAAAACGAGTGTATGTCTGTCTGTGTCTGTCTGTTTGTCCTTTAGGCATTACTACACCATTCATCCGATTATGATGGAGCTTTTTGCAAAATGTTCAGGGGCTTCCCGGAAAGGTTTTAGGCTATAAGAGAGTTGTAATGCTCAACTCCTTCGCCATTAAAAATCACTATTTATAGTGAAAAAGTGTTTTTCGGAACTTTTTGGGCGCTTAAATGACGCTACTTAAACCATAACCATAACATATACACGACATTTAAATAAATGTAATTTTTCGGATACGTTTGAAATCCACAATAGGTTGAAGCAAGGAGATGCACTATTTCCTCTACAATTTAATTTTTTACTAGAGCATGTCATCAAATCTTTAGAGGATGAAGAAGGCCTACAATTCAGTGGTATTAATAAGCTGTTAGTTTATGCTGAAGATGTAGTACTATTGGGCGATAGCGAGGAAATACTAAAGACCAACAAGCACGCACAATTGAGTAACACTAAGAAACTGGGACTGGAAGTAAATATCAATAAAACTAAATATATGGTCACACATAGAAATACATTATATAATGGAAATGGACAGCTGAGGAAAATTTTGAGGAGGTGGCTGAATTCAAATACCAAGAAACAATAATCACAATTTGGAATGAGATGCACAAAGAAATTAAACATAGGCTCAATCCTGGAAATTCGTGCGGTTACGGCGCCAAAAGTGGACATCCGAATTTAGAGATAATTTTGAAGCTTAGGACCACTAAGCGTGAAAAAAAAAAATGCGGATCATCTACAAACAAAGCAGTAAAAATGACATTTTATAAGCACTACAAAATGCACATTTCACTATTTACTGCACGAGTCATCCCCATTTCGATATAAATTTGGTATTAAAATGAAGCTTAGGATCACCAAAGTTGAAAACACCAAGAAAATCTGCGAACCATCACTAAAGAAACTAGGTTAGAGTACTTGATTCTTATACATAATCAGGTTAGCTTTTAGTTTCATACACATATCGTATAATTTATTTACATACCTTTAATTTCATATTGTCTAAATGCCATTCTATTTATTACTTTCACAGGTTAGAGTAATTTGAAATAATTTAGGTTAGCTTTAAGGTTATTATACATGTATTCTAATAAGCTGTATTATAAATTTCGAAGATTCTGTTATAAATAAGTGGCATCTATTTATTTGATATTTTGTAAGGGTTAATTTACCGTTGTTCATTTTCGACAAGTACGTACGATGACGTATAGATTATTATCGACAATCGATTCAGTTAAACTATTTTTTTTTCTTAAACTCTATGTAAGGATGTGATTTTTATTAAATTTCAAACTCTTTGCTATGTAATTTTGGAAATATAGCATTTGGAAATACAGCAGTGCACTTTTATTACAATAAAATATGTATTCTATTTTCGCATCTCTATTGAGAAAACATGTTTTCATCTTGGACTAACATCTGACGTCACGACCACAATGGCAGCCACTTCCTTCAGGTAATATACGGGATAGTGCTTTATAAATTGTTATTTTACAGCTTTGTTTCTGGATGGTCCGCACAAATTGTTTCATGTTTTCATTTTCGACATTTTTAAGTTTGATTTTAAAACCAAAATTATCTCAAAATTCGGATATCCACTTTTTGCGCCGTACCCATGCGTGCTATTATGCATTACAAAGACTCTTGACGTCTCAACTCCTTTCAAAAAAGGTTAAACTGAAAATATATAAAACTGTTATTCTACCAGTTATATTATATGGATGCGAAACATGGACTCTTACTTTAAGGGAGGGAAGGAGATTACGAGAATTCGAGAGTAAAGTTCTTAGGGAAATTTTTGGACCAAAGAGAGATGAACAGACAGGTGAATGGAGAAAATTACATAACAGGGAGCTACATGGTCTTTATGGGAAATTAGATATAATGAGAACAGTTAAGTCTCGTAGACTGCGATGGGCAGACATGTGACACGAATGGCGAATGAAAGACGTGCATGGAAGCTTCTTGTAGAAAAACTAGAGGGAAAACGTCCAGTTTGGTAGACCAAGAATGAGGTAAGGGAATATCATTAACTATGATTTTAGGGAAGTAGATTATACAGGAGATAATTGGAAAACATTAGCTCGGGATAGGGGTGTTTGGAGAGCTTATGTCCGCACCGCCATGAACCTACGGGTTCGATAGTGCCACTGAGTTAGTTAGTTAGAATTAAATACCTAAAAAAATACAAAAAAAGTCCGCGACAGCCTATGTCTATCTTTTACGGATAACTGCCTATAACCATTTTTGTATTTCAGCTCATTTATGCCAAGAAGTAGATTCCCGGGCATCTAAAAATCATCACAGGGTATCTAAAAATAATTACGATATAAATGTATAATTATTTTTCTTTTTACTTATTCAAGTAAACATAGAAACACGTTCAATTTATTTAGGCGTAGCAGCTACGTAGTTACCAAAATAAAGATAGATTCCGTAAACTAATAAAATGGATCATAATTTCTAGCTGCTGAGTAATTTACTAACTTTACCAGTTTTTGCGGACTTTTTATAGACCACCTACTAGTGAAGTAGAATCGTCCTCCGTACGCGAAGTGTGATAGTGACTGATAGCCCTCACAGAGTAGAGTGAAGGTAACAGCAACAGGTACGCCTACTACATATTAAGGTACATACACATATGCACGCCACGAAGAGGCGCGGCGCGCGCGCTGCTCGTGTTATGTTCGTCGAAATTATTAATTTCAACGAACCTCCTGCGATCCATAGGAAACCCACAAACCTTCAGTAGACATTTTGCAGAGACAAAGGCCTACACTTGGTCATTTCATGTCTCCTTATTCAATTGTTTTCTTTTATCAAAACTATTTATTTTCTTCTGGATGGGATACTGAGGAATTTATACCTTTATACCATAATACACTGTCAAATTATTTCAAAACTACAATCACTTCAAAAATGTTTTTAACCAATTATTGAAAATTTAAAAAAAATTAAAAATATGAAGGAATATTAAATTTTTACTAAAATATGAACATTTCGCCAAAATATTATGAAATATGAAAAAAAAATATGTTGGTCTTATTTGATTCTATAAATTATAAAATGTAAAGATACTCTATGGAGCAACAACAATTTTTATAGAACGCAAAAATAGTATTATAATATATTAATTTTAATATCAACATAAGTACAATTTACAAATATAATACATTACAAAATTATGTACAGTAACAGTATTATTTTATTCTTTGGCATATTTCTCATTTGAGTGAATTTTTTAAGTAAATTGCTGTCGTTGTTTAAAAGGTAATGAATTTTTTCACAAGAATTTGTTAAATTATATTTCACACACAAAATAACTTTCAAAGTCTTAACACCCAATTGCGATTTTTTTATGTCCACATTTTATTTACCAACCATAAGCGGTTCTCAACAATGATATTATAATAATATAATATAATAATAATAATAATATATAATATAATATAATAATAATATAAAACTCATATCCTGGCGAAATAGCTACATGGGCGCCGAAAACCGTATATTCCCTTTCCGTTCTCCCGCCGTTCCCTACCTTGTCGTGCATTATTTCCCAAGAATCGGGATTTTTTAATGCCGCGGGACGCGGCACAAATTGTTGAAAATCGGGACTGTCCCGACAAAATCGGAACGTCTGGTCACCTTACACAATACGCTTATTACTGGTATGTGTTTATATATTCTATTGTTTTGTGATACTTCATACATAACATTATGAAATTAACGTGTTTAATACACACAAAAAAAATTGAAAAAAAAAACAGGCATCTGTAACAATATTGTAAAATCATTTTTTTTATTACTTAGAATAAAAAATATCGATAGACATCAACGTGTACACTGACCTAACGATCTTCACTATTTATTGTAGCGCCAAACCAACAATATTAAGTTATGTGTCAACAATATAACAATATTTTACTTTTCTCTCGCCGGTAGGAAGAAAGTAAAGTAATTATCTTCTTCCTGCATGTATCCGGAGATATATTAATTTTATCTCCTATTTCTCTCCAGGCATCTCCTTTCAATATTTTTTTTAAAATGGTCCTTATGTTGAGGATCCCACAATAATTAAGATCAATAAGTTTTCCCTCTGACCACTCCATACTCAAATAATAATAAGATGCGCGCCGAAAACAACGAACCTCTCACGTACTCGTCCAAATCTAAACAGTGAACCATCAAAGTGTTCGTGGAAAAAACCGACAATGAGTGGATCGTGGTGCGCCGCGCGCGCACCTTAAAACCCCGTACAAATCTGACGAACATGGTGCGCGCCGCGCGGCGCGCAAGTGTGTACGTACCTTTAGAAACAAGCTCTGAACTGCGTTTTATTTTATGCATGTTTATGCATACAGGGTGTTTCCAAATTAGACCGACAAACATTGGGATCAAATAGAGAACCTTCATCGAAGCATATTTTGTTAAGGAACCTATGGTCTGAAACGCTTCGTTTCAGGGCTAGAGTGATCTTACAGGAAGGAATTGAAGGAAACGGATAAACACTACTTTCAGTCCAAAAGGGGTTTGTCATAACATTACTATTATCGCTTGGTTTGTTTACTTCTGAAGCTCAGTAGCATTCGGTAAAGTAAAATAAAATAAAATAAACACTCACTCCAGTGTTGCATTGTTGGGTGTATCCAGTTTATTGTCTCATCACAACAAGTGGTGGAACACACGTCCATTGACATCCAGACAGCAGTGCATCAATGTGCCATACTTTGTCGTATCCTTCCAAAGATGCCAGGAGTTTCCCTTATTTCAGCTGCTGCGCTGACAATGCGTGCTACACGTTCTTCTTCGGAGTGAATATCGGTTTCATAAACCATTGCCTTCATTGAGCCCCACAAAAAGAAATCTAGGCAGACCAGGTCACGCGAGCGTGCCGGCCAGGCAGTGGGCCCACCCCTACCTATCCAACAGATCGTACCAATGGATGTAAACAAACTTGCATCAGTTATTATAGGAAAGATTTCTAAATTAAAATCGTGGAAGATTGGCATGCTACGAGTTATTGGTAAGCATAAAACATTGGATAAAAGTGGGTAGATTTCTGGACAAAACGCGGAAAATAAGAACAACACCCATTCATGAATAAATAAATATGTTAACAAATTGCAATACCATTAATTCTTAATAATTCTACATTAACTTAGTTATGTAGAATTATTAAGAATTAATGGTATTGCAATTTCTTAACATATTTATTTATTCATGAATGGGTGTTGTTCTTATTTTCCGCGTTTTGTCCAGAAATCTACCCACATTAACTTAGTTATGTAGAATTATTAAGAATTAATGGTATTGCAATTTGTTAACATATTTATTTATTCATGAATGGGTGTTGTTCTTATTTTCCGCGTTTTGTCCAGAAATCTACCCACTTTTATCCAATGTTTTATGTTTACCAATAACTCGTAGCATGCCAATCTTCCACGATTTTAATTTAGAAATCTTTCCTATAATAACTGATGCAAGTTTGTTTACATCCATTGGTACGATCTGTTGGATAGGTAGGGGTGGGCCCACTGCCTGGCCGGCACGCTCGCGTGACCTGGTCTGCCTAGATTTCTTTTTGTGGGGCTCAATGACGGCAATGGTTTATGAAACCGACATTGACTCCGAAGAAGAACGTGTAGCACGCATTGTCAGCGCAGCAGCTGAAATAAGGGAAACTCCTGGCATCTTTGGAAGGATACGACAAAGTATGGCACATTGATGCACTGCTGTCTGGATGTCAATGGACGTGTGTTCCACCACTTGTTGTGATGAGACAATAAACTGGATACACCCAACAATACAACACTGGAGTGAGTGTTTATTTTATTTTATTTTACTTTATTTTATTTATTTTAGAATTCAGAATACGTTTTGTTCCTGCTTGTCTGTAAAGTATTTACATTAACACACAACATTATGTAACACAGAATGACTTGATATTTGCGCATACTTCCTTCCTTCCATCCCTTCCTCTGAGACTCCTCTTGCACTGAAACGAAACGTCATAGCCTATAGGTTCCTTAACAAAATATGCTTCAATGAAGGTTAACTATCTGCTACCAAAGTTTGTCGGTCTAATTTAAAAACATTCTAACGGTATCAAAGCCTAAACTCAAACATCTCTGTAAATAACAGTTTCAAACCGTCAGAAACTCGATAAGATTATCTACAAATCGTTCTGATATAACCAAAACACTAAACACAGTAATGATTTTTCAGAATTACAAAGTCTCCCGACTGCAAAAAAAAAAAAAAACGTATTATACATCCAAGTTAGCTGTTCACGGGCGGAGAGGAAGAGTTTTAGCGCTAGTGTCGCCGATCTACTGAATCTGTGGAAGGGATGTAGGAGAAAACTGTACATCCGATCACGTATTGACATTTTTCAACTTCAAATGTGGGGGAAGAATCTCTAAACACGTGTGAAAGATCTTAACATGGTTATCAAATTAGTCATTTAAGCACGGAACGCTCAAGCGGCCGGATCATTTAAAATCACAGTATTTGTCGTCTCTCTGTTACCAGCCTCACAATAAATCACAAGTAGCAACATGCAATGAGAAGGGCAAGTAAGGGACAGCTCATTCCTAGATTTAACCCCAAAATTAACAGGATTGTCATGTTAATCATTCTGCCACTGGCCGCGCAGAACGACGGATCATTAAAATACATAGTATTTGTCAGCTCTCTACCTGCCAATCAAACAACATAATACAAAAGACAGGAAGTGGCAACATAGTAAGGAGGAGAAAGAAAGTTTGTTAGTTAACATATTTTTCGCCTGCACAAAACACTTGGACTATATGTAGACTTCAAAAAAGCATATGATTCAATTAAGAGGGAGAAGTTATATAGTATCCTGCTGGAGTTCGGAATTCCTAAAAAGTTAGTTAGACTTATACGAATGTGTCTAAATGGCACAAAGAGTAGGGTGCGTGTAGGCAAACAGTTTTCGGACACTTTTGAAATCCAGAATGGGTTGAAGCAAGGAGATGCACTATCTCCTCTACTATTTAATTTTGTACTAGAGCATGCCATTAAATCTTTAGAGAATGAGGAAGGCTTACAGCTCAATGGTATTTATAAGTTGTTACTTTATGCTGATGATGTAGTACTACTGGCCGATAGCGAGGAGATACACTATTGAGTAACACTAAGAAATTAGGACTGGAAGTAAATATCAATAAAAATAAATATATGGTCACACGTAGAAATTCATTATATAATGGAAATGGACAGCTAATGGCAAATGAGGGAAATTTTGAGGAAGTGGCCGAATTCAAATACCTAGGAACAATAATCACAAATAGGAATGAGATGCACAAAGACATTAAACATAGGTTGAACTCTGGAAATGCATGCTATTATGCATTGCAGAGACTTTTGATGTCCCAACTCCTTTCAAAAAACTTTAAACTGAAAATATATAGAACTATTATTCTACCAGTTATATTATATGGGTGCGAAACATGGACTCTTACTTTAAGGGAGGAAAGGAGATTACAAGTATTTGAGAATAAAGTATTTAGGAAAATTTTTGGACCAAAGAGAGATGAACAGACAGGTGAATGGAGAAGACTACATAACAATGAACTACATGATCTTTATAGGAAGCCAGATATAATAAGAACAGTTAAGTCTCGTAGACTGCGATGGGCAGGACATGTTGCACGTATGGGGAATGATAGACTTGAATGGAAGCTCCTTGTAGGAAAGCCAGAGGGAAGACGCCCAGTTGGTAGACCAAGAATGAGGTGGGAGAATGACATTACATATGATTTGAGGGAAGTATATTATACAGGGAATGATTGGAAATCTTTAGCTCAGGATAGGGATGTATGGAGAGCTTATGTCCGCGCGGCCATGAATCTACGGGTTCGATAGTGCCAGTGAGTAAGTAAGTAAGTAAGTAAGTAAGTAAGTAAGTAAGTAAGTAAGTAAGTAAGTACAAAGCACTTGGATGGGTAATAGTTTTAATAATTGGTAAGAAATGACCCTCATGGGCTAGTGGTCAGCATTCCTGACTACTTGTCATGAGGTGCCCTGTTCGATTCCCGACTAATCCATAGGATTTTTTTTCTTAAAGGGAATTATTCCTGTGGTTGGCCATGGTCTGGAATTTAGGTTAAGTTTAGGTTAAGAACTCTCCTGGCGTTTTATTATTATTTATCACCCATCATACCATCGGGGTAACGTAACTCCGCCTTCTAGGTGCCCCAACCTAAGAAATGGAATACAATTCTGCCAATGCCAGGGGAGAAAGTCGAAAATGTCATAAAAGACAACCTGGTGGTATTAGGGGAAAAAATTGGTGAAACGGTTATAATCAAAAGACTTTCAAATAACCTGAGACAATGGTTTAAAATACGTATAAATTTGTGGTTAAGGCAAAATGCCTTGCGCTGGTTCGAGTCCCCATGGGGGAAGAAATTTTCTCATGGAATTTCGGCCAGTATGGGACCAGTGTCCACCTAGCATCGTGAAGCATTTGGGTAGCTACAAGTAGTAACTCCAGGTTGAGAAGACCAGCTATAACGGCTGGGAAACCAGACATGCAGATCACATGACACCCCTACACTGGCTTATGATTGTCTACCTCATGATTAACACATGTGGACGTAAGGCAAGCAATCGGCTGGTAGGCCAAGGGCCTTCTAGGCCTGTCGCGCTTGGAGTAAGTAATTTATTACCACCACCATCATCATCATCAAATCAGTTTTATACCACGTGACCTGTGACGGTAAACCTAATGAAAATTCCACCAATGTTTTGGTCTTCCTTAGTCCCTATGTCCAGTTGGAGTATATTGGAATACCAATTTTGGAAGTCTATTTATTTCCATTCTTCTCAGATGATTTTTCCATTCTTGTTGGTATCTTTCTATATATTCAACTAAACTTGGTACTCCCAAATTTGTCTCTGAAAATAGTGTTCCTTTGGTGATCCAATCTATTAATTCCTAACAGTGGTGTTAAGAAGCGCAGTTAGTTTACCCTAAGTTTATGAAAATTTATTTTATTTAAAATCCAAATTTCACTTCCGTATTTTAGAGCAGCTTTTGATGTGATGCTATGTAATCTTACTTTTGTATCTGTCCTCATCTGTGTTGTTGTTATTATTATTATTATTATTATTATTATTACTATTAGTATTGTTATTAAACAGGTTTTCCAATGCAAAATGTATCTATCTGTGCTTAAAATTTCTTTAATTTTACTTTCTTCTTTCATTATCCTCTTATTTCCTCGCAACGAGATTGGATACAAACGATTTAAATAACAAACGACAGATTTATGAATTTTGTAGAAGATTTCCGGGGAACTTCAAGCCTCAAGACCAACAGCCCGAAAATCTTCTAAAAAGTCATAATACGAACTCCGGTCGTGAAAACCTTGCTAAATGTAAAACAAATAATTGGGCCTATTACGTAATCCAACAAAATTCGATTTCTTGCATCGACCGAAGTTAGTAGAAACCGAAAATGACTATAACAATATATTATGTGTGTGTAGCAGTTAGCAATCTAGAGCACAGAATTTTTTAACCAAATTACTATATAGCAATCAATTAAGAAAAGGAAAATCGAATTCATTTAACTATGGCTGGGCTACGTGCTAATTTTGAGTTTGATTTAAAGATCATTTCTCTTTATTCAACTAAAAAAAAGTCGCCATTTAACGTGAACTGAAAACTTAAAATCGCTCTACGGTAGAAATTCTCTATTTTTTTCAAATAAACTCTGTGTATGCTACTAAAATAAAAAGAGAATTTCTTTTTTTAACTTGAAATGGTATGATCATTTAAAATGATGGCAGAAGACATATTCCCAAGAAGAATACTAGAATGGGTGCCACTTGGTAGAAGAAGAAGAGGAAGGCCAAAAATAACATGGATTGATGGTGTTATGAGCAGCATGAGGGAAAATGGATTAGAAGATGGAGATTGGAATGACAGAGATATTTGGAGAAGAATGACAGTAGAATAATTGGACGCAGGAAGATGTGAAATATTGTGAAACTTACTAAATAAATAAAGGCAATTTAAAAAATCAATTAAATTCGAAATTTAAAAAATTGCTCTAGCGGCCGCCATGTTTACTTTCTTATAAAGAAACTAGATATATACGATTTAATTATATAAAGAAAGTTTTATTTCGTACACCAGAAAATCTAAGCATAAATTCGATTTGTTGAGGAATTCTGTTATTTTATGCAGTTCCTGCGTGACGGATTACGGTATCCGCAGCATCCTCCATCCATGTGTTTCTCGGTTTTCACTTTTTTTTTCTCACTTCTGATTTCCATTCAAACACCAGTTTAGAAATTCTTCCCTGTGACATTCTTTTCACGAGTCAAAACTTGCTTATAATATAAACATTATATACTCTGCGTCCACCGCTGTGGTCTCGAGGTAGCGTGCTGCCTTGTCACACAGCGGACCCGGGTTCGATCCCCGGTAGGGGCAGTTTTTCTGGGTGAGGTTTTTATCGGGGTTTTTCCTCACCTGTAAGACAAATGTCAGGAAAACTTTAAGGCCCAAACGGTCCCCGAAATCATATGGCCATCATCTTCATCATCATCCTTATCATTATCATTATCACCATAATCCTTCACCGGTGTGGAAAGCAACGGGAAGCTACCACACCTACACAATTCCCTAGTAAAGCTGCAAGCATAGCAGAATTACTATGGATGGATATACTCTGCTGGATAAGAAAGGAACTAAATATTTTCAACCTTACAGACCGAATAATTAAATATAGGAACGACTGGAAAGAACATATTGATAGAATGCCAGAAGAAAGATTTCCACAATTATTACTAAATTATAAACCGCACGGAAGGAGAAGATGGTCTGAACAATTTTAACAATACTAGCTTTCATGAAACCGGAACGAGCCAACAGGCTTAATCTCTGGATGATGATAAACATTAAAATCTAACAGAGAATTTTAAATATAAATGTTTGTGTAATTATTTAAGACATGTGGCACGAATGGAGTTTGAAAGACGGGCATAGAAGATTATTATAGGGAAACCATAGGAAAACGTCCAGTTGGAAGACCACGAATGAGGTGGGTGATTTGAGAGATGTCAATTATACAGGTGAAGATTGGAAAACGTTATGGAGAGTTTATGTCCGTGCGACTATGAAACTACAGGTCCGATAATGCCAGCGAGTTTATATATATATATATATTATAGACACATATAATTGGCTCTATTGAACCCGTAGGCTCATGGCCCCACATGAGCTCTCCATATATCCCTATCCTGACCTAATGTTTTCCAAACATTCCCTGTATAATCTACTTCTCTCAGATCATGCATAATGTTACTCTCTCACCTCAGTCTTGGTTTACCAACTGGCCGTTTTCCCTCTGGTTTTCCAACAAGAAGCTTCCATGCACCTCTTTCAACCACCATAAGAGTCATATTCCCTACCCAATGCAGTTTGCGAAACTTAACTGGTCTTATTATATCTGGCTTCCTAAACATATAATGTAGCTCACTATTATGAAGTTTTCTCCATTCACCTGTTTGTCCATCTCTTTTTTTGGCCCAACATTGTTTTTAAGAACTTTATTCTCAAATACTAGTAATCTCCTTTCCTCCAGTAAGAGTCCATGTTTCACATCCATATAATATAACTGGTAGAATGACAGTTTCACATAATATAAGTAGCCTATCATTAGCAGTCACTTCTTCAAAATTTCCCTCATTTTGTTATTAACTGCCAATTATTTTTTGGAATGACTTGATCGTTTTTAAAAGATCGTTTCTGCTGATATTCCTTTTTTTGTTGCATTCAAGTGCCAGATTTTGGAGCACGTGTTATTGTGTATCTCACAGTTGAATTACGTATGTAAATATGTTTATCCCACAACACACCATTTAACGTTTTTAATTGCTTAACGACCTTTAAGGATTCCTTTCAATTTCATCACCTTGTTTTCCATCCTTATTCTCTACGCTTAATTACCAGGGCATTCGATAAGTAATCACAACTGCTATAACAACACAAAACATTATTTAGGTTATTTTTGAATTACTAGCTTAATTTATAGTATCCTGTCAAGTAACTATACGTTGCCAAATCCTTGGTAGATGGCGCACTCCATCTGCAGAACCATTTCTGGATAGCTCTCTCATCTGTTCGTTCTAGAACATTCTGGATATCAACTCTTGATTGAAATGGAATGCCTCATAGAGGTTCTTTGATCTTTGAGAGTATGTTACAGTTACAAGGGCTCATGTCTGGTGAATTTGGTGGATGTTCGAGTACTTCCCAATTCCACCTTCTAATCAAGTTCTACTGAATATCTTTTTAGGACGGTATTACTTAATAAATATAAGGAACAGTGAATGTATTCGCAAAAATTGCTATTTCAGACTTTCAAAATTGCAGATTTACACAACAAAGACTGCTCAGCAACATACTACAGGATTACAATGATCATCACTGGGATCTCTGATTTACAACATTGTTATCATTATTTATCAAATGCCCAGTATTTTATTTTATCATGTACTTTAACGAAACCCTTTGCATCTTGTAAAATCAAATCATGGTTGTTTGTTTCACATGTCTTATAAACTGACTTTACTCAATTTAATTTCAAAAAAGCACTTGTTCTATTCAACTTGTAGCAGAAATAACTGTGCTAATTAATGTCATTATTAAACATGTGTATTAAATATGTAGTTACACTGTTCAAAAAAAAAAGTTTCGTGAAAACCTTTTACTGAACTTGTTACTCTTGGGTAAATACTAAGAAGACATTTCTGTCTTTGTATCTCAAGTTTTGAAAATCAACACATCTGTAACTAAAATTGTTTTACAGCCGAAGCGAATTGGTTCTTTCAAAAAGGTCTCACTGCTGGAGACTAGGAAATGTCCCTTGTCCGGCTATGGAAGTCATCCTTCCCTTAAGATAAATGACGGTCAGTCTTCGGTGTTGAAGATCACAAACCCCCCTACTAAGATGGAGACAGTAGCCAAAATCTATGTCCATCTGTTTTCTGTTTAAATTAATGACCGATTTCCGGCTTCGTTAGCTAACTACTCACCAGCCGTGTGAAAAACACACCGTGGAAATACAGGACCAATGATTTCCCCGAGATTCAGGTTTAAGTAGAGTGAGAATTCTAATATCCAATCAGAATTCATAAGTAAATATTATTCTGCGAGTAAGGCGTTTTTATATATGTTAATCGTATGTCCAGCTAACGAGAATATTGGTCTTGGAAATTGTGTTTTTAAGGAGGAGTATGGATATATTCCTAATAACGAGAGACGAGTCTGCTCCGGGAAGGACTCCAGAGAGGAGCGAAAAGAACGTAAGAAGCCCGCGCAGGGTCAATTGATTGAGTCCCGCGGCAGTGCGGACTCATATATTTCGCCGGTCGCAGGCGAGCGACCTATTAGCCACTTAGAAAAGTGTTAGGCCGGAAAGTAAAGGCACATTTAAAGTAAATCTTAAAAGTATCAGTGTGCTGATCGCATTATAGGCGATCCTTTCATATTCGTATTTTTATCCACTGAATATAGTGGTATAGGTCGTGTGAAGACCTGAAGATCGTATTTATCAGTATTTTAAAACGCGATAGATTCGCCACAATATTATTGAAATCGGTCAGGTTTTGACCGCTATTAGTACCTGTATTATTCCTAAGTAAAAAATACCGAAATAGCATAATATATCCATACTCAGGTTAGTGTATGTGAACAAATGTAACAGTTGATCGCCTGTGCTACATTTTAATTAATAAATGTATATCTTCGCATCTCTGTTTGTCTTGGTAAGCCTCCTTATTGTAGTTAGTGTCCTTGGTTCGCTCCTCGCCTTATTCCCACGGTGAAAATGCACAACCCTGAGAGTGTATAGTCCTTGCATTACTACCGCCACTCTTCTTCCCGTTACAATTTAACAATTTTAACGAATTCCGAGGAATGAAATTATTGAGATTGTTTTCATGAAAAGATCTTTGAATTTTTCTTACTGATCTTCACCGATCCTATCTAGTAGACATGAATAATATATGACCAAAAGACACACACACACACACACACACACACACACATACAGTGTAGCATGCTACTGTACCGCTGTGAAGCTCTGAGTGTTCTTGCCAAAAAACATAAAAAGAAAACTCAAAACATTCAGAACAGACGTCTAAAAATTATTTTTTCGGCACCCATGTATAGAAGAATAACAGAGCTACATGAAGCAGCACAATTTGTCCTATCTTGATGCTATTGTCAAAGATCAAGTTACCAAAATGTATCAAAACATTTTGGGACATGATAATCCAATAGTACGTACGATAGGACAACTACCACAATGGCGTACACTGCATCGGAACATATTCACCGTAGAACAACCTCCATAAGGGTTAATCTAGTGGACAAATATGTACATGTCGCTAAGTACCATCTCAGCGCATGCCAAACATCTTCGTTTCCATATCTCGTAATAAATTCCTAAAAACGCCGTTTAGGTAGATATTACAATTAGGAAAGCCACTTAGAGTTAGCCATTAGACATTTTGCTGCCGAGGGACAAATCAGATCCCGGAAACAGCACACTGGACGGCAAACAAATGCCGGCAGAAAACGGACGGACGGCTCCTTATTCGCGGGGGAATGTTCCGCAAATAGAGAAACCGAGAATATGGAATGGTAATTTGTATGGGTATATAGGGGATACATTCCAAGGTTCCAAATAAAATAAAAGCTATCAAAATAAAATCAATTAATAAGAGATTTTGAACAATTTTCCTTTTACTCGGCATTACAAATTGGCAATAAAGCAGAAGAGACGCGTGTTATTCAATGAAAATTATTGCAACGAATGACAAGTTGAAACAATAAAACACCGATCGTGGCGAGGGCGGCATTTATAACGGACATAGCGTTACATTAAATGCAGGGGTTGTGGTTTTTAACAACTAACTTTAGGCTTAGTGACAATAAGGTTTGTTTCACTTTGATATTAATTTGTCCATTTGATTTGAATCACTATTTGTAAAAGCCGCCTTGACACGTGTCTGCAGTAAAAAATAAGTTGGCGTTGCGTTAATAAAGGATACTAATCCTTCTAATATACCGACTGGATACGTGAATAAAGACATTTTTAGCCGCGAATGAAGGAGCTGTGACGCTATTTTTTAACCCGCGAATGTGAAAACGCGAATAAGGGAACCTCAAATAAGGAGCTTTTATTGTATACACATACACTCTTAATTAAAAAATTATTTCCCCAAGATCAAGAGAAAATAATACTCTAAAAAAATAGAAATGCTATTTTTTCGAGCTTAAACATGCACCTCCTTTAAATAGTCAGTAATGAAATAGAGTTTCAGTTGTTACTAGACAAGCTAACTTTTTATTTTCCCGGGAATTGAAGCTTTGCTCCCTCAACCGCAAGTCTCCTTTCGTTGGATTTAAAAACTAGGAAAACCACTGTATAAAATTCAACATATCAATTCGAGGTGAAATGAAGATTCGATTGTTGAAATGGTGTCTTTCTGTAGTAACAAAGTTAGGCGTGTCGCCTACTTTTACTGCTGTAAAATAGTGACAGGCTCCTGCAGAAATATTATTCACAGCTATCATAGCACTCATCCAACATAGTGACCAGCCTCAAGGTAAAGTACTCAGACCAATATTATTTAATCACATTCTTAGAGTAATATAACATTTTACGTTTATTTATTGCATTAAATCAATCTTCATCAAATCTAAAATTTGAATGTGTAATTCAAATGTGAATATTTAAAACATATTATCATTAAGTTTATTAGAATCTTTTGTTATTTGAAATATTCATTACACGAATTACTTCCAGTGTTTATATTATTCAAATTCACATTTTCTAACATCTCATGAGACGTTCATTTGTTTCGCCAACACTTGCAGAACAGTGACGCCTCAGAGGTTTCATATTTTACATCCCCGGGCTGGAATGGAATCTTCTATTAAAAAAGTCTTGAGATCGATTAAAAAACTTGTGCGTAGACATCTTGACTCATTTGGCAGTTTGTAAGAAATACGCAAAATTTCCAAATGATAATAAGATAAATTAAACCCACATGAGTCTAATATTTGGCTTGTGAATGTCCCAAGCTAGAATCAGAGCAAGAGGGCGAATCATCTTTTAGAGATCAATAATTCCTGTAATTAAAAAGTTACACTGGAATTTTCCCACAATTATCTGGTGTGTTTGTTATATTTATCAATTTTCTAACTGTTAAGTTGCTTTCGTCCTTGGCAGAGAATCCGAAACTTTCACTCCGGCTGCCTAAATTCGATTCCTAGTAGGAAAAGAGATGCCTTCCTTGGATTTGGGTATGTGTTCCTTGTTCCCTGCTGTCTTCGGCTATAACCCACTGATTCACAAGATCCGCCACCGTGTTCCTGTCTGATGTGTGGTTCAGCGCTCCTGCTCCCTGCCTACATTAGATTGGCTCAGGGAATAGCACTGTAAGTCTTATATGCCTATAAGCCTTAAAAAGGAGGGAGACTAAAAGTAATAAAGCGACTTGCATTCGATATCATAAACAATGCATATTGTGCGAGAATATTGCGGTAAATTACTATTCTATTTTTTGTATACTATTGTATGGTGCGGAAACGTTGACAATAAACAGGGAGAAAGCACATAGACTATTGGTGACAAAGATCGACTTCTCAAAAAGAGCTTCTAGAAATTAAAAAAGAGACAAAATTAGGAATACTAACACAAAATAAATAATGCATGTTCAAAAATAATTTCTACAAGTTATTGAAGAAAGAAGACGGAAATGGTTTGGCCACGTAAAGAGGATGTCAGATGACAAGATACCTAAGATGATATTACATTTTGAAGTGGAGGGTAACAGAAGAAAAGGAAGATACAATAACAGAGGATTGAAGGAGTGCATAGGAGTATGGTGTAGAGAGGATTATCAGAAAGTGATGCAGAGAGGAGTAAAATTGACAGTGGCTTGCAGGAAAACTACTTATTACGTTGTAGAGAAATTCCTAATCAAATATTATTATTATTATTATTATTATTATTATTATTATATTTTATTAATCGCACAGACAAAACAAGCAATAAATGCTTCAAACTCTGTTTGGTGGAGCAAGAATATTACAAAAAAAAAATGAAAATTACAAATACATCAAACCATAATTCAGGCATTTTAAAATATGATGCTGAAGTTTGCCAAATTCCTACCAGGGAAATGAAAAGAATTTTAAGTACAGAAATGGATGTTTTAAGAAGATAGCTGGAGAATCTAGAATAGATAGAATACAAAATAAAGAAATAAGGGAAATTATGGGTATACAAGAGGAGCCGGACATCACAGACATTATAGAAAAGAAAATATTACAGTGGTATGGCCATGTCAAAAGAATGCCAGAGCAAAGAGTGCCTAAAATTGTTATGGAATGGATCCCAATAGAAAGGAGGAAGAGAGGAAGACCGAAGAAAACTTGAATAAAAGGGGTACAAGCGGCAATGAATATCAGTGGATTGGAGGAAGATCAATGGATGGACAGAGAGGAATGTCGTTTGGTTTCCAGATGACGGCGGCAGCTGCCATGATACCGGATGATGATGATATTATTATTAGTTTACTATTATTATTATCATCATCTATCAACACTCTTTAACAGCTAAGGTCAATAGCGCCACAATTCAAATCTGGGCGTGATAAGATCAACACATTTTGCTCAGAGACTTATTTTCTGGTTTAATTTTTTTTTTCATACTCGGGAACCATGTTTTTAGTTACCGAAATAACCCATAGGCCTATTTAGAATATTTAAACTCTGAAAAATTCATCGACCCCGACCGGGTTTGAACCAGAGGTGAGCTTGGTAACGTCTAGTCCACCAGGACAGTCCGGTAGATTACTTTTCTGTAAATTTTTGTTTAGGCATATGGTCCACAAATTCATCATCATCATCCTGCCAGGTATTAGTCCTAGAAGAACTGTTGCGGTCTGAGAAAGCGGTTTTCGTGCCATCTTTTCATAGGTCGACCAAATGACCGTTTCCCATTTGGACAGTAGTTCATTATTGCCTTGGAGATCCTGGATCTAGCCATTCTTGAGACATGTTCCTTCCAGTTTAGCTGATATCTGGAAATGTAGTCCAGTATTGGTGACACATTAAGTTCTTGAAGGATTTCTACATTTTTCTTTCGATCCCATTATGTTCGGCGCATAAATTTCATCTCACAAGCTGTTAGTCTGCTTTCATCTCTCGTCCTTATAGTCCACGCTTTACTCCCATAACATAGGACTGGTCGAGCCATTATTTGATAAGGAGGAGTACGAGTTGATTTTTGCACTAATGAAGGTTTTAAAACTCTGTTAATGATTCCCATTGATTTCTTGAATTTCACAATTTTCTCTGGTAAATCCAAATTTTCAACAAAAGAGAGTTTATATCCTAAATAAGTAAACTCATTAACTCTCTCTAAAATTTTGTTATTTAAACAAATTTTGCTTGATATTGGGGATTTTCCACAAAAGGCCATTATTTTAGTTTTATTGGTAGATATTTCCATTGAATATTTCTGGGCTATCAAATTTAAATTATGTACTGACCATTGTAAATCATCTTCAGATGTTGCTAGTAAAACAAGATCATCTGCAAACATTATTATATCTAATTTTAAATCTCTATTGATAGTTATTCTTCCATGTTTTGTTTCACTAAAGTCTTTTACAATGGCATTCATATATATATGTTAAAAAGTAGAGGGGAGAAGCCACAACCTTGTCTGACTCCTGAGTTTATTTCTTTCCACTGAGTTATTTTTTCTTTTATTTTTATTGCAATGAGAGTTGACTTATAAATGCTATAAATATTATATATGATCTGCTTTGGGATCTGATCTTTCATCACAATTTCAAATAACAGACTTCTGTTCACTTTATCAAAGGCTTTTTTAAAGTCAATAAATGCCAAGTGTAATAAAACATTAAAATATTGCACACACTCTAAGTGCTGATTATTTTTAAAGGTATGATAGTAAGTCCAAACTAGAACTTCTTAAATATGATTTTATGTTATTTTAACTTTAAAAATCAAATCTCGGTAATACAAACACAATAGTTGAATGCAGGCTTTCACGGCCGGTAATCATAATGTTGCGTGATTCTGGGCTATGTGGCCGTGGTCCATTACTGGTGATTCACCGTCCAGGAACAACAATCGTCACTGAAGATACCTTCCGCAGTTGAGGGAGAAATGTGTGGTAGGAACACCACGGCCACATAGCCCGGATCAACGCAACTGTCTGGTAGGAACACCACGGCCACATAGCCCGGATCAACGCAACTGTCTGGTAGGAACACCACGGCCACATAGCCCGGATCAACGCAACTGTCTGGTAGGAACACCACGGCCACATAGCCCGGATCAACGCAACTGTCTGGTAGGAACACCACGGCCACATAGCCCGGATCAACGCAACTGTCTGGTAGGAACACCACGGCCACATAGCCCGGATCAACGCAACTGTCTGGTAGGAACACCACGGCCACATAGCCCGGATCAACGCAACTGTCTGGTAGGAACACCACGGCCACATAGCCCGGATCAACGCAACTGTCTGGTAGGAACACCACGGCCACATAGCCCGGATCAACGCAACTGTCTGGTAGGAACACCACGGCCACATAGCCCGGATCAACGCAACTGTCTGGTAGGAACACCACGGCCACATAGCCCGGATAAACGCAACTGTCTGGTAGGAACACCACGGCCACATAGCCCGGATAAACGCAACTGTCTGGTAGGAACACCACGGCCACATAGCCCGGATCAACGCAACTGTCTGGTAGGAACACCACGGCCACATAGCCCGGATCAACGCAACTGTCTGGTAGGAACACCACGGCCACATAGCCCGGATCAACGCAACTGTCTGGTAGGAACACCACGGCCACATAGCCCGGATCAACGCAACTGTCTGGTAGGAACACCACGGCCACATAGCCCGGATCAACGCAACTGTCTGGTAGGAACACCACGGCCACATAGCCCGGATCAAACGCAACTGTCTGGTAGGAACACCACGGCCACATAGCCCGGATCAACGCAACTGTCTGGTAGGAACACCACGGCCACATAGCCCGGATCAACGCAACTGTCTGGTAGGAACACCACGGCCACATAGCCCGGATCAACGCAACTGTCTGGTAGGAACACCACAGCCACATAGCCCGGATCAACGCAACTGTCTGGTAGGAACACCACGGCCACATAGCCCGGATCAACGCAACTGTCTGGTAGGAACACCACGGCCACATAGCCCGAATCAACGCAACTGTCTGGTAGGAACACCACGGCCACACGCAACATTATAATACAAACACAATTTATATCAAACAAAATGATTTTAAATACTCGTTTCTGTTTTATATGAAAGATTTTGATTTCACATGTTCTGGTTCCTATGTATTTGTAGATAATAATTGATTTTAAAATTATTTAATCCTAACTTAATTTATTTGATTATTTATCATTTGTGCTTGATTTGAGTAGAGAGTAGAGAGTCCAACACAGTGGCCTCGGGATAGCGTCGCAGCCTCGCATGTCCCCAGTCGGGACAAGTTTCATGGTTTATTTCCTCGGGGGTTTTTACTAACCTGTAAAATAAATGTTAGAAAACTTCATGGCCAAAAAGTCCCCGGGAAATTATTCTGGCAATCATAATCATCATCATCATCATATTTACGATGTCCAATATGAAAGTTTGAGTGAATGATTTGTTTCGTCTTAAATATTTGTGTTGTATCGGAGGTGGCTTTTCATGTCCATGTGTGGTCAAAAAGTATTGTGTGTAATCTAGAATTTAAAATCTCTCTCCTAACAGGTGGTGTCACTGCAAGACTCGGGCGACATGGTGTATGTAAATGTACCTATAGGGTGACAGCTTGAACTACAATATAGAATAAATGGGCGATAGTAGACATGTTGGAATGAGAGAAAATATAGCATATAGGAGTAAGATTCTGTTTAGTATAAATACTTAGGGCCGGTTGTACGAACTTCAGGTTAACTCCCAAGTTAGTCATCTGACGCTTAAGGCTAGCAGGAGTACAACGTCAATATGCGTTGTACCACCTGCTTTTAACCGCCAGTTGCGTATACCGGTTTTAACTTAACTTTTCAGTTATGTTGGTAATGAATTCCAATTTCCCTCCGTATTATGTTGGCTGAATTGGGTATCCGCGCATCATCTTTCTTATGTTTTCTTATTTCCCATAGCAAAAATTCGTCTGCTTTCATTATTTATCCATACTACATCAATGTTTTCAATTCTGATATAATTAATTTTATACTATATTATAGTTTATTTTCAATATTATAAATTAGTGTATATGTACGTAGTTTTAAATAAATTGGGTTAGTTTCCATTTTCGTGTTATTCATTTTAATATTATTTTTATTTCTTTGAAGTTTGTTTAATATTATAACAATTCAATGTAATTAGGCCTACACGTAGTAATAGTTTTGTGAAATATATGTACGGTATAATTCACGCACACACCAAAATTTAAAAAGTCTTAAATAAATTGGGTTGGTTTCCATTTTCGTGCTATTCATTTTAATATTATTTTTATTTCTTTGAAGTTTGTTTAATATTATAACAATTCAATGTAATTAGGCCTACACGTAGTAATAGTTTTGTGAAATATATGTACGGTATAATACACGCACACACCAAAATTTAAAAAGTAATGCGATGTTTAATTATATGAAATTCAAACTTTCTCATATTTGTTATAAATAGAGAGAGGAATTTTATAAAATTTCATGTTTTAAACTATTTGTCAGAGAGCGCTGAGGTTAAGTATCTTTACATTTTATGATATGCAGAATCAAATAAGACCAACAAAAAACTTCATATTTCATAATATTTTAACAAAATGTTCATATTTTAGTGAAAATTTCATACTCCTCCATATTTTTCAACTTTCAAATTCCGATATTTTTTTTTCAATAAAAGTTCTAGGAATTCATTAAAATATTTTTGAAATGAATGTATTTGTGTAATTTTTGACAATGTAATGTGGTAGACAAGTGAAAATTTATCAGTATCTTTATAAAAGCAAATAATTGGATGATGAGTCACAGAGTGTCAAGTTCGATGGAGTTTTTTGTCCCCCAGAACAAGATCATGAGCCTAAATGAATAAGTAGAATAACAATATTGGAATTTTCTGTAGTCAGGTAGCTGTCAGTTCGTTCTTGCTACCTGAGGACAGTCTTTACTCTGTGAACAGATTACAGAATTGAAATGTAAGAAACTTGAAGCAGTGCTTTGTGAAATTAGTAACGTTGATGTAGGTTAGGCCAGCATTTTTCTCACTTACATCAAAGTATCAAATATAGCATGATACGAGTATCCTCCCATAACATCATGTGATGTTGAGCATAATTTTTCATTCTGCAAAACAATTCTGACAGATAGGCTGTATAGTTTACTATCACAAAATATTAAAAAAAAAATCCTATCTATGTGTTATGAACAAAATTAATAATTGACAATTTGATTGTTCATAGCACAAGTAGACCAAGACTAGACACTATGCAAGACCTATTTCATATATACAAAAAAACTAACGTTAAAATAATTCTAACTACATTTCACCATGTTTATAGTTCAATATTAAATGTAACTGTAATTGCAAAGAGTTCTGAAACAATCCCTAGATTCAATTATGGACTAATAACTTTTAACATCTTGTCTCTCCAAATATGACATACTGGAATGGTTTACTTGTATTCTAAATCGTCCAATTTAATGTTATTGTTACATTTGCATCTACATGAATTTAATATCTTCATGCAATGTAAAGATAGCAATAACCCAAACTATACCGGTACCTACTCTAAACTTTGTCAGTGCTATATTTCATGGAAACTTGTTAGTTTGGGTTGCAATGTTTTGTTTCTTGCATATGTTTAAATTTCATAATTAAAAATCATTCAATACATTAATTAATTGTATTATATATAAACTCTCAGATTTGATTTATGAAATAATTCCACTACAGTCTTGGGAGGCCTTTGGGGTAGTGGCATGTTGAATTTTCCATCTTTCTAGACAAAAGGCACTAGATGTCTGCCGGGTTGTCAGATCTGCCTGATGGCTACATTTGTGCCCAGAACATGCATATAGTACTCACTTCCATTAGGATCTGAGTCGATCCCAGGTCTACAATGCCATCAGAAGGTCTGGTCCAGCTAAAAATCTTGACCATATCAAGACTCGAACTCACGACTTCCCTGTTTGTACCACGTTTCCTTATACAACTACGCTATGGTATGATCCATTAAAATTGTTTCAGATCATGAATATGATATTTTATATTGGGTCAAAAATAATGAAAAATTATAATCAAAATACAGTGAACATTTTGATTTCTTGTGCTATAAATAAGTTCTGTTTGTGCTGTATGTACACTTATAAGTCGTAGTGCGTCTATGCATATAAATATATGTAAAAAGTTTAGAAAATAGTAGCTTCATTATATTTTTGTGTCATAATTTTCATATTTTGTCTTTATGATTTCATATTTTCTTATAATTTTCTTCATATAATTCCTCGCTCTAGCTATAAATAGCTATTATAAGTACCAAGATTTGTTTTTTGATTAACTGAATTTTTAATTTAAGATAGTCATCAGATGACTGAAGGCAAGTAAATTGTCTTATGTTATATATAAACCTATTTGGTTATTTTGTTATTTTTTTTCTATGTAATCTATGTCTATTTTGTTGGAAATTGACCAATTATAAGAATCTCAATTTCTTTTTTTACATGTAGGCACACTAGAAATAAACTGCATAAAAATAGCCCAGTGTGAATTTCTGTTAATTTTAAGTTAGTATGTTTTTTTGTATTATTGCATTTTTTCCAAAATGAAGTTGCTTTATTAAATTTTTGTCCATTCTGTGTTGAGATCTCTTTACTGTATTATAAAATAGTGAAATTTCTGCATACAACTACTTTTTGAAACCAATCACAATTACTTGGAAAGGATTATTCCTATGACTATATATTCTGATCCTCTGTAAGATGACTCTCTCTCTCTCTTCCCAACCAACGCCGATGCTTTTGATAAGTTTATAAATGTCTTACTGCCTGTATTTGCTCATATTATGTAATAAACCTAATGAAGGCTATATTCTTGTCACTGTGTGCCAGAGGGGTAGAATAGTAGTTATTTAAATCCTGTATCCCATTGAAATCTAATAATACAACAATTGAGAATAAAAATATTAACATTTTTTTTCCTATTTAGGCAACTATGCAAGACATTTGGTTTGTAAATTCAGAATCTTTCTATGATAGCTATTGATATATGAGTTTAGTCTTCAATTTGTACATATTTAAATGATAGTTAAATTAGTAACAGCAACCTCTGCTCAAATAAATTATCTTACCTGAACTCAGTAGTATTAATGTGCTTGCAATAAATTATATTCAGATGTTGATATTTTCTTCACATCAATTTCTTTAGCATAGTTAATTTTTTTCCATAAAATGGGGAGCTGGGCCATTGTTATAATCCTCAACCTGGAGGACCAGATGATTTTTGTTCAAGGTTTCCTTCCTCTAGGCTTTGACGAACCAACATATCCTTACAAGGCAGCAGTTGCCGTATCCTAGCAAGGAGCTGTCACAAAGTACTATCATCCAGGCCAGAATGAACCCTGGTTTTTTAAAGAGGTGTTATTCCTCCATCACTCCCCATTTCTCCTGGCTTGTGACAGGCAGAGTCTAGGTTGGCTGGAAATCCCTATACTATATTGGGCATTAAGCAGAGAGCAAGCACATAAACTATAGGCGACAGATGCAATTTTGGAGGAGGATTTCTAGAAATTCAAAAAGAGACAAAATTAGAAATGCTAAAATCACAGAAGTAATGGATGTTCAAAAAGACATTCCACCAGTTATTGAAGAAGACTGAAATGGTTTGGTCACAAAGAGAATGTCAGATGACAGGATCCTATGATGATATTAAATCTTGAAGCGGAGGGCAACAGAAGAAAAGGGAGATCAAAAGAAAGTGAATTCAAGGAGTGCATAATAGGAGTATAGTGTCGAGAGGATAACAGAGTGTGATGCAGAGAATAGGGATTTATGGAGGAGTAAAATTTACAATGGGTTGTAGAAAAACTACTGTATTATAAAGAAATTCCTAATAAAGAAGAAGAATGTTAACATTTTCCAATTATGGTGTAAAGGTCCAGATTGTATTCAGGATGAGGAGATGTCCCCTATTAGAAGACTGCTTTTAAAGTAAATTTTTGATGGTCAACTTAAAGACCACCACTATACGTTTTTTCATTTGTATTTTATGATTGATTTCTTTCACAATTTGAACTAACATAATGCAGATAAAACAAATTTGAACGTTTATATGTTTTTAACATAATTATATCATCTCAAATTTTCTATCATATTTTTGACAAATTTGTTATTGATAGAAACTGTAGTCCTTTGTGAAACAACCAATCATAAGACAGTAGATTTCAGATTTTCTTTAGGGACAACCTTCTGAGGAGTAATTTATTGGTACTAGTTATGTACATTTAATAAAAATATATTACTCATACATTACTTTATTATAAAAAATTATACAATGGATATTCAACATGCTTATATTATACACAATAAAAGTAAACATCACCTACGTAAAATAAAAATAGACCACATTAAACTATTTTTCTACATAATATAATGAAACCCAAAGCATGAAAGGTGCACCAGGTGGCTTTGGAACACACACATATATTATACAGATCTTCTCTTCTCTATTGTAATTTAACCTCATATCTTATAGGTTGGGAGAGAGAGAGACTTTGGATCACACATGGTTACTGAGGACCTCCAATCCAGGACCTGCCCCAAGACAACACAAATATTTAAGACAAGATGCACAATTCACTCACATTCATACTAAACCTGGCAAATATGATGATCACAGATTGTTTAGGCCTTAAAGTTTCCTAACATTTGTCGTACGGGTTCAGAGAAACCATCAATAAAACCATCATCCAGGAAATCTGTCATGACTGGGGATCAAACTCAGGCCCTCTGCAAACAAAACAGTGATGCTAGCCCGAGACCATAGCCGTGGTGTATATTACAAATAAAACTTTAAATAAACACTTTCTTTGCAGATGTATAAATACATTTCAGATAATTTATATTCATTATGTCCACCGCTGTGGTCTCGAGGTAGCGTGCTGCCTTGTCACGCAGCGGGCCCGGGTTCGATCCCCGGTCGGGGCAGTTTTTCTGGGTGAGGTTTTTATTGGGGTTTTTCCTCACCTGTAAGACAAATGTCAGGAAAACTTTAAGGTCCAAACGGTCCCCGAAATCATATAGCCATCATCATCATCCTTGTCATTACCATCATCATCACCATCATCCTTCACTGGTGTGGAAAGCAACGGGAAGCTACCACACCTACACAATTCCCTAGTAAAGCTGCAAGCATAGCATGAAAATGCTATGATTGCAGTGAAGGACCTGCCTTCGGGCAGAATTACTATAGATGGATATTCATTATAGGTGAAAGAATGAATCTTTGGATTTCTGACTACAACAAGTAAGTCATGGCATAATAGTGGCTAGAAGGGAGGGTGCAGCACAGGCATGTGAGAATTTATAATGCATTTACAATATTTCTATCTGTACAGTAAAACTACACATAATTTGACCAATATCATGAGACAAACATTTAATATATAGAATTACAACCTGCCTATTAGGATTGCATTTGTGAATATTATTAATGGCAGTTACCTGGAACATATTTACTTATTTTCTCACAAGGAAATTTAATTTGCAGTCATCTTATTTTTTTTTGTGACAGAAAGCTTAAAAAAACTTGAAGAGAAAAACATAAACTACTGAATTCTGCTTATATGATTCTAACAAAACGATTATAAAATAGTATATATCTCAATATCCGGCTTGTGATCTGGGGATTAAGTTGCTCGTCCCAAGAGTCAAGGGTTAAAATCTGGCTGGGGTCGATATATTATTAGGATGGATGAATCCTAGAAAACAAAAAGTTTTCTGGGAGAAACTTAGAGTCATGGATTCCGAGTCTGAAGATTTCAGGCTCGTAACATAATCTCAGCCTACATTGGAGCAAAATTGAATGGCCTTTCCCATCCAAGTAAAGGCTTTGTAAAGACTTAATGAAAATTAGCAGCAGAAAACATATTACAGTAATTAAGACATTTTGTCTGTACATTCTTACCTCTTTGGGTTGTATTTGTTGAACATATGTTTCAAGGCTTCTGATTACAGTCTGTAATTGCTGACGATGGGGCTCAGAAGCCTTGAAACATATATTTGACAAAAACAACCATAAGAGGTAAGAATGTACAGACAAAATGTCTTAATTATTAAACAAACTTCTTAATGATACTTCCTATTGCATTTTAAAATACTATTACAGCTTCAAAAAAATCTGTCTACATTGGTGAAAACTTAATTTGCTGATATACAAGATAATATATTAAATCAGTGGTTATGTACAGTTTATAAAATAATAATAGAAACCTTTATATGGGTTGGGGAATCAAAATTGGACGTATATATCAGGGGATCCTGGCTCTTATGGACCATAGTACTGGTAATGATGATGCTTATGATTGACTCTCTACTCCATTTATACTAAAGAACATTTACTCCTTTTCAAACTGAGTCTTCAATGCACAATTGTTAAATATTGTCTAGTCATGTGTTAGATCTTCAATCTTTTCTAAAAACCAACAAAAATGAAAAGATTGAAGACTGCAAAAAATCGGGAATTTATCAAATTAATTGTAAAGATTGTGAAAAGATATACATAGGAAAAACAAAAAGGAATCTAAATACAAGATTAAAGGAACACCTCAGAAATGTTAAAAATGGAGAAACAGAAAAATCTGCAATAGCTGTAGATGCCTGGTCAGAAAAACACAGAATAGAAACCAAAACAAAATTACTTAAACAATTGGAAAAACCGAAGGAACTCACAATTTGGGAAAAAAATTATATATGCAAGAATAAAAACACAACTATGAATTTTGAAATACCCGGTGATAAGGAGAGGGGATTGATTTGGAAGTTCGTCGGTCAGCCATCAGATGGCGCGGAGGTCAGTCTGCAGGATAGGAGGCCATTGGACATCAGTTGTGAATGTAATACAACATTGAGAATATCACAAATGAAGTGAAGAAACTCGAGTCTGCTTGGGAGTTAAGAAGTATGAGGTGAGTGAAGAAACAACTAAACAATAATATCTAAAATGTTTAACTGCACATCATACACTTTTATTCCTTGTATGTTCCTCAGTATTGTACTATCCTGGAGAACTGGTCTTTATGTGCATGCAGTCCAAGTCTTCGGTGACATTCGGGAATGAAGCGATGTAATATCCCAGCAAGCCTTCTAGAAAAAAAAAAAGAATGTTTATGATTTTATCAGATAATCAAAAGTGACTAATATTTATTCACCATCAAATATAGACTATAGAACAAATGCATAATATTTTTAGTGGATTCTACTACTTTAATAACATTGTAATTTCTCAGACGTCATAAGCTAAGGGGCAAAATTTTTATTTTCTGCTATATTAAAAAAAGAATGTTCCAAGAAAAACATAATGTGTAGCAACAATTGATATGTTACATTACTTTATGCATTGTAATTTGATTCCCTTTCAGTTACTGGTACACATTATTTTATTCATGATTACTGTATTAACAAGTTTCATTATTCTCATTATGGATGTATTGGATTACAACTCACCTCTAATTCTCATATAATGTTTTCACAGTTCATACCAGAACATGTTATACAAATACAACATTTTGGGCAATTGCATACAAACGTTAAGTTGCTATATTTATGGCATTTCTTATTAACTCGCTTTTAATTAAATTAGAGGTTTCTTTATGGGAAGCCATATTATCTAATAAACTAATTGGTGTACGCAAACTTGCAGTGCACCATAAGGCAAAGTTGGCTATTCTGTTTGAACAGTGACTAATGCAGGTGGACTAGAGGCATAGAATCTCCAAAACTGACTTATGCTGTAATAAAGGTCACCATTTATCAAATATACAATGAAAGTTGCTTAAATCTATGATGGCTGAACTATAGTTTATGACCCACTATGCTATACCATACAACATTAATATGACACTGTTACACTATTTACTTTTTCCATTTCTACTAACATTTCCTACTGTTTTAACATTTTGTAACGATTCTTAAAACATTTTTTTTATATTTCTTATATATTTATCTATGTATATAAAATCTCTCACTCATTTCTTCTAAGTTCTACAGAGCTGTAGTGTATATGTGCATGCAAAAGGTTTTGTCAATATATGGCAAGACTAACTGTGCTATTGTATGACAATCTTTCACAATATAACTACTATTTTATTTTGTTTGGTTAAGAAGGAAAAGTTATTGTACACCAAATTAGATTATCAAATAATAAATTATTCCTTTCTTTAAAAGCATGCTTGGGAACTTATTGTGAAGATTGATTATTCCAATAGCACAGATACTCGTCATCTATCGAGTAAGTTCATAAGCTTTGAGCATCCACACAACTGTTATGTAGGAAAAATGGAAAAACTGCACTTAAACTAGCGTGAAATATTTTCAAAGTCCTATAGAACAACAGTGCGCATGCGCCAGAGTTTATAGAGCCAGCGATAACCCACAATCAAACTACATATCGATTATCATCCTCGGTTACTATCCGTCGCAATGAAATTTAAATGACCAATATTTGCAATAAATCTCCAAATCTATGTTTAAAAAATATATTAATAATATTAAAATTACCAAACGTTTATTAAAAATGGGTGTACACTCACTTATCACTCCCTCATATTGATCCAACCAGCGATAACCCAAAACAGCAATAGAAAAATTAGAGACTAGGTAATATACTCTGTGGAGAAAATAGCAGCATTACAATATTGAATAACAGTATCATAATATTGTGATTTGTATATTTAAATATATACTTCAAAATTGTCTAATAATGTTATAAAAATTGTTTGAAAAAGTTTAAAATATTAAGTAATGTTAGTAAATATAGAGGAAGAGCTATAGTTTACAATATAACTGAAAATCAAGTGCTTGTAGAAGTGCAGTTGAGCCGGAAAAACTTTAGTTTACCTTCCCTTAATTTTTGTGTCCTACAGTGAAACATGTGCATGAGCATAAGTTTATAGAGTTGTCACTAGATGGAATCACAAAGAAGTTCTACAGAAAATTTAAAGAATTGACACTAGATGGAAGAATGTAGCTGCGACCAAACTTCAATACATCCCCAAACATTTGTTAGAAATGGATATACACCAACTTTCTCCTTCCTAACTTAAAATAAATTATTTGCATATTATTTAATGAAGCATATACTAATCTGATATACACTAACCTGTCCCATCAGAACCTACAAAATGAACTGAGTGAACATCTTTTTCTGAGAATATACTTTTGAATGTTGGTCATTCCAATTTTCACAGATATCTTCACCATCTAGTATAAGTTCTTCTAGCGTTCACACATGTGCACAATGATTCTGCATACTTCAAAGAAATAATTGTGTATGGAGATAAATATTTAATAATTGTAAAAAAAATGTTATAAGTATTGTTGCAAAATGTTAGATAGATGGAAAGCTGTGTGGCCATCACTTAAGTGTTGGCGGTGAGCAATCCATTTTGATCCTCCTTAATAGGTAGAACCCCTGGTTCCTGTAAAATACAGTAGCACCAGTTTAAATTTTGAATTCAAATTTGAAGTTAATTAGCAGAGTGAAGTCGGAAGCGAAAATGTTTAAAAAAGTACAAAAGTTAGTAAAGACAGAAGGAGTACGTAAGTCCCAGGCAGACACCACACGCATGCACGACAAACGCGAAGCAGTTTACTCTATGGAATATCGCGATGCAGCCAACATTATACATGCTATTTAACAAACCTAAAAGCTAACGTAATGCAATTTAAGTACTCTAACTTATGAAAGACCAACCTAAAAGCTAACCTAACATAATTTAAGCACTCTAACCTGTGAAAGAATGCAACACCCAAAAATAAATAGTAAGTTCTCAAATTCTGAAGTACATAACCTATGTTGGCTGCACTGTTGTTGCATAGAATATTCCTTAAAATCAATATGGTTGCCACGTCTTCATGTTACGTATATAGTTAAATATCATAGAAAAATGTGTTCAAGTAATCGTTAGAAAAAATGTAAAATTTGTTGTAAATGGTGGGAAATAATTTGAAAATAAAACCTTGTTGGCGCATGCGCGTTGTGTCTGTCTCGGGCTTAGGAAAAATTCTCACTGCACTTAATGGAAACTTGAGCCAAAATAAGTATACGTGGTCTCTTGGCATACAATAGCCAGTGCATTTTAATAATAATGTGTCAATGTAATAACAGCTTGAAAAATTGGAAATTAAGTATAAGTTTAGAGGTCCATGGTAGTACAACATAATCAACCTTGCATATTGAACATTCATACCATAATCACTACTGTAACTTAAGTTTTAAGGTTATGGCACTGTAATATAATCTCAAAATTAACACTTCAATGTTCTTTTGTTACATTTTTGTGGGTATGTAACATATAGCCTAAGAAATTACACTTGGATAGAAGACTATTTTTTATTAATTTTTTTACTAAATATAAAATATTTTACCTTTCTGTTGTAATCGATGTATGATCAGATCCACATTGAACGTAATTGCTTCGTTTCAAAAGCGAAACCAGACGAAACAATCTTCCATACCTTCTTCAAGATGAACTGGTCTCCTTGAGATTTTTCTGTAGAATGTTGAAAAAATTATGGTTATGTTACTGATAATATCCTGATAATAATAATAATAATAATAATAACAATTTATCAATTTTATGATAGTTTAGAAAAAAGGTTATGGCACACGACATAATACACATTTTTTATTTAAAGTCAATGGCATAACCAACGTTGTAATTAAGATTTTAATTTAATGGCATTATAATATAACCTCAAAATTTGCACTTCAATGTTTTGTTAAATTATAGTGTGTAAAATAAAAGCAATTATACTTTGAAAAGCACACTTTCATAGAAGATTATTTTTTAAACTCCTACCCCTATTATAAAATGCATTGTATTATACAGTATTATCTAATGAAGCTACAGGTTCAAGTACGAGTATTAATGCTAATTCATGCTCATACCTTTTTAAATAAAAATGTTTAAATAATCACCTACAAATATTAAACAATGATTGTGGAAATAATAAAATACAAACGAAAAATGTTAAAATCTTACCTTTTCGTTTTATGTTCTAATCGATGTCTGATGAGATCAAGGCGAAAGCGGACGAAAAATTCTTCATCATTGTAATTTTCAATATGATCCGGTCTTCCCCTGATTTGTCTGAGTTTCCGGGTCTTTAGAAACATATCGTATAATACTTCGTCGTCACTATCAGAATCCAGAAATAAATTTCTAGACATGTTTCTGGCTGCCATTTTGGAAAGTTAACTCGAGTATTTCACAATAATCGGCTTCGAATGACCGTAGAAAGTCTACCGAGTTTATGCTCCGGCTAAGGTGCAATACTGTCGTGGTACAACGCAATTTTGGCTGAATACTTGAGATAGCATGTATTCAGAACTTATACTGAGTTGGTACAACCGGCCCTTAGAGATTGCCAAATAGAATCGCAATATTGTAAGAATGCATCCTAGTGGAAAAAAATGAAACACATCATTACAGGTTATTAATTAATTTCTGAGGTCCTATGATGTAAATATGTCAATCATATTTTTCTGCAACGTTAATTCCTGGGAAACAATACGTTTAAGAAAGTGCAGTGTTTTTTATGGTATATAGCTATGAATGTTTTTCTATTATATCTCGCAAGCAAAATCTGGTTACATTCATGCACTATATATAAACTGGGAGCCACTTGATAAAATTAAAGCGATAAAATGAAAGTGATAAAATCGAGGTGAAAAATAACTGTGATTGGTTGTAAATCAAAATTAATTGAAATGTGTTTGGTCATTGACTGCCATTTTGGGGCATAAGTTAAATGGTCATCCTAATAAAATCTATCACTCTAGCCGGGTTTGAACGGCGGTCCTCGGGACCAGAGGCAAGAAGCAAGTAGCCACTAGTCCACCGCGGCCTAACAATGTGTTAGATTTAGTGTCCACTTGACAGTCTGGTTACGACAGTTGACGTTTGAGACTTGGAATTCAATGTTTCAATATTGATATTTTCGTTACTTTATGTAGTTTACTCGGCGGTGATAATTTCCATGTTGTTTGTCAAGATCGTGCAGTTTCCTGATTGCATCGGAAGTAGATAAACTGTTCTTTAAAGGGAGCCGAGCTGTTCACACTGAAGGTTCTTTTCGTGTGACATTCTGATCTGAACGTAGCCACTTTAATATAATTTTCCGTCCTGTAACACGAATGTATGACCCCATATAAATAAGAATAAGATTAATAAATAAAATATAGTAATAATAACAAATAATGTAAATTAGATTAAATATATCAGAATGAATTGGAATTCAGAATAACTAACTCCAAGGCCTAGAAGGTCTTTGGCCTACCAGCCGCTGCTGGCCTCACATCCAGTGTAGGGATGACACGTGGTCAGCATGTCGGGTCTTCCAGCCGTTATAGCTGGTCTTCTCAACCTAGAATCGCTACTTAGTGTAGCTAACCAAATGCCTCACGATGCTGGGTGAGCACTGATCCCATGCTGGCCGAAATTCCATGAGAAACTTTCTTCCCCCATGGGGATTCGAACCAGCGCAAGTCCCGTAGCTCTGCGCCACGACTTCTTGCCTTAACCATCGGCTACGGCGCGGGACATCCCTATCCTGAGCTAATGTTTTGAATGAGCCCCTCTAATCTACTTCCCTCAAATCATGGTTAATCGTATTCTCCGACCTCACTTTTGTCTACCAACTGGGCGTTTTCCCTCTGATTTTCCTATAAAAAGCTTCCGTGCACCTCTTTCGTGCCCTATCGTGTCACATGTGCTGCCCATCGCAGTCTACGAGACCTAACCTATGGGTTCGATAGTGCCAGTTAGTTAGTTAGATCTAATTTCTCCTGAATGTTCGTCTCAATCAGGACGAAGAAAATTTCCACTTTATTCTTAAATACTCGTATTTTTTTTTCTCTTGAAATAAGAAAATGATACAAAAATATTATGAATCTACTATTTTCTAAACTTTTTTACATACATTTATAAGCAAAGACCTTTTGTAATTTATAAATTTACATAACAGCACATAAATGAGAAAAGCAGAGTTTATTTGTGGCTCAAGAAATCAAGATGTTCACTGTATTTCCAGTTTAATTAGCTTTTTAATTATTTTTGGCCCAATATAAAATACCATGTTCATGATTTGAAGCAAATTTTATGGCTCACGACATAGCGTAGTTTTTTGAGGAATCACGCTACAAACTGGAATGTCGTGGGTTCGAGTCTCGATGGGGTCAGGATTTGTAGCTGGACCACACCTTCTGGCGGCATCCTGGCCCTGGGGTCAACTTAGCTGCTAACGGAAATGATGCATGAGAAGGCTGCAATCACGCAGGGGCTATATCCGGATGAACGACTCGAGCCGATTACCTATAAAGATGGGAGCTTCAACCTCCCATTACATTTAGATGATTTATATTTATTTTGCATGAAGGTATTTGAATTCCAGTATATGCAAATATAACAATAACATTAAATTTGATTGCATCAGAGCACAAGTAGACAAAGTCCAGTATGTCGTATTTGGAGGAACAAGATGATAAGTTATTAATCCACAATTAATTCTAGGTATTGTTTCAGAACATTCTTTGCAATTATAGTAAGATTTAATCAACTATGAACATGGTGAAATAGGGTTAGAATTATTTTAACATTAGTTTTCTCAAGAAATGGGCCTACCACAGTGTCTAGTCTTGGTCACCTTGTACTTTGAACGATCCAGTTATCAAATTCCATTCGTAATACACAGAAGCTGCTTCTATATTCTGACAGTAAACTATAACGCCTGTCTATCGTTTTATACAATGAAAAAGTGTCCCCCGCATCACATTATGTTATGCAAGTATACTTAGCCTATATCATGTTATATTTGGTAGTTTGATGTAAGTGAGAATAATGTTGGCCTAACCTTCAAGAACTTCACTAATTTCAAAAAGCACTGCTTCACGTTTAGGAGCAACAATCTTTACTACATTTAAATGCTGTAATCCACTCACAAAGTAAGGACTGCTCTTAGGTAGCAAGGAGGAACTGACTGCTACATGCCTAGAAGAGTAGGAGGTTATTGTTCTTACATTTTTGTTTACTTATTCATCTAGGATTTGTTCTTGTTGTAGGGATGGGGTTTCAGTCAAAAACCTCCATCTAACTTGTCATTTCACATCTCCTCATCCAATTATTTACTTTTATCAAATTTATCTATCTTGTTCAGTATGGAATTTTCACTTACCTACCATGTTACATTGTCTAAAAATTTCAGAATTAGTCATTATATTTAAGGAATATCTAGAACTGTTATTGAAAAAAATAACAGAATTTCAAAGTTGAAAAATATGAAGCAGTATGAAATTTTCATTAAAACATGAACATTTTGCCGAAATATTATGAAATATTAAGTTTTTTGCTGGTCTTATTTGATTCTGCACTTCATAAAATGTGAAGTCAGTGCTCTCTGACTAATAGTTTAAAACGTAACATTTCATAAAATCCCTCGCTGTAATCATAAGTAATGCCACGAGTGATGAATTTGGAAATCAAGAGTGGCATTTGTTAACACTATTTAACAAATAAAATTAAGCTGTTTGCTCACAAATCATTATCTAAATATAGTTATTTTAAAATATATATATATATATATATATATATATATATATATTCCGATTGAGGGTCTTTCCACTTTTCAGCGGTTGCCCTTTTACCAACCGGCTGCTGGCCCTTCACATCCACATGTGTCAATCACAGAGGTAGATGATCAACAGCCAGTGTAGGGGTGACATGTGGTTAGCATGTCGAGTCCCCCAGCCGTTATAGCTGGTTCCTCAACCTGGAGCCGCTACTTATTGTAGCTACCCAATTGCCTCACGATGCTGGGTGGGCACTGGTCCCATACTGGCCGAAATACCATGAGAAAATTTATTCCCCCATGGAGACTCGAACCAGCGCAAGTCCCGTAGCTCTGCGCCAAGGCTTCCTACCTTAACCGCTCGGCTACGACGCGGGACTTTATACATAATGTAAACGGCGATATTTGAAAACAAATAAGGAACGTTATATTTTATTTATTCATCACTGTAACCAGATCATATTTATTGCCAAATAGAATCGCGATATTGTAAGAATGCACCCTAGTGGAGAAGAAATGAAACATCATTACAGCTTATTAATTAATTTCTGATGTCCTATGATGTAAATATGTCAATTATATTTTTCTGGAACGTTAATTCATGGGAAATAATACGTTTAAGAAAGTGCAAACAGTGCAGTGATTTTTTTATGGTATAACCAATTGCTACAAATGTTTTTCTATTATATCTCGCAAGCAGATCAAGTTACATTCGTGCACTATAAATACAATCTGGGAGCCACTTGGTGGGATGGAACTGATAAAATCGAGATGAAAAAGACTGATTGGTTGTAAATCAAAATTCATTGAAATGTGATTGGTCATTGAATCCCACTTGGGGCATGAGTTAAATAGTCTATAAAAAATCTAAGAACATTCATTTGCGAAACATGCTGTTGATGGTTATTTATCGGGTTTGCAAGGCCTAGTCTAGTATCTTCTTATTCTTCTTTTTCTTCTTCACTTTACAGTTTAGGCTCTACTTCTGTTTACAGCATCCTTCCATTGTATGAAGGATCTTCCCACATTAAAAGTTTAGGTTAGTCACTACAACTGAATGATTATAATTTGACCGGATGTTTATTATTATTATTATTATTATTATTATTATTATTAACTAAGTCAAATTATATAAAACTCTCGCCGTCACGACTTTCCTGTATGGAAGTGAAATCTGGGTTCTAAAAAAAGGAAGACATCCAGATTAAGAGCTGCAGAAATGAGATTCATGCCCGAACTGCTGGATATACTCTACTTGATCATCAGAGGAATGAAGATATTTTAAAGGAACTCCACTTGCAACCTTTAGAAGAAAATTATATTGACCTACAAAGACAGATGGCTACAACATGTATCTCGACTGTCACAACTAGGATTCCTAATGCAGTTCTTCGGTATCATCCACGAGGACGACGATGACCTGGACGTCCACAAAAACGACGTTTAGACTCTATCTAGTTAAGACCGAAACTGATCAACATTGGCCTGTATGCCTATTCATGAATGGTATATGATTAAATTAACTAACTGGCTTATCGAACCCGTAGGTCCATGGCCGCACGGACATAAGCTCACCATACATCCCTGTCTGAGTTAATGTTTTCCAATCATCCCCTGAATAATTACTACCCTCAAACCAAGGTTAATGTTATTCTCCCACCTCATACTTGGTCTACTAACTACGCGTTTTCCCTCTTTTGGATACAAGAAGCTTCAAAGTCCTTCCTTATTCCTCATGTCCTGCACATCACAGTCTACGAAACTCAACTGTTATTATATCTGGTTTCATATAAAGATCAAGTAGCTCACGACTATGCAAGTCTTCTCCATTCGCCTGTCTGTTCATCTGTCTTTGGTCCAAACATTTTCATATGGTCTTAATTCTCAAATACTCGTAATGTCATTTCCTGCCTTAAAATAAGAGTTCGTATTTCGCATCCATATAATATAATTGGAAGAATAACAGTTTTATATATTTTCAGTTTAACGTTATATATATGAGGTACATTTTATTTTCGTACATTTTATCAATAGCTTCGCAATTAAAACCTACCCGTTGGATGGACCGACAAAATTTGCTCGGAGACCTCTTCAGGCTAGAAGTTTTTAGGTGCCGTAAACCGTTGACACACGACCCATGAATTCTTTCTTTTCGAAGGAAGCTGCACTCAGGACATTCACGCCCTTAAAGTCGGGCCAGATTTAACTTGAATACCTCTGAAGAGAGAGCACTTGTCTCGGAATAACACTGTATGAAACACCGTGATGACAGGTTGAACAGATCCCACTTGAATGGGGAGAAAAAAACTCAATTTATCTTAATTGGCAGCATCTCATGTGGAGACACCACAATGAGTTTTATTCTGTTTGAGGAGGTTAGGGGGCCGCCACCCTACAAAAACACTCACCCCTCATCAACAGAGCTCACATTAATGTAACATGTTGCGTCCCGTAGTCTGCCCAGACAAACTAATCATTTCTATAAGAGTGCTCTAAGGTTTTTCACGTCTAGAAAATAGCATTGCTCTTTTCCAGTAAACGTATCATTTTATGTGAAATTGATTTATTATTTAATTCAACAAAACAAATATAAACATCCTTAACTCGTGTCCAACTTGGGGACGTGAGATGATGCTCGCTGTGAATGACATGGCTGCCGGTCGACCACCGCCTAACGCACCATCACTAAGGCAGATGAATGAAATGAAACGAAATGGACGAGATGAGTGGAAATGGTGGAATGAAATTGTGGCAGGGGAAAACGGGAGAAAACCCCGAGAAAAACCTACCCGCTCCGTTTCGTCCACCACGAAACCGACATGGAGTGACCGAGATTCGATCTCGGGACTTTTCGGTAAGAGGCGAGCGTCTAACCGATTGTGCCACGAAGCCGCCTTCATTTGAAACAAATAATTAAGTTAATTTACGAGTAGTTTCATCAACAACTTTGAGTGCCCGATTTATGAAAAAAATAACATTATGGAACGTATAATTATCAACCGATTTTTAAAAAAGTTAGGGATGAACTGAATTAACGGAACAGCGGCTAACGGAGATGCCACTGAACCATCCCCTTTCAACCAAACTTGTTTTGTCAGATGCAGCCTTGACCAATGAAGAGTATCCCACCAATATATCACGTGTGGTTTGTTCAGCGAGAATGTTCTGAAGCTTCTGGCGTTTTGATAACAACAATCTATAAAATTCATAGTGAGGCTTCTAGTGGCCCCGTGGTAACTACGAAGGAATGTTGAGTCTTAGCCCCAAGAAAACACAGTACACAAATTAAATATTGTGATTTTGTGGGGGGAAAATACTTGGCGTACAGTGCATCATTTCATTAATGGACTACTAGTATCGTGACCATCCTAAACGGAGCTAAAAATGACGCAGATATCTAATTTTTGTTCCATGACATCATTACTCTAGAGGACACGGATTGTTTTTATGAGAAGAAAGAAAGTAAAGAATCAATGTTATTATAGCGAGAAGATATTTTATCTCAGTGTCATAAATAGAATCCGGATGTTAGGCAGTTAAAAAATTCAAATTAGGCAGGCAAAAAAGGTACTAAAATCATTAATATAGGCACTAAAAAATTCAAAATGGGCTCTTACAAAAAATGGACTACAACATAACTTTTCACAGCCTTATTTTAAACATATGCTATCAATAGCATATGAAGATATCAGAGATGCTTTTGGAATTTGTTTTGCCATTTTACAAAGAGCAGACTTATATTTTGCAGTGTGTACATGCTGCGAAACATGGCAATTTGCAGAATATTGAACCGTCACTTGAGAATATTTCCGCATCAAATTCTTTCACGAAATTGGCCAGTTTGTCTTTTACTGTTGCCCGCTCTTTAGGCATCGTAAACACCTATTCTAAAAGTAAAAAAAAGAAAAAAAAAGCCACATACACTTTTCACACCAATTTGTCTTTGAAGTATCTATCTGCGAATGAGGACTACAGACTGAATTCAGTGTTACCAACATCAAAAATAATATTGCCAGTCACTTAAAGATTTCAGCTCCAAGTGTGAGACAGAGAAAGAAAGCTTGTGCCATCTACCCTCTTTGTCACTCAGCAATGTTTATATTGAAAATAAGCAAAACTGTACTATAGAACTTTCTCCATGCCTTAGAGCCGGAACATAATACAATGGGACATAGCTGAGGGCTATTTCGCTTAACGGGAGTGCACGAGGTGGAAAAATGCAATATTCGCCTAACGGGAGTGCATTGAGGGGGGAACCATCTATCTATTAGGTTATTAGGTTATTGGCTTATTGCCACCCTTATCCTAAAATATTCGAAGAAAATGTATAAAAATAACACGAAAATTTCTATGAAATGATATGTCATGATGTTTGTCATTTCAATTGATTTCATTGAAATACTAGGTTAATTACGAGAAAAAATGGAAAATAGTCATTTATAGGCATTGTAAGCTGAAGTAGGCATTTATAGGCAAAATGAACTTCATGGAAAACAATACTAGGGTCGTTGGTATTAATTTATATGAAGTCACTTTTACAATATCTATAATAAATAACTTTAGGCATTTTTTCCTAACATCCGGTCTCTAGTCATAAATATCTATCTCAAATCTTATATATTACCGTTTTATGGTACACACAGTTTTGTTTTTAATCATCATCATCATCATCATAGTCACTCCAAGGATTAGGCAATGCCCATTCCGACTTCATAATACATACGTCCAGCGTTTTCTAGGTCTTCCAACATCACGTCTTCCTCTTGCTTGATAATTTCTTGCTAGCAGTGGATATCTCTCCTTACTCATTCCATTCATGTAATCAATCCACTTTTGTCTATAATTCGTGATTTTATCCAATAAACGCTGCACTTTTAATACCTTCAATTCGGATTCTATCAAGTTTTGTACATCCTTTAACTTGTCTGAGGAACCTCATCTCCGCCGTCTGTATTCTATCTTTACGTTTTTTTCCTTGGAGCCCAAGTTTCACATCCATACAATATTGTCGGAATTTGCCATAACTTTATACATTTTTAATTTTGTTTCCTTTTTAATTTTATTCTTGAAGTTCTTTGTATTGTTCCACATACCGTCTGAAATTTATTTATTTTGGAATCAATATCTTTTTCCACGTCCACCGCTGTGGTCGCGAGGTAGCGTGCTGCCTTGCCACGCAGCGGGCTCGGGTTAGATTCCTGGTCGGGAGAGGCTCCTGAGTGAGGTTTTTTTTCGGGATTTTTCCTCACCTGTAAAAAAAATGTCAGGAAGCTTAAAGCCCAACGGTCCCCGAAAATCACCCGGCCATCATCATCATTCTTCACCGGTATGGAAAGCAACGGGAAGTTACCACACCTATAATTCCCTAGTAACGCTGCAAAGCATAGCATGAAAATGCTTATGATTGCAGTGAAAGCCCTGCCCTCGGGCAGAATTACTATGGATAGATGGATCTTTTTCCACTTTGAAGCTAATATCGCAGCCCAAATAGATGAATCTAGACACCTGTTCTATACTTTGGTTTTCTAAAATAATTTCGGATTTCACTAAATCTTTTCCTCTAAAAGCCATAATCTTTGTTCTTCTTACTGATATCTTTAGATCGTATAACGTACATATTTTATTTTATTCATACAAATATTTATGTAAGTTATCTTCGTTTGTCTCTATAATAATTAAATCATCTGCAAACAATAGTATATTACGATGCGAGGTTGGGAAGTGGTTTTTACAGAATCGAGGAAAAATGTTTAAAAATCCGAGCGGTAGCGAGGTTTTTAATTTACGAGATTCTGTAAAATACTTCATAAACATGCGTTGTAATTTTTTTTTTGCACGATGGTGTTATAAAAATAATAAATAATAGTAAAATAATAACATCTTTGTTGAAAATATTTGCGTTCGTTATAAACAATTGACTAACGTTAACTGTGTGGGCAATGTTTATTAGTTGAAACAACAGGAGGCCTTGAGAACAAGTATTGATAACATGGGCGCAAGTACGTATTTATTGTTTTATATTGTTTCAAATAAAGTTCAGTTCATTTAAAATGCATTGATATGTTTCGTATAATGTATATTAACACTACCTTTTGGATATTTTCTGTATATACATTGTACGTAGTATACATAAAAGGCAGTGGGTATAAATATAATATTACAGTATAGTTATTTAGTTTGACAACCCCGAAATGTAGGAAGTTGAACTTTCAATAATGGTCGCCATTGCTGTAAGTACGACAAAACGCACTATCGCGCAAGGCTACTTTATTATCTATTCTTATTCCTGGATTCACTAAAACTTCCATTTATTTAAAATGTCGTTTATATAGGCCTGCTTTGTTTTTAATTTTACGTGAATTTTTCTTAAATTACTTCAATATATATTTTTTTTTGTGGATGATCATAATTTATAGAAATTAAATTCATATATAATTGAAGAGCTTGCTTCCAAATGTTAATGTCGTTCTTCAGTAACCATATTTGAATGATGACGGTTTAGATTTAAGTAGCAGAAGTAAAGGTACTCGTAATTGTGCTTAAACTTAAGTTGATGCTGTACTTAACCTAGAAGGAGAAGAGGGAGATATACAGGGTGTCCCACTCAAACTTCCCACATTTTAATTAATCATAACTAAAAAAGTATACAGAACTATGAAATGAGGCCGGTATTAAACGAAACAGAAACTCAAAGAATGTTCATTGCCACACATCACACACTAAAACACCTCTATATGTGCACCATTAGTAGCACGAACAATGTCAAGTCTATATGCGATTTCGTGCCACGTTCTGTCGAACATGTCCATTGGTGGTACTGTTGCAATTGTGTCAAAGACGGGTTCGTAAATCATAAAGATCTTGTACTGGAGTCGCTAACACACGGTCGTTTACATATCAGCTCGGTTTGTACTCGTTGCTGAAGAGTCGCCATTTGGTTTTATGTCATTATTGTCCAACATGCGACAGATTAATTAACTGCAACAATAAAAACACAAATTCTTTGAGTTTCTCTTTCTTTTAATACCAACCTCATTTCATAATTCCGCATACTATGGGAGGTGGCAACTGCGTTCGCATAAGAACAATACTATTTTCTAGACATGAAAACCCCTATAGTTCCCTTATAAAACAAAACATGTTTTTATGTAGCGGCCCTTACAAAGACACCGCCTGTCGGAAGAGACATTTTACACTCCGGAACACACACTTACTTTACATACCACTTAAGGGCATGGAGGGGCTCCCCGAATCAGTGATCAACTAATGTCACCTCCGAGAAAACATGAACACTTAAGATGTATAATTCACTCTTACTTTCATACGACACAAAGCGAATATGATATGGATAATTGCTATGACTTGATGATGTTCGGGAACCGTTTGGGCCTTAAAATTTGCCGACATTTTATTTTATTTATTTATTTTACCTGATAGAGTTAATACTGTAACGTCTTCTCTTCCACTTCACCAGGGTTAAATTATAGACCCTACATATAATAACAATTATGAATTATCTACATGTTGATTAAAGATAGGCCTACATAATATATATAGGCTACAGAATATAAAGTTGACAAGCGAAGGAAAGAAAAATAGCAATAATAATAATAATAATAATCGTCATCCGGTATCATGGCAGCTACCGCCGTCTTCCGGAAACCAAACGCCATTCCTCTCTGTCCATCCATTGATCTTCCTCCAATCCTCTGATATTCATAGCTGCTTGTACCCCTTCTATCCAAGTTTTCTTCGGCCTTCCTCCTTTCTATTGAGATCCATTCCATAACAATTTTAGGCATTCTTTTGACATGGCCATACCACTGTAATCTTTTCTTTTCTATAATGTCTGGCTCCTCTTGTACACCCATAATAATAATAATAATAATAATAATAATAATAATAAAAATAATAATAACCTATAGTTTGATTGGGTAATTGGCTTAGTAAAGAAAGTTTAAAATATAAAGGAATAATAAAAGTATACATGGAACACGGGTTATGTATTATATTGTCTAAGGAAATATGTAATGAGATTTGTTTAACTGTTTTTGTGTTGGACAGTCCTTGATATACGAGGGGAGGGAATTGCTGAGTCGGGTGGCTGAAACAAGGAAGGATGAGGAATAGTGAGATGTTCGATATAGAGGAACAGCTAGAGTTAAATTTTCTCTCGATTTTGTGTTTAACTTATGGTGGAAGGATAGCGAATGGAAGCGAGTAGAAATATAAAGGGGTGATGAGGTGGACAAAGTGTTGTATAAGAAGCAGAGGCAATATATCTTTCGCCTGCTTCCAATCGGAGCCAAGACGACATTTCAAATACTGAAGTTATGTGGTCTGATGACTAACAAGTGAGGAAAACCCCTCTAAAAATCTCGCCTAAGAAACTTGTCCCGATCGGAGGTCAAATCCGGGTCCGCTGCGACGTTACCACGAGACCACAGCCGTGGACATCAGTTATTCCATTTAGTGTTTTTCCGTGGTTTTCCCCAGTCGTCAAGGCAAATGTACTGGTTGGAATTTCATTAACATTATTGTTTTCTACAATCTTAAATAAAATTCAGCCTGAGTATGTTTGTGATTTGTAGACTTCTAAACCGCTCAACAGATACAGCGAGTGTTTAGCCGCTTCCGTTATGATATAAAAATAAAAGGCTTAGGAGTTCATCTGAAACGAAAATTTAAAAATCATTCCAGCGGTTGCAATTTTCGATTATTCACAACGAAACTCGGTATATGCTATTAAAATACATCGAGGTAGGTATTGTACAAAACTCAGCGACATCCGACCATTAGAAGTGGGGGTTTAAAGAAATCCGAAATTAAAAATTGACTCTCCAGTACTAAAATATGGTAGTGAAGCATGCAAAATACGAGATTAATGCCAAATAACAGCAAATGAGATGTGATTTATGCGCCATGCAGCAGGCTATACAAAGTTGGGCCATAAAAAATGAGGAAATTAATGAAAATTTGGGTGTAGAACCCATCCTACATCATATAAAAAACTACCAGTACAATTGGGAAGCCTAACTCCAACAAATGCCACCGACAGAACCCCAAAAGCTTCGTTGCCATCTTCAGGGCAAAAGATCGCTGGGACGTCCAAAAAAGCGCTGGATAGAAAATTCCTCTTTGAGACAGTAACAGGCCAAATGGCCTAATACTTGCATGGATGATGAAGAAAATTGACTCTAGCAACCGACATATTTGGTTCCTTGCAATGTATACCATACAATTCAATTAACCTCTAATTATCTCTTCACTTATTCAACTAAAAATTAAATAATTTATTCAGTCACAGCAGCATACGCCGAGTATTTCAAGATGTAATAGCAATTCAATCAGCTATTAATTGTACATGCAAAACAGAATATTGAAGAGGATAATTTGCAGACATCAGAAATGCTAGTCGCAAAACCAAGTGCATTAGACGTTGCAATGGGGATAAAAAAATTGAAGATGTATAAAGCATCAGGTTCAGATGAGATTCCAGCAGAACTGATAAAATCAGGTGGAGAAAATTTGATGGACAAGATATGCCGATTGCTTAGTATGATTTGGGAAGAAGAAGCTCTTCTAGATGAATGCAAAGAATCGATTATCGTACCAATTTATAAGAAAGGAGATAAAACTGATTGCAATAACTACAGGAGCATCTCATTACTTTCAACTTCCTACAAAATTCTAACAAATATATTAGTAAGCAGACTTACTCCCTATACTGATGACAATCTAAGAGATCATCAATATGGATTTAGAAGAAACAGGTCTACAACAGATCAGATTTTTAGTATAAGACAGGTTTTGGAAAATAAATGGGAATATAATAGAACTGTACATCACCTAAATGTAGACTTCAAAAATACAGACGATTCAATTAAGAATATAGTACCCTTCTGGAGTTCGGAATTTCGAAAAAGTTGTTAGACTTTTACGAATGTGTCTAAATGGAACAAAGAATAGAGTGTGTTTAAGCAAACTGTTTTCGGATACTTTCGAAATCCAAATTGGGTTGAAGCAAGGAGATGCACTATCTCCTCCAATATTTAATTTTGTACTAGAGCATGCCATCAAATCTTTAGAGGATGAAGAAGGCCTACAACTCAATGGTATTAATAAGCTGTTAGTTTATGCTGATGATGTAGTACTATTGGGCGATAGTGAGGAGATACTATAGGCCAACACGCACACACTACTGAGTAACACTAAGATATTAGGACTGGAAGTAAATATCAATAAAACTAAATATATGGTCACACATAGGAATACATTATATAATGGAAATGGACACCTAATGACAAATGAGGGAAATTTTGAGGAATGACTGAATTCAAATACCTAGGAACAATAATCACAATTAGAAATGAGATGCAAAAAGAAATTAAATATAGGCTCAATTCTGGAAATGTATGTTATTATACGTATTACAGGGACTCTTGTCATCCCAACTCCTTTCAAAAAACGTTAAACTTAAAATATATGGATGCGAAACATGGACATATACTTTAAGGGAGGAAAGGAGATTACGAGTATTTGAGAAAAAAGTTCTTACGAACATTTTTGGACCGGTGAGAGATGATCAGACAGGCGAATGGAGAAGACTATGTAACAGTGAACTACATGGTCTTTATAGGAAGCCAGATATAATAACAGTTATGTCTCGTAGACTGCGGTGGGCAGGACATGTGGCACGAATGGGGAATGAAAGACGTGCATGGAAGCTTCTTGTAGGAAAACCAGAGGGTAAGCGCCCAGTTGGTAGACCAAGAATGAGGTGGGAAAATAACATTAACCAAGATTTGAGGGAAGTAGATTATACAGGGGATGATTGGAAAACATTAGCTCAGGATATGGATGTATGGAGAGCTCATATCCGCACGGCCATGAACCTATGAGTTCGATAGTGCCAGTGAGTCAGTTATTAACAATTTAACTTCTACAATAAATACATAGCGCACCGTTATAGGCTATACTCAAAGATACGAGATGTGATATTGTCAAATATGTAAATATCCATCCATCCATAGTAATTCTGCCCGAGGGCAGGTCTTTCACTGCAATTATAGCATTTTCATGCTATGCTTTGCAGCTTTACTAGGGAATTATAGGTGTGGTATCTTCCCGTTGCTTTCCACACCTGTGAAGGATGATGATGGCAATGATAAGAATGACGATGGCCGGTTGATTTTCGGGGACAGTTGGGCCCTAAGCTTCCTGACATTTGTTTTACAGGTGAGGAAAAACCCCGTATGTAAATGTCTTGGAATGAAAATCACATAAAAAAGCCTTTAAAAAAAAATATATTTTTTTTTTGCGTTGAAAATATTTTAAGGTCTTCCGCGAAATATTTTGAAAATAAAATATCGCTCTATTAGCGTTTTGAAACAATAATATTGACTTTCATATGTTTTTAATTAATGGACAAACGGTGTCATTCTCAACATTCGTAAAGCAATGAATCTAAACATTTCACAATGCCAACACTAGAAATCTTATTTAGCCTTAATGTACAGTCTCGTTAAATTATTTATCTCATACCACTCGTTGCAGACTTCTTAACATATACAGTCAATTCAAGTGACCAGTTGTCGATGTGTGTAAATATAGGGCAAACACTGCTAATTTCGTGACATGCATAACTTCGTTATATGTTTTTCTTTCGTTTGTAACGAAGTTTTACTGGTAAGAAAATATTTTTTTTTTCCTGTCCCGTAGATGGCAGAAAGTCTACTTTATTGCTATGTTCTCATACTTAGTGTTCCTTGGGTATGTTTCATGTTAACTTGTAGAGAAAATGTTTTCGTTCATATCAACAGTTGTTAAATTTAACACTTGTCTGTATTTGAAGAACATTTTTGAGTAGATGTTCTTCGATACTAGAAATTAACGGTTATATTGTCAAAAACGTGATCTGTGGTTCCGTGAAAAGTGTCCAGGGTTGACTGTTTATAAATGGGATTTCAAATCCATTGGATGTAACATTGAGTATGATTAAAAAGTTTGCCACGAATTTACCCTAATATCATCACAAAATTACCCGAATTCTTCAAATCTCCAGATAAAATAGATATATAATGTATGTCATATTGGTAATAAAATAATAAATATATATATATATGGTATGATAAGAAAAATAAATGCCTGGACGGGATTCGAACCCGGATCTCTGAGTCTGTACCTCAGCGTGATATCCATTACACTACCAGGCGAATCCAAATCAAACACTTATTTTTCTTATATATGTATTATATTCTCCATTATTACTAGATGTCGCGAGAACTCGGTCTTCACTGCCATCTAGTAGCTGACTATAACAAGTAAGCAAATTAAAGAGAATATTTTTACCTTATAGCAGTGACGCTTTATAGATGTTATAATTAAATGTTTAACATTGAGCAATGCAAGCTTAATATGGTATGATAAGAAAAATAAATGGCTGGACGGGATTCGAACCCGGATCTCTGAGTCTGTACCTCAGCGTGATATCCATTACACTACCAGGCGAATCCAATTCAAACACTTATTTTTCTTATATATGTATTATATTCTCCATTATTACTAGATGTCGCGAGAACTCGGTCTTCACTGCCATCTAGTAACTGACTATAACAAGTAAGCAAATTAAAGAGAATATAATACATATATAAGAAAAATAAGTGTTTGAATTGGATGCGCCTGGTAATGTAATGGATATCACGCTGAGGTACAGACTCAGAGATCCGGGTTCGAATCCCGTCTAGGCATTTATTTTTCTTATCATACCATATTAAGCTTGCATTGCTCAATGTTAAACATTTAATTATAACATATATATATATATATATATATATATATATTCAAGAACTCAGTATGTATATTTCATTTATATAGCTTATCCTTAACTTTAATATTCCTAAGACTCTAACCAGAATTTTTTTATAATTTTAAGGAATAATAGTCTAAAACTTTAATGTCACGAAATTAGCCGAGTTTGAAATGTCGCCTAATATGAGACCGGTGCACCATGGAGAATGTGGGTAGCTACAATAAATAGCGCGCTCCAGGTTAAGAAAACTTGCTTTTAGGACTAGGGATCTCGACATGATGACCACATTATCACCTTTATACTGACTGGATGATCATCCAAATAAAATCCATAGCACGATAGGCCTAGAATGCTATTGGCCAACCATCCGGCTGCTGGCCTCGCATCCACGTGTTATTCACAGGGGTGGACAAGTATCTAGACCGTACAGGGGTGACGTGTGGTCAGTATGTCGGGTCCTCAAACCATTATAGCTAGTTTCCTCAACTTGGAGCCGGTAATTACTGTAGCCACCCAAATTCTTCACGATGCTTGGGTGGGTACCGGTCCCATATTGGCCGAATTTCCATAAGAAAATTTCAACCATGGGTACTCGCACCAGCGTCAAATGTCATAGCTCTGTGCCATGCAACTTGCCTTAAACCATTCGGGCTACGGCGCGGGACGGATGATCATCACCTCTGTAATTAACACTCGCACCAGCGTCAAATGTCATAGCTCTGTGCCATGCAACTTGCCTTAAACCATTCGGGCTACGGCGCGGGACGGATGATCATCACCTCTGTAATTAACACTCGCACCAGCGTCAAATGTCATAGCTCTGTGCCATGCAACTTGCCTTAAACCATTCGGGCTACGGCGCGGGACGGATGATCATCACCTCTGTAATTAACACTCGCACCAGCGTCAAATGTCATAGCTCTGTGCCATGCAACTTGGCTACGGCGCGGGACGGATGATCATCACCTCTGTAATTAACACTCGCACCAGCGTCAAATGTCATAGCTCTGTGCCATGCAACTTGGCTACGGCGCGGGACGGATGATCATCACCTCTGTAATTAACACTCGCACCAGCGTTCAAATGTCATAGCTCTGTGCCATGCAACTTGGCTACGGCGCGGGACGGATGATCATCACCTCTGTAATTAACACTCGCACCAGCGTCAAATGTCATAGCTCTGTGCCATGCAACTTGGCTACGGCGCGGGACGGATGATCATCACCTCTGTAATTAACACTCGCACCAGCGTCAAATGTCATAGCTCTGTGCCATGCAAACTTGGCTACGGCGCGGGACGGATGATCATCACCTCTGTAATTAACACTCGCACCAGCGTCAAATGTCATAGCTCTGTGCCATGCAACTTGGCTACGGCGCGGGACGGATGATCATCACCTCTGTAATTAACACTCGCACCAGCGTCAAATGTTATAGCTCTGTGCCATGCAACTTGGCTACGGCGCGGGACGGATGATCATCACCTCTGTAATTAACACTCGCACCAGCGTCAAATGTCATAGCTCTGTGCCATGCAACTTGGCTACGGCGCGGGACGGATGATCATCACCTCTGTAATTAACACTCGCACCAGCGTCAAATGTCATAGCTCTGTGCCATGCAACTTGGCTACGGCGCGGGACGGATGATCATCACCTCTGTAATTAACACTCGCACCAGCGTCAAATGTCATAGCTCTGTGCCATGCAACTTGGCTACGGCGCGGGACGGATGATCATCACCTCTGTAATTAACACTCGCACCAGCGTCAAATGTCATAGCTCTGTGCCATGCAACTTGGCTACGGCGCGGGACGGATGATCATCACCTCTGTAATTAACACTCGCACCAGCGTCAAATGTCATAGCTCTGTGCCATGCAACTTGGCTACGGCGCGGGACGGATGATCATCACCTCTGTAATTAACACTCGCACCAGCGTCAAATGTCATAGCTCTGTGCCATGCAACTTGCCTTAAACCATTCGGGCTACGGCGCGGGATGGATGATCATCACCTCTGTAATTAACACTCGCACCAGCGTCAAATGTCATAGCTCTGTGCCATGCAACTTGCCTTAAACCATTCGGGCTACGGCGCGGGATGGATGATCATCACCTCTGTAATTAACACTCGCACCAGCGTCAAATGTCATAGCTCTGTGCCATGCAACTTGGCTACGGCGCGGGACGGATGATCATCACCTCTGTAATTAACACTCGCACCAGCGTCAAATGTCATAGCTCTGTGCCATGCAACTTGCCTTAAACCATTCGGGCTACGGCGCGGGACGGATGATCTTCACCTCTGTAATTAACACTTGTGGGTGTGAGGCCAGCAGACGATAGTAGGTCATCTGCCTTCTAGGTCATGGATATATTTTTATATTATTAGAACAGTAGAATATTTTAGATGGGAATTCTATGGACTGCCAACTATTGAAATTTTAGCCATAAAGTTGGCAACATACGTATATATTTTAATATGTAGGTTCAACAATGAATTTGATTTATGGAAACTTAGTCTACCACATATAAAAGATGAGGAAAACCAAACTATTTACGTAATCTTAGGGTTGACATAACTAAATCGATACACTAAATTAGCGATAAATGGTGATCAAACAAAACCCAAATATTTGAAATACGTGGAAAAGATTTATAAATATTTATATAATGACTAGATCTCTGATTTCATGCTCTAGAAGTGTATATATTTAATTATCTAAAATAGGCTATAAGTTCTAAAAATACTATTGTAGACTTTTAAAAATGTTTTAGTCAACCGCTGTGGTCTCGGGTTCGATCCCCTGAATAGCTTAATTCCTGTGGGATTCTCTTAAATACGAGAGAAAATATATAGACATCAATAAACACTTGGTATGGATATGCAGATAATCGCATCAGTGACAAACAGAATGGATTTCATAACCTATACATAATGTAAACAGATAACTAAACATAACCTTTAACAGCAGTGTGCCGTAAGAATGAACCATCCAAAATGAATAATTCAATTTATTTCAGGTACCTATACATAGATTTTTCTTCTCCATCGTAGTTTAACCTCTCACATTCTAGGTACATTTACATGCCCCAAGTCACTCGGCCCCTACAGTGACTCAATCTGTAGGGAAAAGTATTTTAAAAATTGGATCTCACACACATACTTTTTTGATCACAGAAGGACGTTCCTAGACAACACAATCATATAAGTCAAAACACACAATTCACTTAGAGATTCATAAATACAAGACTAATAATAAAGAAGCTGATGGTGTTAGCGGACCTGACAATGTCTTATAGGTGAGAAAAAAACCTGTGCCGGCTGGGGATGGAATCCGGGTACGATGCGTACAAGGCAGCGATCCAATTCCAATGTAGTAACATTATCTTATCTCCAACGTAATGCTTGTGTTGTTATTGTGACTATATGATTGTCTTAGATTACATTTTCAATAAACAATAGGATATTTCTAATTGTCTGTTTTTCATAAAAGATATTGAAATTATAAAAGAAAGTAAGAAACTGTGTTATTAATGTTGATCTGTTTTTTTTTTACAATTTAATGTTTGGATACTTTTAAAATTCATGACGAAACACCGTTGAGGTCACTATGTAACATTTATAATATAAAAATATAGTACCTGAGATCTCAGTCTTCCTCAACATTGGATGTGGGAGTGGAGTACTTTCGAAGCATATGCTCCATCTTCAGCTTGTGAATTTAATAAGATAATGTTACCAATTCACAAGCTGAAGTTAAAACATATGCTTCGAAAGTACTCCACTCCCACATCCAATGTTGAGGAAGACAGATCTCACGTACTTTATTTTTATATTATAAATTTAATGTTTGTGATTTTTGTGGGTCTCAACAGAATTGACTAGAAAAGTATATAATAATAATAATAATAATAATAATAATAATAATAATAATAATAATAATAAGTATTATTATTATTAATTATTATTATTATTATTATTATTATTATCTTCCTTGTACATACAAAAAATGAACGTCTGTGAGTCTGTCCTTTATGGACTCAAAAACTACTTGACCGAATTAAATGGTGTTTTCACTATCATTCAGAGAATTTTCTTTTGGGGCAATTAACATATAACATATTACCCTACGTAGTACAGGGCCGAATCTAAAAAAAGGTGCATTGATACACTAAAAAGTCGCTTTTTGGATACTTAAATAGCTTACCCTTCGTAAATCATAAATACACCAAATTAATATACACAGAATTGAGTATCTAAAAGAAAATTCTACAAAAAAGCCCGCGGTAGCATGTCTATCTTTTACGGATAACTCACAATAACCATTTTTATCTTTCAAAATTAAATAAAAGTAAGGACTTAATTATAAAGATTTTTCTAACATCAAAAGTCTACATTTCTTTGTGCACATTTTAATAAATTGTTTATACATAACCTGTTTAGATGGTTTTGTCCACGCGAACAATTTCACAGGTTTTTATATAAAAAAATTGTTAGTATATTATCTTTTACGGATAACTCACAATAACCATTTTTGTCTTCGAAAACTAGATTAAAAATAAGGATTTAATTACAACACAATGTCAATATTTCTTGGTGTACATTTTAATAAATTGTTAATTTTTTCCAATTATTTTGTCTACACGAACAACTTCACAGGTTGTTTATAAAAAATGATAGTATATGTCTATATTTTACGGATAACTCACAATAGTATATTATCTTTTACGGATAACTCACAATAACCATTTTTTGTCTTCGAAAACTAGATTAAAAGCAAGGATTTAATTACAAAGACTTTTCCAACACAGTGTCAATATTTCTTTGTGTACATTTTAATAAATTGTTTACACATAACCTGTTTAAATTAGTTTGTCCACTCAAACAACTTGACAGGTTGTTTATAAAAAGTGCATAGTATAAGTCTGTCTTTTACAGATAACTCACAAAAATCATTTTTGTTTTCGAAAACTAGACTAAAAGTAAGGATTTAATTACAAAGACTATTCTAACAACACAATCTCAACATTTCTATGTGCACATTTTAATAAACTGTTCAGACATAACCTATTTAAATTATTTTGTCCAACCGAACAATGTCGAGGGTTGTTTTAGAGAAAGTGATAGAAACTCACCCCAACTCTTGGCGGTTCTGCCGAGGAACTCTTGCTTTCTTGGATTCCAAATTTCATTTCGTAAACTTTTAGTCCACTTTTGTTTGTGCCGAGGCACCATGTATGGGAATTCGTACACATCCTCCGTACTTGTGTTGCTTGTGTTGCTCGCCCTGCGCACCATGTTCACTGCTCGGCGTTCAACCGCACACTGATCCCACCACAACCTCAACACATCCTCATGTACCCACGTGTGACGTCACAACAATACCTGCACCAAAACAATCATTATGTAACACTGGATTTACTCCCACTCGCACCGGTTTCAGCCACAACACCATCAAGATTACAAATCTGAAGGATTCAAGAAAGAATTATAAAGTAATATAATTATGTGTTTTCTAGGCCTTTCTCGCTTTGGAGTTTAGTTTAGTTCAACAGGTATTGATTTGATTTTTCGTTCGGGGAGACGTACAAGCCCTTATGTAGTAAAATAGTATATATACATGGTCCAGGACTCCAGGATAACAAATCCGCTCCCAGTATAGGAACTTATATATATATATATATATATACACACTTAAGTTAAGTTGGAAATCATATAAGAGAAATATTTACTATTACAAAATGTTTAAGGCAGGGTTGCAGTTTATCTCCACCTCTATTTAAAATTTATCTGGAAAGAGTACTAAGAGACTGGAGGAAAAAATGTCAAAAAATGGGCATACCAATTCAAAATATACATGTGTATTCACTCAATTTTGCAGACGACCAAGTATTAATAGCACAAGACCACGATGACATAGAATATATGGCTAAAAAACTAAAAGAAGAATATGAAAAATGGCGCCTTTATATACATATAGAGAAAATTAAATATCTGTGTATAGGAGAAGAAATGGAAAATATAAATTTCAACAATAGAGAAAAACTAAAACCTAGTATTGAATGCGCTTATTTAGGAACAAAATTAGAACATTCAAGCGATAACACAGTGGAAATTAAAAATAGAATCGCACAAACAAAACAAGCAATAAATGCTTTAAACTCTGTATGGTTGAGCAAGAATATTACAAAAATAGAAAATTACAAATATATCAATCCATAATTCAGAGAATTTTAACGTATGGTACTGAAGCTTGGCAAATTCCTACCAGGGAAATGAAAATAATTTTAAGTACAGAAATGGATGTTTTAAGAAGATCAGCTGGAAAATCTAGAATGGATAGAATACGAAATAAAGAAATAAGGGAAATTATGGGTGTACAAGAGGAGCCGGCCATCATAGACATTACAGAGAAGAAAAGATTACAGTGGTGTGGCCATATCAAAAGAATGCCAGAGCAAATATTGCCTAAAATTGTTATGGAATTGATCCCAATGGAAAGGGGGAAGAGAGGAAGACCGAAGAAAACTTGGATAGAAGGGGTACAAGCGGCTATGAATATCAGAGGATTGGAGGAAGATCAATGGATGGACAGAGAGGAATGGCGTTTGGTTTCCGGAATACGGCAGCAGCTGCCATGAAACGGGATGATTATATATATATATGTGTGTGTGTGTGTGTGTGTGTGTTGTGTGTGTGATGTGTGATGTGTGTGTGTTTCATGAAAAGAATAATTAATGCCTGAACCAATATTTGAACTCGGGACCTCTAATTCTATATGTTAGTGTGTTACCGACCACGCTATGCAGGCATTCTAGTGAAAACATAAATTTTCTTTCCCTAAATATAATTCTCAGTTCATAAGAGGAAGCATCAATTTTTATTTTCATGACATATTTGTCTTTCATTCCTTTATGTCAAAGTTTAATTGTGACATCCATATATATATATATATATATATATATATATATATATATATATAGATATTATAAATATATTTTTGGCATTTGGCAATGAAGGCAAATATATATATATATATATACACACACACACACACACACATTTTTTCTCTTTATTTTTGTTGATTTTGATAATTTTATTCAAAATGTGATCATTAAAAATCATAAAGAGAAAAAAACACATTATAAAAATAGCAAAAGAGAATGGTTTTCAGAAAAAGATTATCCATAAGAAATTAAAATAAATTCAAGAGACAAAAAAGTGATAAATGAAAGTACTCTTCAGACAGATAAAGAAACTGGTAAAAAATTCAAGAAATTTACGTATCATCCTTTAGTATTTAATAAGTTTTTTAAAATCAGCAAATTTAACATTAAATTAGCACCGAAAATGATTACAGGTTGAATAAATTAATTAAAAACCAACAAAATACGAGAAGATTGAAGACGGCAACAAATTTGGGATTTATTAAATTGATTGTAAAGATTGTGACAACATGTACACAGGAAAGACAAAAACGAATTTAAATACAAGAATGAAAGAACACCTTAGAAATGATAAAAATGGAGAAATAGAAAAATCTGCAATAGCTGCGCATGGATGGTCAGAATAACACAGAATTCAAACTAAGGCCAAATTACTAAAACAGAAATATCTAAAGAACTCACAATTTGGGAGAAAATTTACATCTACAGGAATAAAAAGAAAACCATAAATGTTTTAATTCCCGGAGAAAAAGAAAAAAAAATGATTTGGAAGTCCATTGGTCAACCAACAGAGGGAGCAGAAATCAACTTAAATGATGGACAATCGCAAAACAACAGTTGGAAAGCAACGACAATGTCGCGCAAAAGCGACGAAACTAAGTCTGAATAAAATCAAGAAATGAGGTGAGTTAAATAGCCACCTCTTAAATAATTAAAAGAATCCTCATAGTGTTATTTCCTACATATTTTAAATAATGTAGCACTAAACTAACAGTTTATGGGAAAAATAATAATAATGTAATGTTTTCATTGAAATGGATAGTGACTTTAGAGACACCCCGTACAATAATTATCATCACCATCTCCACAACGCTATCGAACATGGTTGATGATGATCAATTATTACGTAAAAATATTTTTAGTGTTCAATAAAATTCACATCAAAATTAACAAAAAATACAACCGGGACAAATATTTAGCAGGAACCCGGGGTTCTCCTAATCATGCATTCCAACCAAACTGAAAGGATAGCTCAATAGTAGTGATTGAAAAGGCAGTGCCCTCTTTTATGTATCCGGTCAACTTCCGTCTCCTGGGTCCAGGTCCGTGGAGACATCTGAGACCTGTCGGTTACTCAGCCTACCACAAACCTCATTCGGATGGGTCCAAGATCGTGATTTCACTATTTAAGTTCCTCTAAAGAATCTAATTTAAGAAAAAAAATTGATGTTTGAACCGGGATTAGAACCCTTGACCCCTAGTTCTATATACTGGTGTGCTGTCCAATTTCACCATTCAAAATGATACAAACATTAACATTTCTTTCAACTTATACAATTCTCGTTCGTACGAAGGTTGATAGATGCTTGTTTGAATAGTGTAATTGGACAGCACACTAGTACGTAGAACTAGGAGTCCAGGGTTCTAATCCCAGTTCAAACAATTTTTCTTTCTTAAAAAAATTAGATTCTATCCAGAATTGGAATGTGTTAATTTAAATAAAAACATCGAAAATGTAATCCTGTAAACAAATTGAAAATATTTAGGAAGGCTGATTTGTATTTAGTGCCCCTAATATGAGTTTCACGGGAAAATTTAACAAATGTAATTTCTATAAGAATAATTTCTAGAATAATCGACAACGGGCGGACGGGGTTCGTTAATCTTGGAAGACAACCTATCTAGGAGAGACAACTCCGAAATAAAACGGGGCAGGCTGAGCTCTGGAGCTGGATGAAGGCAATCGAGCTAGTAGAGGAAACCCCGAATAATAAACCCGTCATGAAGACGGGCTAGCAACCACTTCAAGGTGTATCTTACACATTGTGCGCAGTCCCAAGCCTCGCAATTTGATAAGATACACAATACAGAAATTAGATTCAAGGCATAACAAGTTTATTTACAGATAGACGAAAATATAGGAAAGGTCATATAGAAAGAATGGAAGACAACCGACTAACAAGAAGAGCTATAGAAGATAGACCAATAGACGGGAGAAGAACAAGAGGAAGACCAGCCAAGATATGGATAGACAGTGGCTGCACATCCAATGCATCTTCCTCGGAGAAGTGACTTGGGAAATAAACAGGATGAAAATTCTACAAAATTATGAATAAAAAGAATTTCTATTTCAGTTCCTATACAGACTAAATTTCGTTTAAAATTTCTATCTACCTATCTATCTTCGGGTTTTTACAGCTGCTGCCGTCTTCCCGTGCCAAACCTCCAAAGCCTACGATCTTGGGCATCATCAGTGTTTAGCCCTCTTGCTTGCATTACTATCCTCATGTTTTTCTTCCATGTTAACATTCTTTCTGGTCGGTTACCATTGATATAGTAGTTTCGGCCATCGCTCATCTTCCATTCTTAAAATATGTCCTAGCCACTTTAAAAGTTAATTTTTGTTAATTAGAAATGTTTGATTGTTTTAATTAATAATTTTGTATGCTTTGTAAACGCAATGCCCGTGCGCGAGTTTTGAAATGTTTAACGCCCGCGGATGTATTATGGAATCAATTACATGTACCGTATCCTAGCAATAAACCAAGTAGTAACCATAAGGTAATGAAGCTTCCCGAAGTATAGTAATTGCATGTTTTGCATGATTTTTAGATTAGTAGAGTATTGATATGCTAAGCCATTAACACGGCTTGTTGGATGTCAGCTGATACCTGTCATTTTCAGAACAAAGGAATCTGGATATAACCTGCTATTGAGCATCCATCAGCAGAAATGACACTAATGAAGTTACAGGTTTTTGCTGTGAGTGAATCTGCTGGTCATTTCTGGACATTTCTGACTACTTATGCGAAAGTCTAGGATGTACTTGCACCTGGCACAGCATTCACGTTTTACGAATGTTAATTAAGGCTATTTCCATTAGTGTCTAGTGTTACATAAATGAGACATTTTGAGCTCTATTTCTTATTATAAAATCTGTGGTTTAGTTTCTTATCTCTGGTCACGAAGGTATCACATTTAAAACAGGGCGAGGCTGATGGATTTTTTTAAGGGTGGGAATTCCAAGAAATTATAGATTATTTTTTACCTTATTTTGAATTATTATATATTATTAAACAGATCATTTTTTCTTTCATCTTACCTCTCGTTCAGACTGTTTTTCATTCTTGTTTTACTTTTTTAACCATTTTTTGCTTATTCACACATATGAACACAAGGACATGACACACACCCAGTCCCAAGGTGAAGATTTAAAATCCCTTACCCCGCTGCGAATCGAACCCGGGTCACCAGAATGGAAGGTAGGGACTCTACCGATTACGACACAGCGAGGGACAAATGAAGGCTAGGGATGAAGATTGTAAATAAAATGAATAGCTTTTTGTGAGTTGAATAATTCGATGCATTCGAAAATCACAACAAAATGCACAACATTCGAAAATTCTATGCCACCACGCCACCCACATAAATATAAATAAAAAACGAAAAAAAAATTGTTGTATGTAAGTAATTATCAATAGGGTTGTAGTCCGTCCTCGCGGCCATTAACCCAACACAAGAAAATGGCGATATGAGCAGTTGTTGATGTGTCGGAGCAGGTCCATAACAAACTACATAGGCCTACCACCGTAGAATAGATTTTCATTCCAAGATGCTACATCTTTCATGTCGCAGTGCTAGAGGAGTCTACCCTCCCAGTTTAAATAGAAAAAAAAACTTACTCATTGGCATTATCGAATCCGTAGGTTCATGGCCACGTGGACATAAACTCTCTATACATCCCTATCCTGAGTTAATGCTTTCCAATCATCCCCTATATGACCTACTTCCATTAAGCCATGGTTAATGTTATTCTCCTACCTCATTATTGGTCTCTATCTTTGCGCTTTCCTTCTGGTTTTCCATGCCCCAATTCGTACCACATATCTTACCCATCGCAGTCTACGAGATTTAACTGTTCTTATTGTAGCTTATTTCCTATAAAGGTCATATAGTAGTCTTCTCCATTCGCCTAGAGGGAGGGCATCGTAACTGCGCCTTTCAGGCGTCCCAATCTCATAAGAGATATAAAAATATATGAAGGACTTAGGGTAATAACATGATAAGCCACATAGTATTTTTTCTGAGATATAAGGATTTTAATGTTGCAAAAAATTATAAATACTATTGGGCAGTATTGTACATTGTGTGTCTATATGTTTCAACTCAGCGGTTCCCAGCCTTTTTCGACTCCTGAACCCCTTCCATAGCGATCTGAGTTGGGTGAACCACTGACTTTTAAATATAGGTATATACAGTAGACATGCATAAAATTTAATTCCAAGAAAAATATTCAATAACCTTAAATTAACTTAATCCCTAACGGTTAAAATCTAAAGCTACTCTAGTTAAGGCTTGAAAGTTATACAACTTATAGGCCTAGTTGCAACCACAGAAGTTAAATGTCTTAAATTACTTTCAGCACAAAGTTTGTTTCTGTTTTTATTTTAGATACGCATACGAAGAAAACGACTTTCGCGGTACTGTTTGTTAGAACACAAAGAAGCTGGCAGACTAAGCTTCCATTGTAGCGAAATCAAATGCATTCGTAACGTACATAACTGTAAATCTGGCATTTTCGGTAAATATTAATTTATTGTGGACATAATGTGATAAATTCCCGAAGTTACACATATGTAAGAAGGGAGATAATAGGCTTAATTTAATTTAAAAATAATAATATTATTATTATACAATTATATGACAATACCGCAGAAATTAAGAGACCAACAAAAGACCTAACCTCGATACCCACCATTATGGAAAAGTTTTGGCGAACCCCTTGAAATATTTTGCGAACCCCCTGGGGGTTCGCGAACCACAGGTTGGGAAACGATGTTTTAACTCATCACTGGCGCACTTATTAATGGTTTTATGCATATTTCAATACATTTATTTGCTATCTTTGTAATATACGATATTTCTTAACAGAATGTGGCTTATCATGTTACTGTCCTATGTATAAAAAGTAAACTGACGTTTTTGTCATTTATGAAGAGGGCTAGCGGGTCTTGCACCAAATATTCAAGTACAGGACGACCTGACTGTATAAACGATGTAAACAACACTTGCATGGACGAGGGACGGGAGCAATATGAACACAACATCAAGACGTGCTGCAAGAATTACATAATGCCGCAGACAGTAATTATTACAATATTGTACATAGAGTAACTAAAACGCTATGCAGTATTGTCGATGCTAAAAAAACACAGAAAAATAAACGTAAACAAAACAATGCTCAAAGCGATGGTCAAACATGTTCAACAAACTGTTTCTTCAGTTCTACAATTACATAATGTTTTATTACTGAGGTAAAATCAATACTGCCTCCAATCCTTAGCAATGATAGGATTAAGTTAGCCTACTTTTTTTTTCTTTTTTGACGATACGATGGTGTCTTTCTTCTACTAGTCTCTAATATTTGTAATATTATTAGTATATGTTCGCGAAATTTGCGCACTTTTAATTTACTTTGGCCACTGAAAAATTTTGAAGCGTAAAATATGCGTATTTTTAAAATTAGAGGTCCTGTTCTGAGTTATCTCAATTATGGTAGGTAAGTATAGAATACAGTAATTTTGTCACCTCATGATTTTATAACATAACCCTGTAGGTGATATTGAATTATACAAATAATAATAATGCAATAACAACTCTACAAACAATAATAATATTATACGTACAAATGAAACAATTCAATTCCGTAATAATTATTTAGTCCGTCTTTTTGTTTCCTCCAATAACGCACGTTCGACTCAAGAACTCCGAATTCTCTTTCTGCTGCACGATTACCGAAATGTTCCGCGAAACTTATCACTTTCAATTTATATGATGTTGTGTAATTGTTATTTTTGTTTCCCATCTTGAAATACAGTATAAATGCAAGTCCACATTACAAGTGTTGAAAGTCAAATAAAATACCGGTACCGGTAAGTTATATACTTTTCTAAAACTTGTCTCTACCAACAGCGAGCATTGTTAAAGTAGCGGGGCTTTTGGTTTCTTTGTGAAGCAGGTAGTTCAGTTGCTGATAAATGGCCTACATTGGAATGTAAGAATTAACAATGAAATTCAGGGAAGGAAAATCTTACTACACTGAAAAGAAAAGGTACCTAAAATGTGTGCGCAAAATACATGGAGAAAAAAGTTTAAAATTATCTCTTAAAAATTAGGGTGCGTATAATACGCGGGGCGCAAATTACGAGATAATACGGCATGTTGCATCGTAAGTCGACAGTACAGCTGTTGCATAAAGAAAACATGTCAAAAATACAGGACTAGTGCTGTAGGTTAATATTGTAAAATTGGTACCCGAGATCTCAGTTGTCCTGAACTATATCCAGGAGGCAATTTTATATAATTGAGGACGGCTGAGGTCTCAGGTACCAATTTTATGTTAACTTTTACATACCGTACTGACCTCAACGGTGTTTCATAATGAATTTTAAGATTATTTATTAGTGCTGTAAAGTGAAGAAAATAAAACTTTTATTTATGAAGACTAGATAACTTTCGGTACCACATTAAATCAAGTAATTCTTCTTTCATAATCATGAAATTATTACAAAACTAGAAGGTTCCGTGATTTTATTTCTATTCTTCTAAAGCCAATTCTTGTCTTCTTTCAGTTATCAGTTTTATTACCTGATAATCTTATCATCATAATTAAGAAATGGCTAGACGAAAATTTACTCGTCTACCGCTGTGGTCTCGAGATAGCGTGCTGCCTTGCCACGCGGGCACGGGTTCGATTCTCGGTCGGGACAAGTTTCCTGGCTGAGGATTTTCTTTCAGGATTTTTTCTCACCTGTAAGACAACTGTCAGTAAACTTTAAGGTCCAAACGGTCCCCGGCCATCATTAACATATTCGCCTATTAGATAAAGTTTAGGATTAAGACCTCTCCTGCCGCATCATTGTAATCATCATCAACTTTAATATTATTGGGGCAGCGTAAACCCGCCTTCCAGGCGCCCCAACCTCAGAAGTCGGTTACAAGTACGCAATGCCAGGAGAGAATGCCAGAAATGTGGTAATGTCAACCTGACGGCATTGATTTAAAAAGTACCCTTCTTTCAATTAACCTTAGTTTAACCTCTCCCTAGAGACACGCTACAAGCCTGAAGGTCGAGGGTTCGAGTCCCGATGGGTTCAGGATTTTTAAACTGGGTTAAACCTTCTGGCGGCACTTAGACTCAGCCTCTAACAGAAATGAGTACCAGGCGCTTGTTCTGAGAGTAAAGGCGGCCGTCACGCACAGCTGACAACATAAAGTGCCGATTGTCTAGAAAAGTGGGAACCTTACCTCCTGCTTCCCCAAAGGCCTTCTAAGGCCTGTGGTGGGATCACTTTACCTGTACTTTAACCTCTCCGTTGTTGGTACACTTACTTGCCCCACTGCACCCGGACCTTAAAGCGACATTACTAGGGCTTTTAAAAAAGTATCTGTATCAGGATAGTAACTAATTTCTATACACATTGTTTATTAAATGCGTGTCATTGTCGAGCGTCTCCACTGCCTGCTCGGAGCGGAGAGTGTGTATGTTCGACTGTCCTCAGTAATAGACCTGTTTACGTGACGTGTGGTTGTATCAGAATGTCGAAACAAAAATTGTGCAAAGATGAGTCCATCCTAACACAAAGCGGACTGTACTAGAAGTCTGTTCCGAGTAGCGCGTGTCAATATGCAGTTTGTAAACATAGCGGTCTAGGTACGATGCTGCCTAGCTTATAACCAATAATTTTTTTTCAGCCCTAGACATTACACGCCGGGAGAACATTTTAAACTCTAGATAACACAGAATCTCCGCAACATTTAAACAAGATGCACAATTTATTCTTCACTCAAACTAAACTTGGTGAATATAATATAGATGATTGTTCTGATGTCCGGGAATACTTTGACATTATACATTTTCCTGATATTTGTCTCACAAGGCGAGGAAAAATCTCGAAACATAACATCACCTAGGAAACGTGTCCAGACCGGGGATCTAACCCAGGTCAAACGAATATGAGGTAACGACTTCGTCCCGAAACCAAAGCAATGGACAATTTAAGCTTCTTTAATATTTTAAAAACACAATTAATTTTCTTTAAGTATTCAAATTTTAAAGTCTGCTTATGTGTGCAATACATAACTGTGGTGAGTGACTTACTACGTAATAGGTGATCAATGTGAATTTAGAAGAAATAGGTCTAACTTTGATCAGATTTTTATTATAAGACGGATTTTATAAAATAAATGGAGGCATGACGACTTTGTACATCAACTATATGTAGACTTAAAAAGGTATATAATAATTAAGAGGGAGAAGTTCAATAGAATCCTGATGAAATTCGGAACCTAAAAAAAAATGGTTAGACTTACTCGATTGTGTCTAAATGGCACAAAGAGTAGGATGCGAGTAGGTAAACAGTTTTCGGATATTTTTGAAATTCAGAATGAGTTTTTCTCTTCGATTCAATTTTATAGATACCCGAGCATGGTATCAAATCTTTAGAGGATAAAGAAGGCTGCATTATTGAGAAACACTAAGAAATTGGACCTAGAACCAAACATCAGTAAAACTAAATATACGATCATATTTAAAAATATACTAGCTAATACCCGACGTGCGCTGCTACGCCTAAATAAATGGAAATTAATGTACTTTTATGTTTAGTTGAATAAGCGAGAGGAAAAATAATTATAAATTTATATTTTTAGATACCCCGTGCTGATTACCCGGCGTTGCCCAGGAATCTACTCATCCCGATCTTCTTGGCATAAATGAGCTGAAAGACGAAAATTTATGTAGGCCTACTTCTTATTATTAGTTGAATAAGTAAAATGAAAAATAATTATAAATGTATTTTAAGATTCCCGGTGTTGCCCGATAATCTACTTACCTCGATCTTCTTGGCATAAATGAGCTAAAATACAAAATTCGTTATTGTGAGTTATCCGTAAAAGACACCCGCCATGTGCTGTTATGCTTGCACAGGAATTTACGTACTTGTCTCGATCTTTTTGCCATCAATAAAGACAAAAATGGTTATTGTGAGTTATCCGTAAGAGATAAACATATACTGTCATGGACTTTTTTATAGAGCTTTTTTAGATCTTCAATTCTGTGTACATTAATTTTGTGTATATGTTATGGTTTAGGTAGCGTAAGCCATTTAAGCGTCCAAAGAACTACTTTTTTCACGTTTTCCACTACAAAGGGCGATTTTTAAGGGTGTAGGTGTTGAGTATCACAACTCTCTTATAGCCTATGTTCATCCCGGGAATCTCCTGAATATTTTGAAAAAAGCCCCACCACAATCGGATCAACAGTATGGCCGCGCATAAATCACAAACAAACAAACATACATTCATTTTTATATATTAGATTATAAAACGGAAATGGACATTTAATGACAAATGAGAGATAATTGGAAGAAGAGGTTGAGTCCAAACACCTAACAAACTAAATAACTCACTGGCATTGTGAAATGCGTAGGTTCGTGGCCGCGCGAACATAAGCTCTCCAATCATCCCTAACTAATATTTCCCAATCATCCCTAACCTAATATTTCCCAATCATCCCCTGTATAATTTATCTCCCATAAATCATGGTTAATATTATTGTCCCACCGCATTCTTGGTTTACTTAAGGGCGGTTTCCTTCTGGGTTTCCTACATGGAATTACAATGCCCTTCTTTCATTCCCATTTGTGCCACCTGTCCTGTCCATCGAAGTCTACCAACTGAAATTTTCTTATTACATCTAGTTTTCCATAAAGATCACATAGTTCACTCTTTGTAGTATTCTCCATTCACCTGTCTCTAGGTCTCTCTTTGTTACAAATATTTTTCTCAAAACTTCATTCTTATGTACTCGTAATTTTTTCTCTTCCCTTAAAGTAAGGATCCATGTTTCGCATCCACATATTATAACTTGGAGAATAACAATTTTATTTATTTCCAGTTTTTACGTTTTTTTTGAAAGTGTCTCTGGAATGCATAATATCCAGAATTGAGTCAATATTTAATTTATTTGTATACTTTATTCCTGTTTGTAATTATCGTATTTGAATTCAGTCATTTCTCTAAGATGTCTCTCACTTGACATTAACTGTCCATTTCCATTATATAATGTATTTATATGTGTAATCATATATTTAGTTTTATTGATATTTATTTCTAACCCCAGTTACAGTACTTAATGTTACTCCATAAATTTTATGTGCTGGTCCTAAGTATCTCCTCGCTATCATCTAATAATATTACATAAACTTAAAATGACTCATTAATACATCTAATTATACGGCTTTTTTATCCTCTAAATATTTTATGGCTCATAGTACAAATAGAGGTGACAGCGCATCTCCTTGATTCAAACCATTGTCAATTTCGAAAGTATCAGACAAATTTTTGTCTACACGTAGCCTACTATTTGTCCCATGTAGACACTTTCAAATAAGTCTTGACGTTTTAGGAATTCCAAAGTCCAGCTGGATAATATATAACTTCTCCCTCTCAATTGAATATTGACATAAGAACTAAGTCTTGGCTTGCCAAGCACCATGGCCGGTAATACAGTGACCGATATGGATACGGACCACGCAAATGCACCTGCTTCGGCATATTGGGAGGAATCAATAATCAGATTTTACGAATATGTTCTTAAGAAAGAGGCTAAAATGTCAAAAAAATATGTAGAATTAGCAAACGAAATTCGAGAAGATAAATCTAAATTATTTCACTACCTTCAAAACCTTTGGAAACAGTCAAATTGCTTATGATCTAACTATTGATACCTTAAAAAAGCTAGACGCAATCAGAAAAGCGGAAATTAAGAACACTTCCCAATATTTGCAAGTGCTCCATCAAGCTGCCAAGGATACAGTCATTGAAATTCAAACAGCTTGTTTCATAACAGGGAAGGAAGACTACCCAAGCCTCAACACCAGTGTCCAACAGGAAAATAAGCCCAAACCAGACGAACCAATAAGTAATCCCAAATCACACAGGAAAGAAAATCCAACTGAAAGTACAAAAGGAACAGGTAGTAAAAGAAAAAACAACGAATCTGGAAATAATCCAAAAACCAGAAAACAAAATCTCACTCCTATTGTTGAAACTCAAAATAGATTTTCTATACTGGCAGAAAACGACGACAATGAGCAATCAGAAGCAGGTGTATCTGCAACAACTCTCGAACCAGAAATCATGGAGACTACACCATCGATTGCATAACCTAGCACAAGTGAAAAACAACAACAAACTGTTCAAAGAAAAAACCCTCGTCCTCCGCCAATAACGGTGCTAGGTCACGGTGATCTTTTCAAAATGAATAAGCAGCTAAGAGCCGTCATTAAGAAAGATCTAAAAGTTGTAAACACACATGAAGGACTGAGGTATTATCCCACCAATCTGGAATATTTCCAAATTATCAGAGCATTTTTCGACTCAGTAAAAAAGGAATATTACACATTCCAAATGAAAAAAAATCTCCCATTAAAAGTAATGCTCAAAAGACTGCCTAATAACGTCCACATCGACGACATCAAATCTCAACTGTTAGAACTTGAATATCTAGTCCGTCAAATAAAGCAAATCACCAAAAAGAAGATGACAAAATTGTAAATCTTCCCCTATACCTAATTGAACTCGAAAACACTGAAAGAGCCAAAGATATCTATGATCTCCAAAAACTCGTATATGCTGTAGTCTCCACTGAAGCATACCGTCCTCGCGCTGGACTAAAGCAATGCTTTAGTTGCCAGCGTTTCAATCATACCTTTGGTGGGTGCAATCTTACTCCATGTTCTGTAATATGCGCGCAACCGCATAGTCATTTGAAGTGTCCAATTCGAGTGGAAGCTCAAACTGACACTTCCAAATTACAATGTGCCAACTATGGAGAAAAAGGGCACCCAGCCTCATATAAAAAATGCCCGAAATATATTGAAGCCAATGAAGTTTTCCTAAAGTCGCGTGAACCAAAATTACCGACCACTAAGCCTGCTCCGCGCACTTTCACTTCAAAATTAGTCAGTCCCACTATATATTACAGCAAGGCTACAACAGCGAAAGTAGAAAATGCTCAATCAGCACAAGAACGCATTGCTGCCGTCCAGCAGACGACCAACTTCAATAATATTGCACCAGCTTCAGTCAACGATCTGGTTCGAGATATCCAGCCACTAATGGCTAAACTAAATAGCCCTTTGGAGAAATTCATGTTCATATCGCAGATGATGAATATGTTCTTCGAAAATGTGTAACACATTCACCCGAAGTGCAATTCCCAATGCCATGACTTTCAATGCCAATGGGGTTAGCAAACAGGTCCAAGAACTGGAAATTGTATTGCATCAACAAAACATAGACATACTAATGCTCAATGAAACACACCTAAAGCCAAATCATCGCTTGCGTTTCACTGACTACATAACATACCGTAAAGACAGACTCATTGGTCCCATGGGCAGCACTGCCCTCTGCATTAGAAAATCCATTGGACACCGTTCCATTAAAATCCAAGGGATTCAATTCATTGAAGCCACTGGAATCATAATCACTATATCACACCATGAAGAACTCTTCATAGCGTCAATTTATAAATCACCTATAAAACCACTTACTCGACACGACTTAAATATCCTAACATCGTTCTCCCCTCGTTTCATACTAGCGGGAGACTTCAATGCCAAACATCTTTTCTGGAATTGTCGAGTACCTAATGCCTCTGGCCTGGTTCTACATGCATATTGCCAACAAAACAACATAGAAATTTCGGCCCCTACAGAACACACACACTTCCAGGAAACACCTCAAGGCTTACGCTCAGACATACTTGATATAGCAATATCACAATATACAGTCATCTCCACAAACATTGATACATTACAGCACGACCTTGAATCAGACCACGTACCAATACTGTTCACAGTCACAACCAATCTCACACTAACACCTCCCTTCAAATATTACACTTCCGAAACAAACTGGACAGAATACTCGAAACTCCTCTCACCGTGGGTGAACCCTAAACTTCAGGTCGAATCCACTGAAGAGCTGGAACTTTCGATTCAAAACTTTCAGGCCACCATAAACACTGTACTACAATATTCAACAACAAACACGCACAGAAACCGATACACACCGAACACAGAGCCAACACTACTACATTATCTTGAGCGTAAGCAACATTTCAAAAAACTCTACAGACGCTATGGAGCACCTGAACACAAGCAGCAATACAATCGGCATACAAATGCTGTACGGAATGCACTTCGAGAAAAACGAAATACTGATTGGCAACTTTCACTAAATACGTATAATGTTAACAAAACTCCCCATGGGAGATTATCAAAAAAATCAAAATTAGTAGAGCACCCCCTGCGCCAACTACGCTTAACAATAATGGCCGTTGGGCTTATCACCCCCATGATAAAGCCCAGCTTATTGCATCAAATCTCGAAGGCCGATTCCGTCCGCATGAGCTAACCACACCAGTTCATGAAGCTAATGTCAACGACGTGATTACCACTTTTTTGCTACTCCTACAGTGTCCATCTATCCTAATATTCACCTAAAAGACCTTAAATTCCATATCCATTCTTTAAGAAATAGCTGTGCCCCAGGCGCAGATAAAATCCCCAATTTGGCCGTCAATCATTTGCCCCAAAAAGCCCTCATCCTTCTCCTTACAATATTTAAGTTCTGTTTTAAACTTAACTATTTCCCTTCAGCATGGAAAGTGGCAAAAGTCATAGTGATCCCCAAAGCTGGTAAGGATCCTTCAAATCTCGACAACATTCGACCAATTAGTATCTTACCAGTTCTGGATAAACTACTAGAACGACTAATTTTGGCGCAACTAAAAACAGAAGTCCGGGCAAAAAAGTTACTTCCAAATTATCAGTTTGGTTTCCGAAATGCACATAGTACCCCACTACAACTGGCGAGACTTATTGATCAGATTGTCACCCGGTTCAACGCCAAAAGGAGCACAGTAGGAATATTTCTAGACATTGAGAAGGCCTTCGATACAACCTGGATCAATGGATTGATACACAAATAAATAAGTTTCAATTTGGCACCAAATTTAATCAAAATTATATCTACCTTCCTTGTAAATAGGATTTTTTTTGTATCAATAAATGGGCACAGATCTAACTGCAAGTCTATACTAGCGGGTGTACCACAAGGAGCAGTCCTTTCTCCATTGCTCTACAACCTCTATGCTTCGGACCTCCCAAACCCTCCTTCAGTAAAAGCTGCATCATTCGCCGATGATACATGCTTTTACTTCCAAACCAAACTTAGCTCCTTGCACCACAGAATCCAAACGTTCCTGAGATCGCTATCAATCATTTATGACTGGTACTGTCTCTGGAATATTAAACTCAATATTACCAAATCCTAATTAATCCTGTTTACCAAATGTCCACAACCTCCACCTATCCAGCTAACTATTGGTGCATAAATTCTGTGCAACGAGACTGCAGTTAAGTACCTTGGCCTACATCTCGACCCTAAATTAACTTTTAAACATCATGCAAATGATGTACAATGCAAGACAAATGCAGCAATATCTATATTATATCCATTCTTCCGGGATGAAACAATTTCTAGACGGATTAAGGTTACATTATATGTAGCAGTAATCCGTAGCATGTTACTGCACGGCTGTGAAGCACTGAGTATTCTTGCCAAAAAGCACATAAAGAAAATTCAGATAATTCAGAACCGTTGCCTCAAAATTATTTTCTTGGCACCTATGTACACAAGAATAACAGAGCTGCATGATGCAGCAAAATTACCCTATCTTGATGCTATTGTTAAAGCACAAGTTACCAAAATGCATCAAAACATTTTGGAACATTACAACCCAATAGTATGCACGATAGGACAATTGCCACAGTGGCGTACTATGCATAAAACATATTTTCGGAAGAACAACCTCCGTTAGGGCTTATAAAGTGGTAACTTAAACACATGACGCTGAGTAACATCACAGCGCATACCAAAATTATTCGTAACCATATCTCACAAACTTCCTAATAACACCGTTTAGGTAAGGGTTACGCTTAAGAAAGCCACTTAGTGATAGCCACTAGACATTTTGCTGTCGAGGGAATCAGCACACTGGACGGCAAAAAATGCTGTCTGCAAAACAGAACAGAATCGTATGCCTCTATATAATTTAAGTATAGTTCCGTTATATTCGCATAGCCTATATTTTCTGATTCGTCTTATTCTAAAAGTCTGTTCTATTGAAGACCACATATTTAGTATAAGACAGATTTTAGAAAAGAAATGTGAAAACGTAGGATTAACAAACAGGAATGAGTGCAGAATGAATTTAAACATAGGCTCTGTATCACACATTACAGCAACTCTTGTCATCCAAATTTCTCACTAGAAACGTTAAACTAAAAATATACCTATGTAAAACTATTATTTCTCATTATATTGTATGCTTGCGAGACATGTATTTTAAGTTTAAGGGATAAGAAAAGATTAAAGTATTTGAGAATCAACTTCTTAGGAAAAATTTTGGACAAAAAAGAGATGATCAGACAGGTGGATTAAAAAGATTACATAACATTGAGCTATATGATCTTTATAGGTAGCTAAATGTAACAAGAAGAATTAAGTTTCAGACTGCGATGGGCAGGGCATGTGGCACGAATTGGGGAATTAAAGAGCGGTATGGAAACATCTTTTATGAAAACCAGAAAGAAAGCGTCCAGTAAATAGACCAAGAATGTGGGAGAATAATATTAACCAATATTAATGTAGGTGAATTGTAAAGGGGATGATTGGAAAACATTAGGTCAGGATACGGATGTATGGACAACTATGTCCGCGCGGCCATGCACCTCTGGGTTCGATAATGTAAGTGAGATAGTTAGCTGGGAGTACCTGTCTTTCTATTAATGAATGCGCACAAATAAAATATTTAGATGTTATGATCAACCAGCATTATTTACGTAACAGTTTATGGTCAATTGTCCCAACCCATGTAATATATTTAGCTGTGATTCAATACTAATTCGTTACGAGATTATAGGTTGGGATGGAACTTGAAACACAAAGCTATAGCCACTTATACTACTACAGAAACACATTATTAAGTTTTGTTTAAGAAGGCCATGGACTAACCAAGAAAACTTATTCAGAATTTAATCTTGTAAACCAGGGGATTTAAATGTAAAACTTGAATTAAAATAAATTAATACTTTATTACTCTATAAATATTTAATACGTACATTTTAACTTAACATAGATTTTAAATATTTTATATACATTTGTTTGTTGGATAAAAACAGCATTTCAATAATTAAATAGTATATTACGACGCGAGGTTAGGAAGTGGTTTTTTTTTACAGAATCGAGGTTCCGAGATTCTGTAAAAACACTTCACAAACGTGCGTTGTACATTATTTTTTGCGTGATGGCATTTGCAAAATAAATATTTGTAAAATAATAGCATCTTTGTTGGAAATATTTGCGTTCATTATAAACAATTGACCAACGTTAACAGTGTGGGCAATGTTTATTAGTTGAAACTACAGTAGGCCGTGAGACCATTTAGTGATAAAATGGCGACAAGTACGTATTTATTGTTTTATATTGTTTCAAATAAAGTCCAGTTCATTTATAATGCAGTGATTTCTTTCGTATAATGTATATTAACACTACCTTTGGGATATATATATATATCCAAAAGGTAGTGTTAATATATATATTGCATGTAGTATACATAGAGAGCAGTGGTTTTACTTCCCACAAGCATTTTGTAATATGTAATATTACAGTATAGTTATTTTATTTCAGTATAGTTATTTAGGTTGGCAACCCTGAATTTTCAATCATGGTCGCCATTGCTGTACGTACGACAAAATGCACTATCGCGCAAAAAAATATTTTTTTAAAAAACATCTCATAAATAAAGATATAAATAATTACTCATAAAACTTATCTTGAACATTTTAAGTAAATTATAAAAACATGGGCTTACAAAAAAAATCTTATTTTTATTCAACAGTTAAATAAATCTAAATTTTATTTTGCATTGTTTAAACAGATGAAGTAAATTATTTTTAATGGGTAGTTACAGCTATTAAAACTCACATATGACTAATTAGAATAGATCTAATATGATGAACATGAACAGACCAATAGAAATAAAGTACGTGTCGTGTGATTTAATAAATTTAAAAAAAATGTCAATTTTATCATTCATTCGGTACAATTTCTCCTGGTAGGTTGCAAAGCATCTCGGACCAACGTAAATTAATCTGAAATCAGGGGTTGATTAACATAATAATAACGATAAAGTTTACAACTACCGCTAAAATTTTTCGAAGTCCGAGGCAGATACCACGCCCATGCGCCAGCAGCGTGTGAAAGTGGATAAAGTTTTTAATCACGCAATGCTGCCAACATACACTACTTACTTACTTACTCACTCACTGGCACTATCGAAACCGTAGGTTCATGGCCGCGCGGACATAAGCTCTCCATACATCCCTATCCTAAGCTAATGCTTTCCAATCATTCCCTGTATAATCTTCCCTCAAAACATAGTTAATGTTATTCTCCCACCTCATTCTTGGTCTACCAACTGGGCGTTTTCCCTCTGGCTTTCCTACAAGAAGCTTCCATGCAAGTCTTTCATTCCCCATACGTGCAATATGTCCTGTCCATCGCAGTCTACGAGACTTTACTGTTCTTATTATATCTGGCTTCCTATAAAGACCATGTAGTTCATTGTTATGTAGTCTTCTCCATTCACCTGTTTGTTCATCTCTCTTTGGTCCAAAAATTTTCCTAAGTACTTTATTCTCAAATACTTGTACTCTCCTTTCCTCCCTTAAAGTAAGAGTCCATGTTTCGCATCCATATAATATAACTGGTAGATTAATAGTTTTATATATTTTCAGTTTAACGTTTTTTAAAAGGAGTTGGGACATTAAGAGTCTCTGCAATGCATAATAGCACGCATTTCCAGTATTGAGCCTATGTTTAATTTCTTTGTTCATCTCATTCCTATTTGTGATTATTGTTCCTAGGTACTTGAATTCAGCCACTTCCTCAAAATTTCCCTCATTTGGCATTAGCTGTCTATTCCCATTATATAATGTATTTCTACGTGTGACCATATATTTCGTTTTATTGATATTTATTTCCAGTCCCAATTTCTTAGTGTTACTCAATAGTGTGTGCGTGTTGTCCATTAGTATATCCTCGCTATCGGTCAACAATACATCATCAGCATAAACTAACAGCTTATTAATACCATTCAGTTGTAAGCCTTCCTCATCCTCTAAAGATTTAATGGCATGCTCTAGTACAAAATTAAATAGTAGAGGAGATAGTGCATCTCTTTGCTTCAACCCATTCTGTATTTCAAAAGTGTCCGAAAACTGTTTGCCTACACGCACCTTACTCGTTGTGCCATTTAGACACATTCGTATAAGTCTAACTTTTTAGGAATTCCAAACTCCAACAGGATACTATATAACTTCTCCCTCTTAATTGAATCATGTGCTTTTTTGTACAGTACCATTATATTCCCATTTCTTTTCTAAAATCTGTCTAATACTAAAAATCTGATCTGTTGTAGACTGTTTCTTCTAAATGCACATTGATGATCTCCTAGAATATCATCAATATAGGGAGTAAGTCTGCTTACTAATGTATTTGTTAGAATTTTGTACGAAGTTGAAAGTACTGAGATGCCCCTGTAGTTGTTGCAATCAGTTTTATCTCCTTTCTTATAAATTGGTACGATAATTGATTCTTTCCATTCATCTGGAAGAGCTTATTTTCCCAAATCATACTAAGCAACCAGCGTATCTTGTCCATCAATTTTTCTCCCCCTGATTTATCAGTTCTGCTGGGATCTAATCTGCACCTGATGCTTTATACATCTTCAATTTTTCAATTTCCATTTCAACTTCTAATGCACTTGGCTCTGCGACTAGCATTTCTGCTCTCTGTAAATTATCCTCCTCAATGTCCTGTTCTCTACGTACATTTAATAGCTGATTAAAGTAACTTTTCCATCTATTTAATATACTCCTGGAATCTGCAATCATATCTCCATTTTCATTCCCAATTATGTTTGTTCTAGGCTGAAACCCTTTGTTCTCTATACTAATTCCCTGATATAATTATATAATGTTCCTATTTGTTTGCGTTCATTTCAAGATCATTAATCTTCTCTCTCAAATATTCCCTCTTTTTACTCTTTAGTAACTTCATGGTTTCCCGTCTAATACTACCCAATTGCCCTAAATTTACCTCATTTGGCTGGTATAACCATTTCATTTTTGCTAGCTTTCTTTTCTTTACAATGTCGGCACATTCCTCATCAAACCATTTCTTGTTTTGCCTCTTTTTTAAACAACCAATGCTTTCTGATGCTGACGATTTAATAGTATCCCTTATAGCCTCCCATTCTTTATTTATATCAGTTTCTACTTCGTTTGCCACATTGTCACCTGAAGATTCCAGTACTTCAAATCTATTAGCACTTTTGATTTGGTATTCTTGCTGCATTTCATCATGTTTCAATTATTTGAATTCAAATTTTACATAATCATCTTTAGCGTTTGTTCCTCTCATAAGCGATAGCCGTTGTCTGATTTTCACCCTGACCAGATGATGATCCGAATTGCAGTCTGTCCCTCTAACTGATCTAACATCGATGATGCTACTGTGCCAGCGTTTGTCCACTAAAACATGAACTATCTGGTTCCGAGTTTCTCCATCTGAAGCATCTGGAGACGTCAAGGTATATTTATGAATATCCTTACGCTGAAATGTTGTGCTCTTAACAATGAGATTCTTAGATGTGGCGAAGTGGACTAATCTAACCCCATTATCGTTACTACCTTCATGAAGACTGAATTTTCCTATTGTTGGTTTGAACATATCTTCCCGCCCCACTTTTGCATTGAAATCTCCTAAGACAATTTTCATATGATATCGTCGAAGGCTATCAAATAAGCATTCTAATTCTTCATAGAACTCATCCTTGATCTTGTCATCTTTATCTTCTGTGGGGGCATGTACATTTACAATTATAAAATCACGTTGTTTAGCCTTTAGAATTATGTATGATATCCTATCACTAACAAACTTATTATCTCGGATAGCGAATAGGATCCTCATTCTGAAAAAAAAAATCCGTTCCAAATGCAGGTATTTCTGCACCCCCATAGTATAATGCAACGCTTCCTGATTCCTGACTACCTTCTCCTGGCCACCTAACTTCCTGTAAAGTGACTGTATCCAAGGACAATTTATCTAATTCCCGCGTTAATATCTCTAGTGCCCCGCTATTGTATAAAGTCCTAACATTCCACGTTCCTAGGAACATGTCCCTGTGTTTGAGCCTTTGGCATGTGTTCCCTGAAGTAGTCCCCGCCCGGAGAACCGAATGGGGGACTATTTGACCTCCGGAAAATTTTACCCCAGTTGAACCCATGTCCGCATTTCTTGGCGGTTGTATTTTTACGGTGAAAGATCGTCACTCTTTCGATCAAGGTACTTTTTTCGTCTTAATCCGCTGAAAGAAAGAGTCCACATTGTGAACCTTCAGCAATCCAAACCTATAACTTATTTGAAATCGTCTGGATAATATTATCAAACACCTTCATCTCATCTGTGACCTTCAAGTGATAATAATCCTATTAAGCATCAAATATAATCAACGAAGCCGACACAGGAAGTGAACGAACTTCCAGGAACAGTAAAAACTTGGTGAGTACCTCATCTCGCCTCATCAGAACCCATGAATAACCTTCTATATAGCCTATGGCACATCAGCTTAGAGAATAAGCATATTGCTATAAATGAAGCCGCAACGTGGAGAGTTTTCAGAACCCCTAAATATATCGCTGTACTCTCTAACAATGAACGAATTTATAAACATACTTTACTGATCACAAATAAATCATTACAAAAAATCTGACCCACATAATATAACAACACTAGATACAATTTATTTAAGATTTTAATTGAACCAAAATGTCGCCCAACTCAATGCTTGAGGCACGGTAGTAATTTTGGTTCAAGGATATAGTCTATAGCAGAACCGCCGAAACTCATTTGTCTCGCGGGCGAAATAAAAAAAAAAAAAAAAAAATATGGCGCGCGTCATAGTACCCTATTAGAACTGTTATGACTATTATTTTATTATTATTATTATTATTATTATTATTATTATTGTTATTACTATTATTACTATTATTTCTAGAAGAGATACAATAAGAAACAGTGTAATTAAACAAAGATGAATGTTCAAACTTCAATTATGAATGTCATTAAAACAAACACAAAAATAATAATAATACTAATAATAATAATAATAATAATAATAATAATAATAATAATGATTTATTTTAGCTGGCAGAGTTAAGGCCATAAGGCCTTCTCTTCCACTCAACCAGCGAATAGTAAAATTATACAAAAATTACGTACATATTACAATTTTAAGATATTAAAATACAGACTAAACAAAATACAATGATGATGTGATCTAATACTAGCTAATACTAACAAAAACATAGAATATAATAAAATTAAAATGATATAAAATAAAGTAAGTAGTTTCCTACATGATTATTGATGGAATGCTCTATATAGTTGTCAGGCAGTTAATGTTTTCATTGTGTCGAACTTAAGATATCAGTTAATTTGGATTTAAATAATGATAGCGATTAACAGTCCCTGACATGACTGGGAAGTGAGTTCCATGCTCTAGCCATAGAGCCACTTGGTAGAAGAAGATAAGGACGACCAAAAATAATGTGCATTAATGGTGTTTTGAGAGCATGAGTGGGAAACGAATTGAACGATGGAGACTGGAATAACAGAGAGATCTGTTGGAGATTGACAGATTAATTGGGCGCAGGAAGATGTGAAATATCGTGAAACGTGCTAAAATAAAATATAATAATAATAATAATAATAATACTATTTTATTATTATTATTGTTATTATTATTATTGTTGTTGTTATTATTGTTATTATTATTATTGTTATTATTGTTATTATTGTTATTATTGTTATTATTATTATTATTATTATTATTATTATTATTATTATTATTATTATTATTATTATTACTATTATTACTATTATAAGAAGAGGAACCTATATAAAGAAAGACTGAGGATTAAAATTGAGAATTTGGATTACAAGGATGACATAGAAGAAGAATATAATCAATTAAAGGAAATAATACATTCGGCAGCAAAAGAAGCATTAGGCACAATAAATAAAAAACAAAATACACAAGATTAGTGGAATGATGATATTGAAGAATTAACCAAAAAGAAGAAAAAATGCTACTTAGAATGGGTGGCAAATAAAACAACAAAGAATTGGATAGAATACAAGAGAACAAACACCAAAGTTAAAAGGAAAGTGATAGAAGAAAAAAGCAAATTACGGAAAAGCAAATGCCAAGAAATAGAAAGTTATATAGGAGGATCACAATCATCAGAAGTATGGAGATTTGTAAAAACACTGAAAACCAACCAAGGATCCAGCATGATAAATTTGTTAGTAAAATCTGACGCAGAAAAACATTACAAAGCTTTACTGTCAGAAACTAGAAATGAGTTTATGGAAACAATAGAAAATCCAACTATAGAAATGAACGCCCTGGAATTTGATGCAATAGATATAGAACTAGAAATTCAAACCCTAAAGAATAAAAAGGCACCAGGGCCGGGAAACATACCCAATGAGTTAATTAAATATGGCCCAAAAAATGTAATAGGTAGATTGAGGGACTTGTTTAATAAGTGCATTGCAATACAGAAGATTCCTGATGAATGGAAAATAAGCTACATTGTACCAATATACAAGAAGGGCGATAGAAGAGACGCAAAAAACTACAGAGGACTAAGTATATATAACACATTATATAGAATATTTACGAACTTATTAAAAACAAAGTTACAAAAAGATATTAAAGACAAATTAGGAGAAGATCAAAAGGATTCAGACCAGGAAGGTCATGTGTTGACAATATATTTGCAATACAACAGTTAATTGAAAAACGGATTGCAGTTGGAGAAGAAACCCATTTGACAATGATAGATTTAGAGAAAGCTTATGACTCAATTCCGAGGAACAAATTATGGGAAGTATTAGAGGAATACAATATTGATAGAAACCTAATAGAAATTACTCGTACTAAACAAATTTATAGAGATAACTCGGCTTATGTTAAAATTGGAAACATAATATCAAATCCTATGAAAATCACAAAGGGATTGAAACAAGGGTGCAGTCTATCACCAATTTTATTTAATATTTATGTAGAATTTATATGAATGAACTGGAAATAAAGCTGCAAAGGTATGGGGATCCCAATATACAACAGATTTTTTCTGACATTACAATTTGCTGATGATCAACTGGTTTTAGCGCAAGACAAATTTGATATGGAATTCATGATAAAAAGGTTGAAAAACACATATGAATAATGGAATCTCATTGTAAATTTAAAAAAACAGAATATTTGGCAATAAATAGCAATGAAAGAGATAATTTAGTATTGGAAGAAGGAATTTAAAAAAAAAAGCAAGTGAAACAAACTAAATATTTGGGAATAATTATGGATAACATTGAAGGTATAGGCAAAGAGAACATAAAACATAGAATTGAATTAAGTAGCAAAATAATATCATCGTTAAATTCCATATGGTGGGATAAGCATATTTGGAAAGACACAAAGTAAAAATATTGGTAAAACATTGGTGGAATCTGTTGCAATGTATGGAAGTGAGGTATGGACAATCAATAAGTACTACTAGAATAGACTAATAGCTCTAGAAATGGATTATTTACGAAGTGCCAGAAAGTCTAAATTAGAACATGTCACAAATAAGGAAATTAGAAACATAATGGAAGCAGAAGAAAGCATAATTGAAAGAATTGAGGAGAAGGAATTAAAGTGGTTAGGACATGTTTTAAGAATGGAAGATGAGCGATGGCCGAAGCAACTATATGAATGGCATCCGAACAGAAAGAAGAAAAGAGGGAGACCAAGGTTAATATGGAAGGAAAACATGAAGACAGTAATGCAAGCTAGAGGGCTAAGCATCGAAGATGCCCAAGACCGTATGCTTTGGAGGTTTGGCACGGGAAGGCGGCAGCAGTTGTAAAAATCCGAAGATAGATAGATAAGAAGAACCTGGTTGAGTGGCAGACAAGGCCTTAATGCCTTAACTCTGCCAGGTAAAATAAAGCTATTTATTTATTTATACCTTTCTTATTATGTCGTTATAACATTTTACAAGTTCTTCTTCCATTGCTGATATACTATATTATAGGCCTATCCGTAGCATATTTTAATTTATTACAATGCTACAAGTTTACTGGGGCCATATATAAAGTGATGGAGGGCCATATCTGGCCCGCGGGCCATAGTTTTGGCGCCCCTGGTCTATAGCCTAAATGCATTATGAAATTGAGTAATCAGAATATTGGCAAATTCAGAACTGAAACTACAAGACATGTATCCATCAAGCAGTTAATAATTCACCCTTAATGTCTAAAAAGGTACACACTAATAACAATTCATCTACTGTATAAAATAATTGGGTTAACTAGTATTGTAATAACAGCAAATATAAGGAAATAATATTGCTTTTGATCCCATACTCGCACCCATTTTTGTTTCAAAATTGTGTTATCTTTCTTTGGTAAAATATTACGAGTATTTGAGAACACTTGTGCACTCCACATGCTATAGTAGCAGAAATATGCAACAACTGTGGGTAACTCACACTGGTATCCTTTCATATGCAGTATTCACAGCCTACCGAACAATTCACTAACGAACTAAGAACTGTATGCCAAACACTCTCTGACCGAAAGCTAGTAATCGGCGCAGACGCCAATGCCAAATCCCCACTTTGGGGCTCAGTCAACACAGAACCAGCGGGAGAACTAGTAGAAGACTTCCTAGCTGAATCACAGCTAGAAGTCATCAATGACAGTAACCAAGGCCCTACGTACATGCACCGGAGTTGCCAGACCATATATGGACATAACTCTAGCGAATTCTAAACCAGCGAGGAAAATCCGAAATTGGAAAAAAAACCTTAACGATATAACCCCATCCAATCATACTTTACTAGAGTACAAACTGCTCCAAGAAAATCCCGCTAGCGAAGTCGCTAAGCCTACTCCAAAATATGTACTACAAGAGCAGACTGGGAAACATAACAACCGCCTAGAATATTAACTGACCTCAACTCCAACAATAGAAATTCGCAATGGAATTTACCACTACTTTCAGCATATACAACATTCAATAACACGAGCAGCAGACTCTTCCATACCCCGCAGTCTACACGCTAGAAAGATTGTCCCATGGTGGACCAATAGACTAACAGACCTCAAGCGCATGGTATATGCTGCACGAAGGGACTTTCAGCGAGCATATGGAGAGGACAGACACCAGCTCCAAGAAAGCTACAGACAAATCCGCCGAATTTATACCAATGCAATTAAGGCAACCAAAAGGGAAAGCTGGCGAAACTGTGTGTCTGAACAAGCAAAAACCAACCAGTGGTGCCTTGCTTACAAATATCAAGCTAAAAAAGTTCTCCCGAGACAGGTCCTAACCGCAATAGCGACTCCCACAGGGCATGCCGACCTCTGGGAAGAATCAGCACAACATTTGATGGAACTATCGTCCGCCAAAACGATCGAAACATAGATAGAAACATCCGAACAGAAATAGAAATTACACCTTACACTCCTCTCACCGATCAAATGACCTAACAGACGTAAAAATAGCGCTCTACCTAATGTAAAACAAAAAGTCCCCTGGCATAGACAACATACACAGATTTTTAAAAAAAAGTTTGGGTCAATATAAAGGACAAGTTACTACACTTATACAATGAATGTTTGAAATGCATGGAAACGAGGATAAATAAAAATAATATTGAAACTAGGAGACAGAGACCTAGTTGATCCTAGTCATACAGACCTATCTGCCTTCTACCGCCATTGGGGAAGCTCTATGAACGATTAATACTTTATTAACTACAGCCAACACTGAAACTCAATTCATAAAACAGGCAATACGGCTTTCGACCCGGTAGAGGAACTGAGGATGCAATTACGCATTTATATAACCACGTTGAGACTTCCCAGGAGAAACTAGTCATCGGTACATTTATAGATTTCGAGAGTGCTTTCGACACCCTATGGTGGCCGAGCATTTTCCGGGCACTAAAGCAAAAAAAACTGTCCCTCCAATCTTTACGAAATCATAAAATACTATTTCCGCGGCCGAACAACAACACTGGTCGAAAACCATCACCAAATCAGTCGTAACGTCACTGTAGGCTGCCCGTAGAAATCTGTACTAGGACCTAGTATATGGAATCTGGTTTTTAACGAACTACTACACAAACTCTAGACATATCCTCACGCAGAATCCATCGCCTAAGCTGATGATTTTGTTGTTATTGTCCCCGGAAATTCAAGACGAGAAATTGAAGACAGAGCGCAGGACATCATGCAAGAAACCTCCCAGTGGACAACAGATAATAAACTTTCCCTGTCCACCATCAAAACTACCGGAATCATGTTCAAAGGAAATCTACATCCTAAACGCCCACCCACTATCAGAATTGGGCAGAGAGGCCTGCGCTTTGTGCAAGTCACCAAGGACCTCGCGGTAAGCATACAAACGAATATGAGGATCGATGCGCACATATAGGACATCACAGGAACGGCTAAAAGGCTATTCCATGCAATGGCACGACTTGGTGGCCAGAACTGGGAATATCAAATTGTTAACAATCTAATACTATATTCGATGCTCTACTAACAAATCTGCGCCTAACATGCCCATGGTAGGTCACGTAAGCTCAACAACAATCAGAAAAAAAGCTACTAGCAGCACAACGGCAAGTCCTCATTCGGGTCACCATACCATACAACATAGTGTCGCGAGCTTGCCTACCTGTGACAGCAGGAGTACTTCCCATCAATCTTTATATTGAACGTCGAATACAGGCTGCGTAGAGGACTTCCAATCTACATCGAATAGGCAGTCCTCACCCCGAGCTTTATACAGAACCAGATGAACGGGACGCAGCTTATAAAATCATTGATGCTCACCTTGAGGAGAAATGGCAAGAACAATGGAAACAAGAACAGTACGGTCGTCAAACTCAGGAATTCTTTCCTAGAATACGGGCGAGAATGCACATGCCGGATAGTGCCCAACCAAAACGTGACTCAACTGCTGTCCGGGCATAGGAATTTCAAGGGTAAACTGTTTGAAAGAGGAGTCGCCAAAACAGCAGTGTGCGACTGCAACAACCCTGAAGAGGACACCGTCACTCATGCGCTATATCGTTGCATCAAGTATGGTGTCTTCAGAAGGGAACTCGAATTTGCATCAATGGAGGGAGAAGTCCACTGGCTACCACTCCTGCAGTACTGGACAAAGCAGCAACCATTCAAAGAAGGCACACGTTACATCGGTAGAGTTCTACGATTAAGAACTGAAGAAGATGGCAGAAGAAGAATGATCCGTCATTAACATTCCCAACTTCACAATCACACACATATATACACATAAACACAAACAAGAATTACATACACACACACACACACACACTAACACAAAAAAAACAACACGATTACTCTTATATCATGTTTTAAACACAATTATTATTACTTTAAGTATTATGTACATTTATTTTATGTATCATCAAACAAATTCACAAACAGTCACAAACAAACACACTTTTTTTTACTTTATGTAACATCTACACTTCACATACACGAAATATGTATTATGTTCACTTATTCAATAAAGGTCAGATAGTTAGGGACATTGAGTAGACCCAGGGATAAGGGCATTATGCACGAGGTAACCCGGGGGTGGTGGTGGTGGTGGGGCACTAAATAAAACAAATATATCAGTAGATGATCAATAGTGACATTCGTGTATTTGTTCAGCTCCATGAAGTACTGTTTCTGCTGGTGGCTCAGTGTGGTTCCGTTGTGTTTTATTGTAGAATGGTTGTTGCACTCAAACAGAGAGAGTTCGTGTGTGTGTATGTTTTTTGTGGCATGTGAAATTTTCATTGGGGCGAGGGTTGTGTGCCACATTTGTGGGAGTATGGCAGTGGGTCTGCGGTGTTTGTCGTGTTCTATGTGATAGTGTCCCAGTTGAGCTACGATTGGGTTTTCGTGGTCCTCGCATCTGAGGAAGAATCGACAGGCTTGGTCTGTGATGAATTCTTGTAGTGGGTTGTTTTGAGACGATTTTCTAGGGTGAGTATGGGGGTGTATCTTGGTAGATTAGCAGTCAGATAAAGGACCCTGTTTTGCAATTTGCACAATTTTGTGAGATGTCGTTTTGCGGCGTGTCCCCATATCGGTAGTGCGTAGGTCGGTCCGTCCGTTTTCCGATGGCAGTTGTTTTGACGTCCAATATGCTGTTTCCGGGAACTGATTTTTCCCTCGGCAGCAAAATTACTAATGACTAACTCTAAGTGTCTTTCCTATTGTAACCTCTAACTAAACGGTGTTTTTAGGAATTTATTACGAGATATGGAAACGAATATGTTTTGACATACACTGTGTTGGTATTTAGCGACATGTACCACTAGATTAAACCTTATGGAGGTTGTTCACCAGTGAATGTGTTCTTTTGGACTGTACGCCATTGCGGTGGGTGTCCTATCGTGCGTACTATTGGATTATCAAGTTCCAAAATGTTTTGATACATTTTGGTAACTCGATCTTTCACAATAGCATCAAGACAGGGCAATTGTGCTGCTTCGTGTAGATCTGTTATTCTTGTGAATATGTTCTTTTGGACTGTACGCCATTGCGGTAGTTGTCCTATCGTGCGTACTATTGGATTATCAAGTTCCAAAATGTTTTGATACATTTTGGTAACTCGATCTTTCACAATAGCACCAAGATAGGGCAATTGTGCTGCTTCGTGTAGCTCTGTTATTCTTGTGCACATGGGTGCCGAAAATAAAATTGATAGACATCTGTTCTGATTTATTTGGATTTTGTGTGTGTGTGTGTTTTGTTTGGCAATAATACTCAGCGGTTCACAGCCGTACAGTAACATGCTGCGATTACTGCTACATACAGTGTAATCTTAATCCGTATAGCGAGTGTTGCATCCCGGAAGAATGGATATAATATAGCTATAGCTGCATTTGATTTTTGTTTAACATCATTTATGTGATGTTTGGGTCGAGATGTAGTCCGAGATACTTAACTGCAGTCTCATTGCGTAGCATTTCTACACCTATTGTAAGCTGTATTGGTGGGGAACATTTGGAAAATAGGATTAATTTGGATTTGGTTGTTTAGTTTGATATTTCAGAGACAGTATCAATTATAAATGGATGATAGCGATCTCTGGAACGTTAGTATTCGGTGATGCAAGGAGCTAAGTTTGGTTTGGAAGTAAAAGCATGTATCATCAGCAAATGATGCAGCCTTTACTGAAGGAGGTTAGGGAGGTCGGAGACATAAAGGTTGTAGAGCAGTGGGGATAGAACTGCTCCCTGTGGTACACCCGCTAATATAGACTTGCAGTCAGATCTATGTCCATTTATCGATACAAAAAACTTCCTGTTTATGAGCAAGGTAGATATAATTTTGATTAGATTTGGTGCCAAGTTGAATTTTATTAGCTTGTATATTAATCCATTGTTCCAGGTTGTGTCGAAGGTCTTCTCAATGTCTAGAAATATTACTAGTGTGCTCCTCCTGGCATTAAACGCAGTGACGATCTGATCAATAAGTCTCGCCAGATGTAGAGGGGTACTGTGTTCGTTCGGAAATCCAAATTGGTAATTTGGTAACAAATTTTTATTCTGAACTTCGGATTTTAGTAGAGCCAAAATTAGTATTTCTAACAGTTTTCCCAGAAATGCTAAGAGACTTATTGGTCGTAGATTGTCAGGATTTGATTGTTCATTGCCAGCTTTTGCCAGCACTATGACTTTTGCCACTTTCCATGCAGTAGGGAATAGTTAAGTTTGAAACAAAGCTTAGATATTGTAAGGAGAAGTAGTGTTTTGTAGATAGTTGTTTTTAAATGACTGTATAGTTTGCTGTTAGAATTGAGTAGCGAGTACAGTTTATTTAGCTCAGAGTAGACTTTGTTTAAGGTGGTGTTGATGTGGTACTTGAAAGTGTGTTTGGGGTCTAGGGTGACTTCGAGATATTTGGTTTGTGAGTTCCAAATTATGTTTTCATTGTCGATGGTGAGGGGGGAGGAAGATGTTTGTGGTGCTTCTGTCTTCTGGAGAAGCGAATGGCTTGACATTTGCCAGGGTTGGTCCGGACTCGCCATTTCTTCATCCACTTTTCTAATTTGTGGATATTGCTTTGGACATATTAGCAGGCTGAAAGGGGTTGTGTTGACTGCCCTGTGATTAGGGTGTCATCCGCTTAGGTATGAAGTTTGCTGTTGTTGTGTTTGTATATCGTGTGGCATGTCTTTTATAAAAGGTTGAACAAGGTTGGAGCCAGAATACTGCCTTGTGATACTTCGCTTTGTATCTGGTGCTGTTCTGATAGTTCAATGTCAAGGGAAACCTTGAATGATCTATTGATAAGGTAGTTTGAGATAAGGTGAATTACTAGTGTGTCATCGATATTCAGTGCGATAAGCTTGTATATCTGTCCTGCATGCCATACTTTGTCGAAGACCTGTTTGATGTCGAGGTAAAATCCCACCGTAGCTCTCTATGCTCATTGAACCCACGCGTGATGCCTTCGACATGTCTCACGATTTGTTGAGATGTGCCCTGTTTACGCCTGAAACCATATTGCTCGTTGTGTATGATATTAAGTTGATTAGTGTTGTGTAATAGGGTTTTAGGATATTCTTTTCGATGAGTTTACTTAGGGTGTTCAGGAGAATAATGGGCCTATAATTGTTGGGGTCCTGTGCGTTTTTGCCCACTTTAGGGAACACATGTTCAGTTTTCCGCTGTTTTGGATAGTAGCCGGTGGCGAGAATTTCATTGATAATATCACCAATTAATGTAATTGCTTTGTTGGGGTGGTGTTGGATAATGATATTTTGAATTTGGTCTGCACCCGGTGCCTTTTTACTTAAATGTTTAATTTGCCATACGAGTTCAGGGGTTGTGCATTTTTTATTGCTTTTTAGGTGTGGTGTTAAGATAGTGAGAACTTTTTGTGTTGTTTGGGTGTTGAAATTTGTGTCTGTTAAAGGGTTCGGTGTGAATGTGTTTACCAGATTGTTTGCAATTAGTATAGCTTTTTCTTTGGGGGTATTAGCAGTAAGTGGGCCTGATGTGAGAGGGGGAAGTGGTGTGGTTACGTCCAAGATGTTTGATTTTGTTCCAAAGTTCGCTAATGTTTCTTGTGTCAATATTTTCGAGCGTGGTGTTCCAGGTTGTAGTGATGTGAGTTGTGATGGCTTGTTTAATTAGGTTATTAAATTTGTTCATTTCAGTTTTATGTGTGTGGACTGCATGAAGCCGTTGCCAGTTTCGCCTAGCAATGTTACTTTTTGAGATTAATTTTATGATATCCTGAGCAGAGGTAGTTACTGATTGGTTAATTTGGCTTGCCACGAGGGGATATTTTGTTTAAGGGTGTTTTGAATTACGTCGGTTAGGTGGGTTACGTTGAGTTCTAGTATTACACTATTATTAATGTCGGTTTTTATTAGATTTTTTTATTGTCTTCTTTGAACTGATCCCATTGTGGTAAGTCGTAGCGTATGATAGTTCTTGGGGGTGTATTCTGTAACCCTCCAGTGAAATGCAGTATTACAGGTAGATGATCAGAGTTTAGGGAGTTGTGAACTGTGATGTTTACTTCACTTGGTATATTTTTTGTCAAGGAAATATCTAGCATGTCTAGAATATTGCCATTCGATGGTAAGTGAGTGGGTTGTGTTGGCAATATTATGTTAAATGATATGTTGTGATTGTACTGCATAATTTTGTACCGGCATAGATGTCCGACCTGCAGTTCCATGATGAGTGTTTACAGTTAAGATCGTCTGCGATTATGAGTGAGTGACGGAGATGTTAAGCAGGGATTCAATGTCTGTTGTGTTAAGATCTCCGAGCGGGTTGTAGGCAGCAATGAGAGTGATTGGATTATTGTTAATTTTGGTACTTATCCCCCCATGTTTCTGTTCTTGTGAAACGGGGAATTGTTATGGGATGATGTTAGATTGATTTGTGGATAAGGATGGCTGTTCCTCCACCTCGTCTATCTTGCCTGTCTTGACGGTGTATGGTATTGTTTCTAAAGCTGAGTTTTTCAGTTAGTTTCAGGTGAGTTTCTCTGATAAGTGTTATTGGTATTCTATTGTTTTGGAGGTGGTGGAGTAGTTCCTGTTTTTCGCATTTCAGCCCGCAGACGTTCCAACAAAGTATATTTGTGTGTCGGTTGTGTATGGGCAAGATTTAGTCCTCTTGAGTTGAGGATATTCCTAAGAGTGCGGAAGTGAATTGAATGACTGCTCTAGGCACTAATTCTCAGCTGGGGTTGTCCTTTATGGTCCAGTAGGTTGTGGATAATGCTTTGAGAAGGTAATGAATATCGGTTTTGTTGTATAGATTGGAGAGTTGGTGGAGGTGATAATTTTCGTCTTGGTATTTATTGTGGTGTTCGTTTTGCAGAAATGCTAGTCGCAGAGCCAAGTGCATTAGAGGTTGAAATGGCGATTGAAAAATTGAAGATATATAAAGTATCAGGTTCAGATGAGATTCCAGCAGAACTGATAAAATCAGGGGGAGAAAAATTGATGGACGAGATACGCTGGTCGCTTAGTTTGATTTGGGCAAAAGAAGCTCTTCCAGATGAACGGAAGGAATCAATTATCGTGCCAATTTATAAGAAAGGAGATAAAACTGATTACAACAACTACAGGGGCATCTCATTACTTTCAACTTCGTACAAAATTCTAACAAATATATTAGTAAGCAGACTTACTCCCTATATTGATGACATTCTAGGAGATCATCAATGTGCATTTAGAAGAAACAGGTCTACAGCAGATCAGATTTTTAGTATAAGACAGATTTTAGAAAAGAAATGGGAATATAATGTTACTGTACATCGACTGTATGTAGACTTCAAAAAAGCATATGATTCAATTAAGAGGGAGAAGTTATATAGTATCCTGCTGGAGTTCGGAATTCCTAAAAAGTTAGTTAAACTTATACGAATGTGTCTAAATGGCACAAAGAGTAGGGTGCGTGTAGGCAAACAGTTTTCGGACACTTTTGAAATACAGAATGGGATGAAGCAAGGAGATGCACTATCCCCTCTACTATTTAATTTTGTACTAGAGCATGCCGTTAAATCTTTAGAGAATGAGGAAGGCTTACAACTGAATCGTATTAATAAGCTGTTAGTTTATGCTGATGATGTAGTATTACTGGCCGATAGCGAGGAGATACTAAAGAACAACACGCACACACTGTTGAGCAATACTAAGAAATTAGGACTGGAAGTAAATATCAATAAAACTAAATATATGGTCACACGTATAAATTAATTAAATAATGGAAATAGACAGCTAATGACAAATGAGGGAAATTTTGAGGAAGTGGCTGAATTCATATACCTAGGAACAATAATCACAAATAGGAATGAGATGCACAAAGAAATTAAACATAGGCTCAATTCTGGAAATGCATGCTATTATCCATTGCAGAGACTCTTGATGTCCCATCTCCTTTCAAAAAACGTTAAACTGAAAATATATAAAACTATTATTTTACCAGTTATATGGGTGCGAAACATGGACTCTTACTTTAAGAGAGGAAAGGAGATTACAAGTATTTGAGAATAAAGTACTTATGAAAATTTTTGGACCAAAGAGAGATGATCAGACAGGTGAATGGAGAAGACTACATAACAATGAACTGCATGGTCTTTATAGGAAGCCAGATATAATAAGAACAGTTAAGTCTCGTAGACTGCGTTGGGCAGGACATGTTGCACATATGGGGATTGAAAGACTTGTATTGAAGCTTCTTGTAGGAAAGCCAGAGGGAAAACGCCCAGTTGGTAGACCAAGAATGAGGTGGGAGAATAACATTACCTATGATTTGAGGGAAGTAGATTATACAGGGAATGATTGGAAAGCATTAGCTCAGGATAGGGATGTATGGAGAGCTTATGTCCATGCGGCCATGAACCTACGGGTTTGATAGTGCCAGTGGGTAAGTGGTAAGTAAGTAAGTTCGTTTTGTTCGGCTTGAAGGAATCTGCTTTCTCTAATTTGCAGTCTATCCTCCTGTTTTTGAAGGTCAGCATGTAGCTGTGTAAGGCCCTTTTTTCTGTCCATTATTATTTTTTCCTGTTCTTTAAGGGAATATTCCAAATCATGATGTCTTGCTTGTTCCTCCACTAGGTCGTATCTTAATTTTTGAAGCTCAGATATTTTGCTATTAGTACGATGTATTTCTGTCTCTATATCATCGTCTGTGATGATGGAACTATAGAGGTTATTTTGTCCGCTTAAGGTGGAGCGTGTACTGTTGTATCTGTGTTTATGAGTGGACCTATTTCTTTTATTTTTTGTTGGTTTATTTTGTGCTTTGGGTTTGTGTTTAGGTTTCGCTATCCGAGCTGGATTCGCCTTCGGCATTTTCGCTCTCTTCTATGCATCTCCGTTCTCCTAGATGGTAGTTTGTATGTGATCCATTGTCTATCCTTCTTCATGCTGTTGGTGTTTTTGGGTGTCTTTGGTATGGTTGGTGTAAAGGATGTTGGGGCGTTGATATTGTGAATGTGATGAGAGAGTCTGAGAGGTGAGCGTGGGCGTTCGTGTATGGAGAGTATTATTGTTATGATTTCTCCCGATTCGTCGGGCGATAGAATTTTGGATCTGCTTGGCTGGATTGTGTTATATTCTGGAACTTGTATATGTTGTGTTTTTTGTCTCATATTGATTTGCTATATTTCTGTTGTACATTATGTGTGCGCGTTTTCTCCCACTTCTGTTAAATTTGATGTATTCACACTTGGTGTCGTCAGCGGTGTGTGGGCCTAAGCAGTAAACGCATCAAGGTGTTACTGTACGTGGGAGCTGGCGTTGTTTTGTAGGATGTGCGCAGGCACAGACTCTGCATCTGGGGGCTCGATAGTTTTTAGCGATATGATTTGTTCTATTGGACAGCTGACTCCCTTCTTCTCAGTTGTTCGACGCGTACAACCTAATAGCATAGTCCAGATATATTATCAATGGTTTGAAAGTCGGTTAAGTTCACTAGAACCACCGCGAACATGGGATAGGGCACTCTTCCTTGGGATTTCATATTTCTGATGTTGATTGGTGTGTATCCTTTTTTCTAATGCTTCTTAAATGGTTTGTGTTGGGATTTTTGGTGGTATACCTCGATTGACTATTTTATAGGGGGCACCACTGTTCATGATTGGTCCGACTTGGTGTGGAGCCTTGTTGAATGTGAGAAAGTTGAGGAGGTTGACGTAATCTATTTTTCTTGAAAAACGTATCAGGGTGCCGTAAGTTGTAAGTGTGCAGGTCATGGCTTGTGGTGTATAATTATTTTCGAATTGTTCGCTGAGGTGGGCAATGTCGCCTTGATATGTTTTGAGGATTGTGAATCAAGGGATTTCTGCAGTTTCCTCAGTCAGGTATGAATTTCTGTCGGGGTATTTTTTGCTGTTGTTTTGGTGCTGGAATCAATTGTTTGAGATATCTGTGATGCTGGAAGTATTTGGTCGCAGTTTTGTTGTTGTTCCCGCGTGGAATTTCTACTTAGTCGTGAATCGGAGTGTTTTGATATTCTTTGATGGTGTGATCTTTTAGTGCTTCGTTCTTCGCTGTCAGCCATTGTTGCGGGTTGGGATGAGTTCGAGTGTGGGATCAGTTGTTCGTTTTCGGGTGTGTCGAGTGGGCATTCAGGTTGTTTTGTTGGGGATGGGGAAGCGGATACTATAGTTATAAGTTTCGGAGAGTGTGATGGGCTTGTGATTGGCGCGAGTGGAGATGTAATAGGAGATATTCTTGGAGAAGTGGTGGGTCTTTGTGTTTTATCGGATGTGTTAAGTTCGAGACTGGTATTAGGTAATGATTGCATTAATTTTATCGTGGGCTGGGTGACAGTGATTTCGGAGGAAGTGGTGGGGGACATCTTGGTATGTATTTAGGTAGAGGTATTGTGATAAGTGTATTGAGTTTTTCAGTTGAGTGGAAATTTAAATTACGAGGGATTCCGGGAGTGGGTTGTGTTATTTTAGGTGTACTGTTGTTTGTTTCGGGTGTCTTATTGTTTTTTCGGGTAGTTCGTGATCTAGAGGCAGACCTCAACTGTGGTGTTATTTTGAAGGGATTAGGCATACATTTGCCCATGCGTAACTATTGAGTACATTAAAAGGAACACTATTAGGAATATGTGTTAGTTGTTACAAATACAAAACATAGAAATATATGTCATGTATGTAACAAAACTAATTACTATAAGAAGCTGTAATACTACTCAGTGTTCAGTCGTACTTGTAAATATGCTAAGGTTATTTGGAATTGAATTGAGAGAAAAATGCAACATGCAAACCTGGAGTGAATGGTCGACGCTAGGGTGAGTGTACTGCTGCCGAAACGGACCACAGTGGAAACTGATGGTGTTTAACTATATAAGACCTAAACCTTGGATGTAGGAATTATTTTGTGACGATAAATGGGCACAGATCTGACTCCAAGTCTATATTAGCGGGTGTACATGAAGGAACAGTTTTTTCAACACTGCTCTCAGACCTCTATGTCTCTGTTCTATCAAACCCTCCCAAACTCTCCCTCTGTAAAAGCTGCATCATTCGCTGATGATACATGCTTTTACATCCAAACAAAACTCAGTTCCCTGCATCACCGAATCCTAATGTTTCAGAGATCGCTATAAATTATTTATGATTGATACTGTCTCTGGAATATCAAAATAATATTACAACACTCAAATTAATCCTATTTTCCAAATATTCCCAACCTCCACGTATCCAGCTTACAATAGGCTGACAGATTATACGCAATGAGACTGCAGTTAAGAATCTCGGAATACATCTCGACCCAAAATTAACTTTTAATCATATAAATGATGTTCTACAAAAATCAAATGCTTCCATAGCTATATTATATCCATTCTTCCGAGGTGCAACACTCTCTAGACTGATTAAGTTTTCATTATATAAAGCAGTAATCCGTAGCATGCTACTGTACGGCTGTGAAGCTCTGAGTATTCTTGCCAAAAAAAACACAAAAAGAAAATTAAGATCATTCATTCTAAAAATTGTATTTTCGGCACCTATGTATACAAGAATAGCAGAGCTGCATGAAGCAGCGCAATTGCCGTATCTTGATGCTACTAGCAAGGATCAAGTTACCAAAATGTATCATAACATTTTGGAATATTATAATCCAATAGTACGCTCGATAGGACAACTACCACAATGGTGTACAGTGCATCGAAACCTATTCACCGGAGAACAACCTCCATAAGGGTTAATCTCGTGGACAAAATCAGTACATGCCGCTAAATGCCATCTCAGCGCATGTCAAAACATCTTCGTTTCCATATCTCTCAATAAATTCCTAAAAACACCGTTTAGGTAGAGGTTGCAATTAGGAAAGCCACTTAGAGTTAGCCATTAGACATTTTGCTGCCGAAGGAATAAAATCTGATCCCGAAAACAGCACACTGGATAGCAACAAATGCCGTCAGAAAACGAACGAACGGACGGACGGGTGTACGGCTGCTTTCTTTTTATAACTTAATCTTAAATACATTTGTGTGTGCAATTGCTCTTATTTATGTTCTTCTTTTATTCTTTTTTTCTCTTTACGAATAAAGATTTTAATCTATTTTTGTTTGCCTCGCCTCGTGTGGGCGAGGGCAACTATTTTTTTTCAAACAATGGCATTGTCACCTCAATTAAAACATCTTCTACAGCTAGTTAGAAAAGAACTTATAAATAGGATGGAGTCGCCTCAATTTGTAGAAGGAGACTCTGATCACACAAATAGTGTAAACTTTGATATTGGAGAAGAATTTTTATCACAATATGAGTTTAGTCTTAGAAGTGTAGGGGAGTAATCTAAAAGAAACCCGATAGATGAAGAAGGTTATCAGATACCAAAAATAAAACAGCTAAAGCTTACACTCTAAATGCTATCCCACCCCCTGCAGTTCCCTCTACAAATCGGTTTGCCTCTCTTATAGACGACGTGGATATACCAGATGGTAATTCAACGATGATTATTGACAAAAATATAATCAAATCCGTACAATCTTCTGCTAAGAAACCAGCCTATGCAACAAAACCTCCACCTGTAACAATAACCCAAAAAATATATTTCATCGGAGTCACAAAAGAAGCAAAAAATATGTAACCCAAGATATTTCAGTTATTTGTTTGGGTTTATCAGGAGTGAAAATTGTAAAAAAAATATATGGAGGACTTAAACAATATTCGAGAATATTTAAACAATAGACAAATTCAATATTTTACTTATCCAACTCCTGATGAAATTGAACCAAAAATAGTACTAAAGTGTCTTCCACCAGAAACACAAGAGGACGATATACCTGTAGAATTAAAATCTCAACGTTATCCTGTTACCAATATTTGTCAAGTAAAATCAACTAATATAGATACTTCAGGAAACAGGGTAACACGTCCTCTACCAATTTGAATCCTGGTACTAAATAAAAACAATATATTATGGATTTTGTAAACCTAAAACATATCTGGCATATCCGCATCAAAGAGGAAGAATATCAGGGCAGATGAGGTGTGCCACAATGCTTTAATTGTCAAAAGTATGGATACAAAGCAAACTGGTGCACGGCCGACCCAACTTGCATGAAATGTTCGGCCAAGCATAAAACGCGAGAATGTAATTCTCCAACTTTAATTGTGGAAACTGTGGGGGGAACACATGGCTAACGATAAGAACTGTCCAACTTTAAAGAAATGTATATCGAATTTTCAAACACCAAAAACAAAACAGTCTGTCAACAATTATAATAATAATAATAAAAAAAAAATATTTTCCTCCTCTTAAACAATCTTCGAGAACATTGCCTCAAAATATAAAGCATACTCCAAACTTAGATAATAATACTAGTAGTGACTTCTTATAAATTCTATATTTTAAAAGTTTTAACTTTGGGAAGATTGTGTCACGATTGAAACAAATGGTCATTCAACTTAGGATTGCTCCGGACATTACAACAAAGATCGGAATCTTGCTGGAGACCGCTCTCACGTTATTTAATAGTTTTTAACTCCATAAATAAAACAATTACTAGGAACCTAAAAATTCTTTATTTTAATGCCAACGGTATTGAAAGGAAAATTCCTGATTTAGAAATTTCAATTAATAAATTTTATTTAGACATAATTTTATTGAATGAGACAAAGCTCATGAGCCACAAAAGTCTTAAAATTAATAACTATAAAACATATAGAAAGGAAGTAAGACAGCCACAGGTGGTGTGGCAATACTTATAAAGGATGGTGTTCCACATTCCCATGTAGACTTACTTAATTTTAAAGACGTGGAGGTGGTCACCATCGAGGTCCCGATCAACAATAGACTTACAATTGTTGGCTCCATTTACTATTCACCCAGCAACACTATAAATCAGTCAAATTAAAAAGCAATAATTAATTTAAACCAAAATGTCATGCTTGCGGGCGACTTTAACTCCAAGAATAGTAAAATGGGGCTGCAACAAAACTAATGTTCGGGGCAGAGTTATCGATGACCTATCAGAAATACACAGTTGTCAGGTTTTAACTCCTGATGAACCAACATTTTATCATCGCAATCACCTCGGATCTCCCGAAATTCTTAAAATCTGCCTGTGCTCGAGTGACCTTTATTGTAGCGATCTATGCGTTCTCCATGAGATGAACTCCGATTATCTCCCGGTCTTGATTAAATATACCCATTTCGAATTATTTTCCTGAACACTGCATGATTGATAAACAAATAAATTGGCAAACGTTTAATAAATCATTATTACTTCCGTATAAAATTAATATCAATACTAACGATGAGACAGATTACTATGCTAACTTGTATACCAATACAGTGAAATACACTATCAAAGAAAATACTATAATTAACAAAATCTTACTTATTGTAATAATCTGACATCGAAGCAAAACTTTATAATACAACAAATGGTCAAACATAAAAACAAAATTCGCAAAAGATGGCAAAAATTCAGATATTCTAAAGATAAAGCAATAGTAAATCTCATTAAATAAATTAGAAAAGTAATAAATAAATACAAAAATGAAAATTTTCAATTCTAATTGAATAATAGTGTTCAATTTAATAACACATGGGCATTTTTTAGATAAATAAAAAAATAAAAATAAATAATTTAATGCCCCACTGGAAGATGACCGGCGAAAAACTCATTTATGAGAGCGCACAGAAAGCCAAATTTCTGTCAAACTATTGGGAGGGAGTTGTGGAATGCAGGCTTTCACGGCCGGTAATCATAGTATTAAAAGATTCCGGGCTGTGTCCGTGGTCTGTAACTGGCGTTTCTTCCAGACGTTTCTCCCTCAACTGAGGAGGGCATTTTCAGTGGCGAGCGCTTCCAGCTGTTGTTCCCCTGTCGTAGACTCGACTGCGAATCAACGGCAGTCAGTCAGTCAGGTTGTTGACGGTGACTTGGCACCGTCCAGTGCGCTGCATCTGTAACCTACTAGGTATAACGTGGCAGCCAAATACCTTTGTGGCTATCATTAATGGGTTATAGCTCATTTCAACCCTAGCCATATGGCGACAAGATGTTTTCATCGAGCAAGTCAATAGATTTAGTAAATTGTGGACATTGTCGCACTAAATAGGACGTCAGTAATTGCACCGCTGGCAAGCAGCGAGTCCGAAAGCCAGGCAGTGCAGTATGAGCCTCACTATGTTAGGCGAGTACATCTCGCACAATTTACTTGGTAGGCCATCTATAATTTTGAATCTATGCAAAGCACAGGTTACGTAAACGATTCATAAAGAGGAAACGCACCATAGGAGTGGAAAGTCCAGCCAAAAATGGCTCGATTTTCCGGAGCATAGCCTCTGCAGTATCGTTTAATGGTGAAGTACACTGTAGGCGGCCCTAGGCTTGAACATTGCTGTTTACATTTTGGTTTGGTAAAGCATTGCCAGTTTGTAAGGCAGCAGTATAGGTTACATTAGGATTTACAGGTGTGGAATTGAAAGTTCGAGGTTGAACTTGAGGTTTTGGGACTGGTCGAGTGACTTGATTGTATCTTTCCTGAGCTGCCTGAAAGGCAGTACAGGCTCTGTAATAATAATAATAATAATAATAATAATAATAATAATAATAATAATAATAATAATAGCTTTATTTTACCTGGCAGAGTTAAGGCCTTAAGGCCTTGTCTACCACTCAACCAGGTTTAAAAAAAATACAAACAAAAAATAGTCTTAAATCTAAATTACAATATATATATATATATATATATATATATATATATATAAACGATTACAAGTTATGAATACAATACAATTAATATTTATAATGTATTTTGATTTACTCTAAATTTAACGAATTAAATATATAATATGTACAATATATATAAAAAAAACAGGAAAAGATTAATGACATAGTATAAAATTAAATAAATAGAGAAAAATTAATTATTAGACAACAGGTAACTGTATAAGCGTGACTTAAAGGTACCAAGTGTGCGGCAACCCCTGATATCTTGAGGAAGGAGATTCCAGGAGCGGGCAGAGGCTACTGTGAAGGAAGTAGAATAGGAGGAAGTGCTATGAAGAGGAATTGTTAGCAGACTGCTATCTTGTGATCTAGTGTCAATATTGTGGTAAGAGGATAACTTCTCAAATCTAGACGCCAGGTAAGTAGGGATGTAGGAATTCAGAAGCTTGAAAAGTAGTGAAAGAGAGTGCAATTTACGTCTGTCAGTAAGACGGAGCCAAGAGAGGTTATTAAAGTGTTCGGAAATATGGTCATAACGGCGGATATTGAAAATGAATCGAACGCAAGCATTATGAACACGCTGCAGTCTCTGCGACAAGTCATAGTTTAGATCATTATATATAATGTCACAATAATCGAAGTGTGGTAACACAAGATTCTGCACAAGGATTTGTTTTAACGAAACTGGGAGAAAATTCTTTAAACGTCTAAGATAATGTAAGATGGAGAAAGTCTTTTTACATATGTGTTTCACTTGTGTTTGCCAGGTTAAATTTGCGTCTAGATGTAGTCCAAGATCTATTACTGAAGAAGAATAAGGGATAATTATATTATTTATAGTAATGTTTGGAAGTGTAGATATGTCAAAGGTTGTAAGCAGTCTTTGTTGTCCCATTAGAATTACTTGTGACTTGTTAGGATTTAGATTTAGACCGATACTTGAAGACCAGTTAAAGATGGATATGAGATCGTCATTCATTTTTGTCAAGCTGTTATAGAGAGAATGAGGAGGTGAATGTAGGTAAATTTGGAGATCATCAGCGTAGAGGTGATAACGGCAGTGCTTTAGTACAGTTGGCAAGTCATTTATGTAGATTGAGAAAAGAAGAGGTCCGAGAACACTGCCCTGGGGGACTCCAGCCGGCACGTTGCGCCAAGACGAAGATCTAGAGTTTAATGAAACGTATTGTTGACGACCGTGCAGGTATGAGTCGAACCAGGATACAGCGCTGTCAGACAAGTGTAGGTGCTTGAGCTTTATCATAAGTAAGTCGTGGTCTACTGTGTCAAAAGCTTTGCTGAAGTCAAGTAAGGTTAAAGGAGTCAATTGACGTCTGTCCACGGCTTCACGAATATCTTCAGTAATTTTTAGCAAAGCTGTGGTTGTGCTATGACCAGATCTAAAGCCGGATTGATAAGGATCAAGGAGGTGATTTTCTTGGAGATATTCAGTCATTTGCTTATGTACAATATGTTCCAGGGCTTTAGATAATGTCGGAAGGATGCTAATCGGTCGGTAGTCATTACAGTTAGTAGGTGTACTTATTTTTGGTATAGGCCGAACTCTAGACTGTTTCCATACAATAGGGAAGATAGAAGTTATAAGGGAAGCATTAAAAATATGAGTCACTGTGGGTAGTATAATGTCAATGATTTTATTTAGCATTAAAATGCTGATGTTATCTGTTCCTTGCGCATTGGATTTAATCCGCTTGAGTGCTTTTTTAACGTCTATAGGCGAAATGTCGTAAAAGTAAAATTTATCTCTTCCTATATGTGGGGATGGGGATAAGTCTTTAAGAATGTCTATTTTAGTCTTGTTGTCTGGAGGTGTCATGGGTATTGAGGTAAAATGTTCATTTAAGTCATCTACAGAAATGTCTATAGAGTCAGTTGAGGGATTCAACTGTCTAAGTCCCATTGCACGGAGATTTCGCCAAGTGTCCCGTGCACTTATTTCAGGTCCGATTATACTGTGGGCGTGTCGTAGTTTGGCATTGCGTATAGTTTGTGTAGTTGTGTTTCTAAGTTGTTTGTACAGTTGCCAGTTCTCGTCATTTTTATGTCGTCTGTATGTTCGGTATGCTTTGTCTCGTTTTGACATAAGTTCACGTATTGAGTCATTCATCCAGGGAGCAGGGGGGCGGGAAAATCGTCGGGTTTTTACTGGTGCATGTCTGTCATATAGTTGTAGTATCAGTGTATTAAATGTGTCTACTTTTTCATCAACTGATCTAAGATTCCATATTGTGTACCAAGGTAGTTCTAAAGCGTCTGATTTTAGTTTAGTATCGTCTATGTTTTGTAAATTTCTGTACGTAATCAATTTAGAGCGTCTTTTAGGACATTGGAGTGAGTATTCTACGAATACAATGTCATGAGCAGATATGCCGGGAGCAGGAATTTGTCCATATGACAGTACTTTCTGTGGATGTGTAGTCACTATTAAGTCCAGTAGAGTGTCGGTATTAGCAGTATGATGTGTGGCAGAGAAAGGAACAATTGTCATATTTAAGCTTTGGAACATATTTTTAAGTTGTATGGCTGGTGAGTCAGTCTGAAGAAGATTTGTATTAAAATCGCCTGCGACAATAACGTGTTCATAATGAGGCAATGAATCGTTCAGAGCGTTTTCTAGATCCGAAAGGTGCCCAATTTTTGGAGGTTTGTATACAATGCATAAGAGACATTTTTTTAGACTGGCTTGAATTTCTACGAATAAGAACTCGGGGCGAGCGGAATATACAGAAGGGGACTTGTGGACAATTCTTGGATTAAGCTCATTTGATATAAAGGCACAAACTCCTCCACCTCTTTTATCTATTCTGTCATTTCTGAGCAGTGTATATCCGTCTAGGTGAACAAGGGACGAAGGTATGGAAGGGGTGAGCCAGGTTTCCGAAATTAAAATGGCGCTCAGTCCAAGAGATGAAAATATGGTTTCAAACTCATCAAAGTGGGACAGAATGCTTTGTGAATTTACGTGAGCGATTTTAAGTGATGATTTATCAATAGAAAATGCATTCTTAAGTAGACTAGTAGTATTTGTTGTTGGAGGGGATGGTTGGGATTGAGGAATGTTGCTACCTGCGTTAAAAGTTGTCTGCACAATAAGAGGGTGATTGGAGAAGGTGAGTGAGTCAGAGGTTGCAAACAAGTCTTCATTTGTCAGCTCAATGTTGCCAATAGCAGAAAGTAAAAATAAACTATGTACTGTAATAACTCTAATAAAATTAAAATAATTTAGCTAAACAAAGAACTTAAAAAATTAAAATAAAACAAGTAAGTTGTCCTAAATAAAAAATAATAAACTTAAAACTTACCTAAATTAGAAATAAATTAACAATATAATTGTTAGCAAAGAAAAGACAAATAAAGTAAACATATTTTACACTCAGGTCCTATCTAGTTGATATCCGTAGAAGATCTAATTTTGCGTTTTTCGCCATTTACTTTAGCTATGACGGCACCGTCCATTGTCCATACATTTTGAATACCGTATTTCTGTATACTCTCTTGTAGCAGGCGATAGCGACACTTCGTTAGGTCCTCGCGAACAGTGACCCCACTTCCTTTCAACTTTTTCTTGCTTAGAAAAACTTCACTGCGCTTGCGGTAACTAACAAATTTCACTATTATAGCCCGCGGTCTTTCAGCATTACTAACACCAACACGGTGACTTCTGTCAATGTCAGTCACTGATAAATCGACACCGATTTTTTTGGCCACCTCGATGGCTTTCTGGTCAGTGTCCTCTCCGGCCTCTTCTTTCACACCAAAAATCCTGAGGCATTGACGTCTCTGGTATTGTTCTAAGTCGTCTATTTTATTTTCCAACACCTCAATCTTTCTGTCTTTTTCATCGAGGGTCTTTTTCAGATCCTCAATTACTTTAGTGTTGTCCTGGATGGTCTTCTGCAGTTCCGCCACTACCTGGTCCCGCAACATGGACACAAACACCTGCAGAGTGCCGGGATCCTGTAGCGCCTCTTTCACCACACGTTTCACAGCTTCCTCCGTAGAACTTGTCGAATCGTTGTTAGAATTACGTGTGTTTTTACCCATGTTGTTAAATGTACACACTTTTGACACTAACTAATATAAATTTAAACTTAATCTCACTACGAATATACAACTTTAGCTATGAAATAACGAAGGCACCTGCTGAAAAATAACTTAAAACCTGGAGCGTAACTTGTGCGTGTTAGTAGCTAGCCGCCATGACAGTATCATTTTCGGTTTTGGAAATTTTTTTTATCGCTTTGAGAGGATATCCTAATGAAAGGATTTCCTCTCGTATTTCATTTAGAGGTGTACTTGAAGGCAGCCTTTTAAGTACCAGTCTCAATGGAAGATCTTTTTTTAAGTTGATAAGTATAGTATTCCTTATTTAAGGAACGAAAATACTCCTTTAACTTTGAAAAGTCATCCAGATTTGAGGCATAATACCGCAATCCTTCTGATATGTTAACTACTTTGAAATGTTCACTAAGTAAATTTCTAAGTTCCCGTGACCAGTTATAGTAATTGGTGGGGGTCTAGGTCCCATACGAACAGGGTTACCAGAAGGTGCATTCACTGTCGGAGCGGTTGGTGTACTCTCCTCCATTGGAGATGGCTCTACCTGTGAAGATGTTCCAGCAATTGGTGTAGAAGGCTCAGCAAGAACTGAAAAGGTATTTTCTGTTGCAACTGCTGGAACTACAGCAGGGGCTGTCACCGTTTGTTTGAATCGACCAGAATTGCCAAAAGCAAAGTCAAGATTTTTTACTCTTTCTCTAGTTTCTTTTGCAATTTTACTATCTTTTTTAGCAAGTATTACACTTTCTTTAGTTATGGATTTTTTCTTGGATTTCTTTTCTCTTTTCTTTTCTTTAGGGATAGCCCCTGTAGGAGCATCACTAAGTTCAGAGGCTAATTTAGATTCTATTTGCTGTTGAAATAGAAAACAAGTGTTTTGTATTTCAGTAGCACAGGCTCTCAATTCTGTTAGAAAATTGGTAAATAAGTCGAGTCCCGGCTCGTATTTATCAATAATTTTGTTCAGTCGATCCAAACAGTGGCGTGTGAGTTCCCCAGCTGAATCGGACCTCTCAAATTCTTGGTAGGTTTGAAAGTAATTTACGATAATCATGAAGGTTCCCCGGATATGGTGAAGAATAGATTTTATTTCTCCACTTTCACTTCGTTTGAATTTACACAAAGCAATATGCTTCTCAAATTTATCATCAGCATCCTCCCAATAATTGAGAGGTCCGGTTCTTCAATATCCATTGACCCGCTTATATCTGGCATAGATGCCATGCTTGGTATTTCCAAGACTTAGTTCACTATACAAGATACACTGAATACACTTGTCACCAATACTAGGGTTAAATTTAACACAAAAAACACTTTGCGCTGAACTATAGCACTTATTGATGCCACAAAGCACACGATATATATAGTAGTTCTAATTTGCACTATAAACAATGGACCGGGCACGTGCCCGGTCTCAAGGCTACCACGCACTTTAATTGGCCAATAGGATCACTTTTTATTTCGGCCAATCACAGCGCACTAAACTACCGGTCTCCATCCTCGCACAAGAATGACTCGATGTCGCTGCACAATTGCAGTCTTCGATGATCGTGTTATATCACAATAGCGGGAGCTGGTGATGGTATCGGCGGAGCCGATTCACGTTGTTCTAGTAGAGTTCAATGATGTAGTATCTATGAAAGCTCAATGTAGAATATGGTGATGCATGAACGGCAGAAAGCTGGACGCTCTTATTTATACTAGTGCTGCCTCGCGTGAGTCGCAGCTGATTGGCTCGACGTCATCATACTGGCTTCTGATTGGTTCGGAACTCTCTCCTTGTTATTGGTAGGTTTTGACTGACTATTGTCTAATGTGTGATACCAGGCTTTGGCTAGTTTTATTCCTTCATCTTTTCTATTGAAATTGTCCTTGTATTTATAAATTTCTATGGCCTCCCTGTATAATCTTGGGAAATAATATGGTGTTGTAGCTAAAACTTGTGTTTCATCGTAGGGAATCTGAAGTCCGTTTTCAGTAATAACGTGTTCTGCTACGGCCGATTTTTCTATTTTTCCTAGTCTGCAGTTTCTCCTATGTTCATTCAAACGGGTGGCTATGCTTCTTTTTGTGGTTCCTATGTAAGATTTTCCACAAGAACACGGAAGCCGGTATACACCGCTAGTCGAGAGTGGTGGTCGAGGATCCTTTGATGAGCGAGGGCAGTTTTCTATTTTCCTTGCAGGTCTATAAATGGTTCTAATATCTGTGACCCGTTGTATATATGGTAAGAAAGCTGTGCTGACTGTTGATGTATTATCCGTTTTGCTTTGTTGTTTCCGTGGATTTATTGATTGTTTTATTTCTTCGGATGTATATCCATTCTTCTTGAAACAGTTGAAAAGATGGTGCTGTTCTTGGTAAAGATATTGTGGCTGGCATATCTTCTTCGCTCTGTCAAACAGTGTCTTTATGACGCCTTGTTTTTGTGTAGGGTGGTGGTTAGAATTCTTGTGTAGGTACCGGTCCGTGTGTGTGGGTTTTCTATAGACTGTATGTTGAATTTCTCCGTTGTCTTTTCTTGTTATCTGAATATCCAGGAACGGGAGTTTTCCGTTATTTTCTTTTTCTATGCTGAACTGTATTTAAGTGTTTCGGCCAATTGAGATTTTTGAGGAATCGCTCTCACAATTCTCGGTACCACCGTGTCTCCATACTACAACCGTTGTCATCCACATAGCTCAACCAATATTCAGGGGACTTGGGAGCTGTTTTTTTAATGCTTCCTCTTCGAATTTCTTTCTCCATGAAAAAATTCGCTATTACCTCCGGACTTAGAGGATTACCCATTGCTACCTCTGTCGATCTGTTCGAAATAGCTGTTGTCCCATTGGAAAGCAATGTTTCTTGTTAATACATGTCTGAATAGCTTTGTGATGTCTTCTGTGAAGATCTGTCCAATGTAGGTCATGGTTTCGTTGATAGGCACCATAGTAAACAGGGAAACTACATCGAAGCTGACCAGTATATCGTTAGATGTTATTTGTATGTTTCGCAGTTTCTCAATGAAGTGCGTCGAGTCTCTGATGTAGCTGTCCGATTTTCCAATGAATGGTTTAAGAAGTGCAGTAAGGTGCTTTGCGAGTGTGTAGGTCGGAGAGCCAATGGCACTAACAATTGGCCGGAGTGGAATGCCATTCTTGTGTACCTTGGGATGACCGTAGAGTCGTGGTGGTTGAGCTTCAGAGACACGTAACTTGTTTTTTGTTTCTTCTGGTAAGGAAGATTGTTTCATCAGGTTATTTGTTTTGCGAACAATACTGGCTGTAGGGTCTCGTTTGATGGTTCTATATGTGTCTGGTGTCAGTAGTTCTAATATCTTCTCCTTATACTCCTGGACATTCATTACAACTGTTGAGTTTCCCTTATCGGCTGATAAAATTATGATATCCTGGTCATTATTTAAAGTTCGTAGTGCTATTTTCTCCTTCTTCATTAAATTGCTTTTTGGTGGTTGGGCGCGTCGAAGTATTCTGGCTGTTTCGTAACGGATTTCTTGAGATTTATGTAGGGGAAGATTCTTAATGCTCGTCTCAATATTTGAAATAATATCTTCTACAGGTATAGTTGTAGGTGTGATGGCGTAGTTGCCTCCTTTTGACAGAACAGACGTTTCTTCTGCTGACAGGGTGCATGATTACAAGTTTATTACAGTGCCATGTAAATCGGTAGATTGCTGGATGGATTGAGATTGTCTTTTTATTATGTTAAATTTCTTTAGTTGTGTTTTAGTGTACTTTAACATTCTTGTTTCACCTATGCTGTATGTAATATTATCAATCTTGTTCCAATCGTGGTAAGAAAATATTGTTGCTGATCATTAAGTGAAGTGACAAGAGCTCTGCGTCGTTACTTGCTAGCTCTTTCCGTGTCTGATGAATGCGTTCTCTGAGGAGAGCACGTTCGGTGCGGTCATATATCCTGTGAGCTTTCTTAGTTCTAAATGTCCTTCGTTGTTGTAAGAACTTAGGTGTATATCCAGAATCTCTGAAACGTAGTATCTGCAGCCAAGTATCTTGGGATCCATCTGGATTCCAGGCTTACGTTCAAAATTATATCTACCTTCCTCTTAAGCAGGAAGTTTTTTTGTATCGATAAATAGACATAGATCTGACTGCAAGCCTATATTAGCGGGTGTACCACAGGGAGCAGTTCTATCCCCACTGCTCTACAATATGTATGTCTCCGACCTGGCAAACTCTCCTTCAGTAAAGGCTGCGTCATTTGCTGTTGATACATGCTTTTACTTCCAAACCAAACTTAGCTCCTTGCACCACAGAATACTAAAGTGTATGTTGTGTTGATTTTGTAGTGTCAATTTTGGCGCTGTTGCAATGAAATCCTCAAAAATCACAACCCCCAAACCCGGTCGGATTTAGGGTAGTGGGAAAAATATGAATTGTTGTATTAACTATTATTTGGTGCAGCTAAGGGAAACCACCTTAAAACCTTAGGAGAGTGGGTTCCGTTTGACCAAAGTCGGCCCGAGCAGGAATAGGGCTTTCTTCATTTACATAGATTGCACAAATTTTATGTAAATGCAAATACGCGTAAAGCAATATATCAATATAGCACTATCTTGGTTCACAAAAAGTACATTTGTAATTTTGAGAGTTTGTATTGTGTTTTGATACTTCACTGCACTGCACTTCACTGTACTATTTGTTGTGTTCAGATAGGTCAATGAAGGATTATTTTGGACATAGTGTGTCAATGCCAGACCTGAGGGTGGATGGAGGTAGGTCTCAAGTGCTTGTCGTAAGTTGTGTCATAGTGGCCTAGTGTTGCGACAAGTGGGTTATCGTGCCCTTCTGTACGAAGGAAGAAGTGGCATGCCTGATCGAGGATGCATTCCTTCACAGGGATGATGTTTAGTTGTTTTTCTATTGTGTTAAGAGGGTTATATCTTGGGAGGTTTGAGCATATGTATAGGACTTTATTTTTAAAAGTATATCATTTTTTATGGTGCTTGTTTGCTGCATGACCCCAAATTGGGCATGCATAGGTCATGATGGGCCGGAAAAGAGTGTTATACAGGGTTACGTTCATTTGCGGGGTTAGTTTATTTTCTCCGTTTAGTATTGGGAATAGTCTTGATAGTTATCCATATGTTTTGTTTAATGCTGTATTAATATGTAGTCGGAACATTAACTTGGGGTCTAGCGTGACACCCAGATATTTAACTTGAGTATTCCAATTTATGGCATTGCCATTGATGGTTAGTAGATTTGGAGGAATCTTGAGATGAGTACGTCGTCGGGAGAAACTATTGTTTGGCATTTTGTAAGATTGATCTCGATGCGCTATTTTTGTAGCCATGTTTCAAGTAACTGTATGTTGGTTTGTATATGTTTGCACGTCGCTTTTACCTGGGTGGATTGGCCAATTATCAAGGTATCGTCGGCTTAGATGTGTATTCTGCTGTTATAATGCTAATCGTGGGTGGGTCGTTGATGTATATATTAAAAAGCGTGGGGGCCAGGTTACTTCCTTGTGGGGCCCCACTATGAATTGGGTAAGCGACGGACAGTTCATTTTCAAACAGTACTTGAAACGATATACTATGAAGATAGTTGGCTACAAGGTGTATCAGGCCGTCATCGATGTGTTCTATTAATTTTCTTAGCAGACCTTCGTGCCAAACTTTTTCGAAGGTCTGCTGGATATCGAGATACAATCCGACTGTTGATCTCCTCTCATTGAATTCCGGGTGATGTTTTTCACGTGTCGCATCAGTTGAGTGGTTGTATCGTGAGGCGGCGGAAGCCATATTGCTCATTGCGTAGGATGTTGAGTGTTGTTAGATTGTGTTGGAGGCGTTTCAAGATGATTTTCTCTGCCAGTTTGCTTAATCTATTTAGCAGAGTGATGGGTTAGTTGTTAGGGTTCTTTTTGTTTTTAACCCTGTTTTGGAAACATTAGTACATGACCTAATTTCCATTGTTGAGGGAACTAACCGGTGCGTATTATGGAGTTTATTAATAGTCTAATAAATTCCATTGCTTTTTGTGGGAGGTTTTTTATGACTATGTTTTTTATTTGATCAGAACCGGGTGCTTTTATGCTTTTAAGGTGTTTAATTTGCCACTGAAATTCCTGAACTGTGCACTTTTTGATGGATTTCGTTGCTGTTTTTTGTAGGAAATTTTGGACCATTGCTGAGGTATCGTTATCAAATGTGACATTTGTCACCGAATAAGTTGTAAGTGTTTGGACTAATGTATTCGCCATTAGTGTTGATTTTTCAGTGTTGGAGTGTGCTATGTAGTTTCTCATGTTAGTAGTGCGGATGGTGTTGAGGTTGATTTTATTTTCTTAATTAGATTCCATAGGTATTTCATATTGTTATTGTCGATGTTTTCAAGAGTGGCATTTCAGACGTTTGATGCGTGTGATAATGCCGGTTTTGATTTGATCTTTGAGTCTGTTCATTTCAGTTTTATATGTGGGGTTAGTGTGGTGCCTTTGCCAGTTTGTTCTGGCTCTATTTCTTTGGGCGATTAGTGACAGTATATCCGGCGGGAGGGGAGTGTTTGTCGATTTTAGTTTGCCTGACGGGATATTTTGCTGGATTGCATTTTGAATGGCATAAGTCAGCTGGGTGACAATGTTCGATTTCAGTGGTAGTGTTGTAGTTGTTGAGTTGTTGATCTAGGTTTGGAATTGTTCCCAGTGAGCTAGGTGGTATCTGAGGAAGGTCCTGGGTGTGGTGTGGGATAGGTTTACTTCTAGTTCCAGCATCGCTGGGAGGTGTTCCGAGTTTAGAGCGTTGTGGACCGTTATGTTGATATTGTTACGAATGTTTTTAATTAGGGCGATATATAGAACATCAGTGGCATTCCTGTTCTCAGGGATGTATGTGTGCTGTGTTGGAGAAAGGATCATAAACTGTTCATCGCAGGTATATACTAGGTTTGAGAGTTTGTTTCCGGACTGGTTGTTAGTTCGGCAGTATTAAGACCTAAACATTGGATAGGTGTACGGCTTTTAGAACGGACCACAGTGAAAATTCAACGAGTTTGATTATGAAATATCTAAATCTGTGACTCTAACCTATTGAATCTAATCAAATCAAATCAGAATCGAATCGAGCCGAGCATCTGCAGCTGAATAAGAAGGTTCTCCGCATTGGTCCTGCACACGGCAAATGGCCGTCCAGTAACCGCCAGGACGACCAGCCCTTCGGTAGCGCAGGAGGAGCTCAGCCGCGTAGGGTGACCACGTGCTTTCAAGCACGCTATACCCTCCACCGAGGCAAATCGCCGGCAACCATCAAGCAACATACGGCAAGCGCCAGTAGCGCTTGCAACGAGGAAACTTGTCTGACGCATTCTCTTAAAGGTCGTGGGTTCTACACCCCCGCCTTCTCTCCTAGAATAGCTCCTGTACCTCAAAAGGCACCAGGCCTTTCCCATCTACCCCAGGCTCGGCCTCTCATCCAACGTCTTTGACAGGGGCCTCCTTACCTGTGAACCAACAATTTCTTTACCCTTTAAAGAACCTCCAATGGTTAGGAATGGATACATCAGCATCAAGTCAGTATTCCGCGCGTCCGTCATCGCACAGCGAACGCGAAGTAAAAGAAGCAAACATCACAATTTAATGGTTAAATCATCGACTCTAACATGCTCCGAAGGGTCCCCTCTGTTCGTCTCCCGGCCTGTTGCCTCTCCATGAATAAATGGAGGAGAGACTGAAGACTCGGAGTCGCGGGACCAGCGCTTAAGCGATAAACGCTCATATCAGCAGCTGATACGCCGGGTTTACTCGACTCAACTGTCAGCCTTGAACAAGGAGTTCAAATGCGAGTCTAGTACATTCTTTTGTGACCTTCATAGATAAGGGTGAGGCTATCATCAACGGTAGACCTCGAAAATTACAAAAGGCTGCTCCAACAGCGACAAATCCCGTTCAGAAAGGACAAAAAAAGTCTCCAAACTAGGAGAATCGTAATCAAAGCGCTTGACCCTCAACTGGTCCATCGTACATACAGGAAGACCTGGAAAGTCTCTGACACCAGCTCCTGAAAATGTCAAAAATGACATCGGCCAGGACCAAAGGCCCGCTGCCCATGTTCACGGTAGTCCTAGTAGATTGACCACAGCCCGCGAGGCAACTACTATATCCATCCTTTGCTTTCACAAAGTCAAAGTAATGGAATACAGAAGAATGCCGTCAAAGAAGGAAACACGTAACAGTCCGTTTCCCGTCCCAGTAATGCCAATTACACAAAAGAATAAACGTAGACGAAATAGAAAGGAAAATGCCCCTTCCTCGGTGGTTCAAGTTGAGCAAGCTCCTGTTGCCAGGAAGAAAGACACTGATGTTGTAGAGCCAGCTGCTGCAGAATCAGTGCAATCCTCTAAAAATATTAGATCCAATACGGCCCCAGCTACTATAGTAAAAGCCATCTAGGACCCAGAAAACAAATTCCTCGCAAACCGAGAACCTGTGTATATTAGACTCGAAAAGCAAATCGTCTCTGTCAGCACTCAGACTGCCCCAAAGATGCAAAAATTACCTCCTCAGAGAGTTAATAAAAATGCCAGACATTTTTTAACCAAGAAATGATGAATAAAATGATAGGCATTACTCATAAATGCCTATGTTGGGACAAATGCCCGACATATGAGCTAGACCAAGAATCGAATGTAATGCATTTTCGGCAATACAGTAGACGTACTCTACTATAACACACGAACAGGTCCATCAAAATTATCGTTAACATTTGAAGAAGTAATTCTTCTCCCATGTTGTGACGATATTTTGAAGCAGTAATTCTCTTCATGCCCGATGTTGTAGTAACATTTTGAAGAAGGATTGGTGTCCCAAATGAATGAATTACTAGTTCAGGTTGGGTTTAATTTTCGGTAGAGCCGGATTCTCTTCTTAGGGTCGGAAGTTGGTACACTACACTGGATATGAAAACACTTTAAAAATAACTAAAAAATTGTTTCTTGTAGAAATAATTACCAAAATTATTCACTTTGTAGGTTCCCAGCAGATTAAGTAAATTTAAGTGGTATTATTCTTCACTATCAATTAAATAAATTCTTTTCTTTTCTGGAATCAATTATTCTTGTATTAAATATTACATTTTATCTTGAGAGCTCTTCTTGCTTCTGTCTTTGTGGAAAGTTGTATGCTGAATGATAAGTGTAATTCTTTTATAATTTTAACAAGAACATTATTACATCACATGATGTTAAATTTAAATTCTAATTGGTTAATAGTCCATTAAATATAAGATTTAAATTTGATTTGTTAGATCAAAAAGTTAATTGTTTTAACATCCAATCAGAGTTTAGTTTACTTTCATTTAAGAATATGAAGTTAAGCGTGTTCTTATTACAGTTATAACAGAAAGCTTTATAATTCTGACAACAATGACTTAAAACAATTTTTAAAAGCATTCTTTAGAAAGACTTATGTAATACAATTCTTTAATTTGTTACTGAGACACATTTATTCAACAATGAATAACAATGAATTATTTAGATGTTTTTCTTTATTTAAGTTATATTTAAATATTAAAAGAATTTTAAAATACAAAATTATTAACTTTAACTTTCATATTTATTATGATATGAAAATCCTGCTTTACATTATGTTGGGATGACAAAGACCAATATCAAGGATGGGACATAACCTTAGTGGAACATAATAGCAGCAAGGAAAATTACAACTATCCTCCCATAAGAAAGCAATATGAAAGTTTACAAAGCTCCATGTATCGACAGGTCTGCGATGAATGGTTTGCAGATGAAAGATCCTGTAAATGTAAATAGCATCTGAGACGACGATAACTCTCATTTATACTTCTTCTTCACTTCCTGGTTTAGGCAAGAGTTGCCTGTTCCACCTTCACTAATAGATCTAAGACAATCTCTTCCGAGGACGTCCGACATCTCTTCTTCCTCTTTAAAAATAATGGAAGATTTTATTTGGTAATCTACTTTCTTCCATTCTTTCTACATGTTATTTCCACTGTATCTTGTTGTTAAATATATTTTCTTTTATGGAGTAGTATATAACAAATATCCCACTTTAAATATTTAGGATGTGACATCAGCTATAGGTATGACAAAGATCAATATCTAACACAAAACACATCAGTAAATTAATATACTCCCAACAATATTCTAAATCCTAAATTCTATGGGGCAATTTCACTAAATTAAATCTCAAAAATAAAATTTATAACCTCTTCAGAAAACATTAAATAACAAGATTATTATATTAATCAAGCTACTCTGCTAAGGTTTAGGTGGTTTCCTTATCGCCAAGTTAAACGCCGGAGTAGTCCCCTTGTTCCCACCAGTAAATACATTAAATTCATTAAATTCCTATCGACCGGGTAAAAATGAGTGATTGGGGATTTAATTTGAATTTGGGGCTTATGCTGCTGTCTTCATAACATATAGGCGTGCGAACTTCAAAGAACAAAGCGCATGTCAAACATCTTCGTAACCATATCTCACATAACTTCCTAAAAAAACAGTTTAGGTAAAGGTTACATGTAAGAAAGCCACATAGAGATAGCCACTAGATATTTTGCTGTCGAGGGAGTAAAACCCAGATCCCTGGACGGCAAAAAATGATGTCAGCAAAACGGACGGACGGGTCCTCTACAAAATACAAACTACAAATAATAAACATAAAAACGTCAAACACTCGGAATATCATATTAAATCGAAAAATATTACAAGTTCATAACATAAAAAAATAAAAAATTGTAAAACACTCCGGGACATCATTATAAAATCGATAAAAAATTACAGGTCCATAACATAAATTAAAAATTTCCACCATTGCATCATAGACTAAGCCAGCCAACGCCAGCATCCAAAATCGCGGCGAGACCAATCATTCACTCTGATTGGCTCTCATGATACTATAATAAAATGTGACATTATATTAACAGAAACCTTAGCAAGGAAATCAATTGAGATCCCAGGAAAATACGCAACACACTCTCCAGCAACTAAAGGACCAACAGGAAGGCCTTCAGGAGGAATATCATGTTATTTTAGCCCAAAAATGGGGCAGAAAAACTTTGAACACAGAGAGAATAACTTAGTAATAGTAAAACTAATGTAGTCACCATAATCGGCCTATACTTTAACCCGAAAACAGATACAGTAGATGTAATAGACTCAATAATAAATGCTCTAAAATATACTAACCCTGAAGAAACAGTGATCCTAACAGGGAATTTCACCTGCAGACTGGACACAATCAACCAAAGATCCAGAATCCTAGTCGATACATTGGAAGAAGAAGGCTTCAGGTTAATAAACAAATCAGACCAGAAAACCTACTAAGCAAAAAATGGCAGCAGTACAATACGCTTGGTCTTCATAAAATGCAATAACGTCAAAGTGAAAAAACAGGAAGTCCTTATGACATCAGAACTTACAGCACTCAGAAAACACATTCCAGTCGTAACTTGGTTCGAAACAGAACAAACTATAGATAATGAGATACCTCAGCAGAATACCAAAATATCAAGGAAAATAAATGTACAGAAGCTTAAAGAATCTGAACAAGAAATCTTATTCATAAAATCGAATGTAAGACAAAATAAGATAACAGAAGCAATGGAAATCTCGAGCAGCTAATCAAAATAGCAACAGGAACAGGATACAGAGAAAAGCAAAACCTTGGTTCGACGCAGCATGCTACAAACAGAGAACCGAAACTCTCAAAGTACTACATCACGCAAAAAATCGACAAACAAGAACCAGAATCTAGAGTATTATGCGGAGTGCAGAAGAAAGTACAAGCTGCTCCTTAAGCAAAAACAAAACGAACACACTGAGAAAATCGGCACAGAGATGGCAGAAAGAGCAAAGGATGATCCGTTTATTGCACTCAAAAGGAGGAAAACAACGCATACACCGATTATACAAATGAAGTCATGGCAAACACATTTCCAATCAATTTTAAATAAAGAAAATAAAGATCAAGCCTATGACAAAATAAGACCACCCACAGATGAAACACCACAACAAATCGCAACGCACGAAGTCCTCAGGACAAACTCAAGAATAATAAAGCGGCAGGAGACCTGACGGAATCTTCAATTAAGTCCTCAAAGAAACAGCAACAGAACTAAAACCGACATGGATCGAAATGTTTTGGAACTAGGAGCAATTCCAAATGCATGGAGACAGGTAATAATAAAGGTGCTTTTACAAAGGAAAAGGACCCACAAATGATCCTAACTCGTACAGAGGGATCGCCCTAGAAAACAGCCCCTTCAAAATATTGACGAACATCCTGAACACATGGATAACAAATCAAATAGACAGGGAAATACTAGACCAACAGTTCGGATTTAGAAAAAGTCGCTCAACTCTACAAGCAGTAGGTAGCCTACTCAAAGACATTCATGGAGCACTGAGTAGACCGAAGCAGAAGTTCTATGCTGTATTCGTAGACTACTGCAAATCTTTTGACAACGTGGACAGAAAATTACTGATATCCAAGCTAAGAATCATGAATGAGCTGGACGAGCACACCCTAACACTTATCCATAACGTATTAGCTCAAAATGCCTTAAAGATAGATGATACAGTTCAGCAGTCAAAGGAAGTCATTCAAACTAGAGGAGTCCTTCAAGGGGACCCTTTAAGCCCTCTCCTCTTCAATGTGATGACAGCAGATATAACCCAGATATGCCGCCCATAAATAAAAATGTATGTACGCAGATGATGTGGTACTCGGAGCGACAGATAAGGAAGAACTTCAAGAAACAATACACAATCTCGCGTCTTGGCAGAAAAAAAATGGCTTTGATATAAATCTATCAAGAACATTACAGATGATATTCAGAAAGGGTGGTCGACTGGTAGACTGCGACCACGTATTACTGCAGGGCATGCTGTTGCAAATCACAAACGCCTTCAAATATCTAGGAGTAAAACTCCAGACAACAGCCAAGTGATTCAGAATTAATACGAAAGAGAGAGGCAGCTGCTACAGTTGCCATATACGACATAGAGACATCATACAGCTGTCACATTCAACAGCCATGAGGCCAAAATTCTTCCCATCTTAACATATGGAATAGAAATCACATGGACTGACCTCAGCTAAGGAGACTTAAACACCTTAGAAAAAGTGAAAGCAAGATTCCTTAAAGCAGCAATGGGGGTCTCCAAATTTGCTACATCTAGACTTGCATATAAGTTAGCACGGGAAACTTTCCTCGTGGAAGATCTGCGCACAAAGTTCCTGCTACCAGCTACTTAACAGGAAACTACATTGAAGGAGATAAGACAAAAGAAAAGAAAAGAAAAGAAATACCGGAAGATTTTCACACAACAGATGCAATGATTAATCGAGGCTGGCAGTGCATGGATATCACCACAAACTCTGCAGAATTTCAAACTATCATGATCAGTCAATGGACTGCGTGTGTAAGCTTTGTGATAGACAGTGTGCAAGATATATCAATATCTGTGTGAAGAGAACAAAATCGTTGCTGACATACAGCAGGGACCAATTCTAATGCACATTTGTGCGCACTTCTTCATATTATTACAATAAACTATCAAATAAAACATTATTAAACTCAAAAACTAAATACATAATTAAACAAAATTACCAGCAGAATAAAAACAATAAATTAAATTACATTAAAACACATTCAAAACACAATTATCGCGAATAATCGTCTAGAAGGACCGGTCACCATCCAGCACCAAATTATACACAACTTAGCTGACCATAGCAACTTGAATAACCACAGCTGCTCACCAAATAATATCGGACCGCGGAAAATGTATTTAAAAACTGCGGAATCATTAAATTATATCGATAAATCATCGAAAAATAAAATAATAAAACACGAAGCTGAGCCGGATGCTTGCCGCTGCGTGTCAACAACCAATCGTTCATCTCACCATTTTATAAATTTTCCGGAGCAAATGGACTCCGTCTTGGTACCCGGGGCACAACAATCAGTGGGCCGAAGAAATTGCTCACCACCCTCATTTTAATAACGGGTCGCAGGGCTTTTTCACAGTAGTCTTAGTCTCGAATCTATCGTTCCTTGATAATGGTATGTGGGATCATGCCGAAAAGTCGGAATCAGCGGCCAGAGGCCGACCTTGAATCCATGACGCGGAAAACTCTAGATAACTTTCTTAATCACACACACACACACACACACTATATATATATATATATATATATATATATATAATCACAGCCTACTGATTTATACCAGAAGGTACTGGACGTAAAAGCGTCTATAGATAAAAAATAACCTACATACTGCTGTGCCAAAGGTACCAAAGTTTCTAATAAAAGAAATTTCATTCAGGACTACAAACAAATGTATGTATAATTCTAAATACTTTTTAATCAATGCTAGCAGCTTGTCATTACAACATTTTTGGTATTTTCTCCTGGCATGGCGTACTTGCAACAGACTTCTGAGGTTGGGGCGCCTGGAAGGTGGGGTTACTGCTTCCCTAATGAATGGGAAAAACATGGTGGCAATGAAGCGCCATGAGAGGCTTTAAACTCAATCTAATGATATTACACATAGCCAAGTCAATAAAATCCCAAATTAGCCAAATTAACAAGTTAAGAGTCGACGAGTTTTAATAGCGTCTCAGTCAATACTAAGTCTTGGCAATGATAGTACCGCTATTGAAACGCTTTGACTCCTAACTTTTTAATTAGGTGATTTGGATATGTGTAACGCAATTTTATCATAAGTAATGCCACGAGTGATTTGCAATTTATCTAGACTATTTAACTCATGCCACAAATGCTAGTCAATGAACAATCACGTTTCAATGAATTTTGTTTTTTTACAACCAACGACAGTTGTGTTTCACCTCGCTCTTTATCAGCTCCTGCTTTTGTGATAAAGAAAGCTTCTCCTTTTTAATGTTCGGAACATTATTTTTCTCCAACAAATACATTGAATATAGCAAATAATGAACAGATTCCTTGATTTTACTGAGATGTTTACTAAAAAATAAATGAATAACTCGTAATGTTGATTATAATATATAGTTTGATGTGTTTCATTATTTCTCCACTTGGGTACATTCTTACAATATTGCGATCTTATTTGGCAATAAATAATATGATCTAGTTGCAGTGAATGAACATAACCTCACATTTCTGATTTGTTTTCAAACATCGCCGTTTACATTAAATGCATAAATATTTTAAAATAACTATAGCTAAACAATGATTTGTGAGTAAACAGCATAATTTTATTCGTTAAATAGTCCTAACAAATGCCACTCTTGATTTCCAAATCCTCTAGATAAATTCGTGAGTCGTGAATTTATCGATAATTTGGAAATCACTCGTGGCATTACTTATGACTATTTAACACATGTCGCAAATGGTAGTCAATGACCAATCACGTTTCAATGAATTCTGTTTTATTAATTAAATAAAAATAAAACGTAGTTTTATTTGATTTTCATATTTATTATATAATTCAGTGACAGCTGTTTCGGTACACTGTATCTTCTTGCGACATGTTAACAAATTATGAATTGTGTTCCAACTGATCTAAACAACAATACAACAATATTTATTATTTTTTTTTTAATTTAACAAAGGGGATTCATTCAAATAAAGTTGAGAATTTAACAAGTTGTTACTATTTTTAAATTTGTTAATTTCTACAGCCTCCTAAAGATCTAACTTCTTACCCTAATCACAAACATTTAAATTTCAAAATTTGGAACCAAACAATGATTAAATTGGAATAGGTGGTTAGCATATTTTGAACATTCTAAATTTCTGTTATATGCTCTCATGTGTTCCTTTATCCGAGAGATAAAAGGTCTACCAGTTTGTCCTATATAGACATTGTCACATGTGCCACACTTCAATTTATATGCATACTTACTCTTACTCACTGGCACGATCGAACCCGTAGGTTCATGGCCGCGCGGACATAAGCTCTCCATACATTCCTATCCTGAGCTAGTACTTTCCAATCATTCCCAGATAATCTACTTCCCTCAAATCATAGTTAATGTTATTCTACCACCTCATTCTTGGTCTAGCAACTGGGCGTTTTCCCTCTGGCTTTCCTACAAGAAGCTTCCATGCAAGTCTTTCATTCCCCATACGTGCAACATGTCCTGCCCATCGCAGTCTACAAGACATAACTCTTCTTATTATATCTGGCTTCCTATAAAGACCATGTAGTTCATTGTTATGTAGTCTTCTCCATTCACCTGTCTGTTCATCTCTCTTTGGTCCAAAAATTTTCCAAAGTACTTTATTCTGAAATACTTGTAATCACCTTTCCTCTCTTAAAGTAAGAGTCCATGTTTCGCACCCATATTCACATTCGTATAAGTCTAACTAACTTTTTAGGAATTCCGAACTCCAGCAGGATACTATATAACTTCTCCCTCTTAATTGAATCATATGCTTTTTTTAAGTCTACATATAGTTGATGTACAATACCATTATATTCCCATTTATTTTCTAAAATCTGTCTTATACTAAAAATCTGATCTGTTGTAGACCTGTTTCTTCTAAATGCACACTGATGATCTCCTAGAATGTCATCAATATAGGGAGTAAATCTGCTTACTAATATATGTTAGAATTTTGTACGAAGTTGAAAGTAATGAGATGCCTCTGTAGTTGTTGCAATCAGTTTTATCTCCTTTCTTATAAATTGGTACGATAATTGATTCTTTCCATTCATCTGGAAGAGCTTCTTTTTCCCAAATCATACTAAGCAACCAGCGTGTCTTATCCATCAATTTTCCTCCCCCTGATTTTACCAGTTCTACTGGGATCTCATCTGAACCTGATGATTTATACATCTTCAGTTTTTCAATCGCCATTTCAACTTCTAATGCACTTTGGCTCTGCGACTAGCATTTCTGCTGTCTGTAAATTATCCTCCTCAATGTCCTGTTCTGTATGTAAATTTAATAGCTGATTAAAGTAACTTTTCCATCTATTTAATATACTCCTGGATTCTGCAATAATATCCCCATTTTCATTCCGTATTATGTTTGTTCTGGCCTGAAACCCTTTCTTCTCTATACTAATTCCCTGGTATAATTCTCAAATGTTCCAAATTTTTGCATTCATTTCAAGATCATTAATCTTCTCTCTCAAGTATTCCCTCTTTTTACTCTTTAGTAACTTGGTGGTTTCCCGTCTAATACTACCCAATTGCTCTAAATTTACCTCATTTGGCTCGTATAACTATTTCATTTTTGCTACCTTTCTTTTCTTTACAATGTCGGCACATTCCTCAACAAACCCTTTCTTGGTTTGCCTCTTTTTTAAGTGACCAATGCTTTCTGATGCTGACAATTTAATAGTATCTCTTATAGCCTCCCATTCTTTATTTATATCAGTTTCTTCTTCGTTTGCCACATTGTCATCTGAAGATTCCAGTACTTCAAATCTATTAGCAATTTTGATTTGGTATTCTTGCCGAATTTCATCATTTTTCAAGTTTTTTTAATTCAAATTTTACAGAATCATCTTTAGCGTTTGTTCCTCTCATAAGCGATAGCCGTTGTCTGATTTTCACTCTGACCAGATGATGATCCGAATTTCAGTCTGTCCCTCTAACTGATCTAACATCAATGATGCTACTGTGCCAGCGGTTATCCACTAATACATTATCTATCTTTCCGAGTTTCTCCATCTGGGGACGTCCAGGTGTATTTATGAATATCCTTATGCTGAAATGTTGTGTTCTTAACAATGAGATTATCTGATGTGGCAAATGCGATTAATCTAACCCCGTTGTCGTTACTATCTTCATGAAGACTGAATTTGCCTATTGTTGGTTTGAATATATCTTCCCGCCCCACTTTTGCATTAAAATCTCCTAAGACAATTTTCATATGATATCGTGAAAGGCTATCAAATAAGCATTCTAATTCTTCATAGAACTCATATTTGATCTTGTCATCTTTATTTTCTGTGGGGGCATGTACATTTACAATTATAAAATCACTAAAAAACCCGTTCCAAATGCAGGTCTTTCTGCACCCCCGTAGTATAATGCAAAGCTTCCTGATTCCTGACTACCTTCTCCTGGCCACCTAACTTCCTGTAAAGCGACTATATCCAAGGGTGATTTATGTAATTCCCGCGTTAATATCTCTAGTGCTCCCTATTGTATAAAGTCCTAACATTCCATGTTCCTTGGAACATGTCCCTGTGTTTGAGCCTTTGGCATGGGTTCCCTGAAGTAGTCCCCGCCCGGAGAACCGAATGGGGGACTATTTGACCTCCGGAAAATTTTACCCCAGTTGAACCCATGTCCGCATTTCTTGACGGTTGTATTTTTACAGTGAAAGATCGTCACTCTTTCGACCAAGGTACTTTTTTCGTCTGGCTTATCACCTTCGACCAGTCCGGCATGGATAACCCTATCGGCAGCAATGCTACCGCCGACATAGCTCTCAGGATCATTTAAGCACGCAAGTCCCTCCACCACGACAAGGTAAAGATACCATGGAGGGTCAATTTATATACACCTGATAATTTTTATTTTTTTTATTTTGGTTTTATTGTTTTTATTATATTTTGTAATGTTTTATTAGTTTTAAATGCCACATTAATGTACAACTTTTTAAGGTGTTTATATATTTTATTTGAAAGTGGGCCTATGTATGACATCACGACATATTTCTTTGTTTTCTTTGGGTAAAGGAAAAACTTTGTTAATTTCTTTTTTGTAATGAGCTTTCTTAATTAAATATTCTATATTTTTAGGGTCGTAGTTATTATTAATAGCTAATTGTTTAATACTTCAATTCATTATTATATTCCAAAGGTGAAAGAGGGATATTTAAAAGTCTATGAATGTAACTATTAAAGGCTGCCATCTTATGAGTATATGGGTGAAGAGAAGAACTATGGATAGTTGTATCAGTATGAGATGGTTTGTGAAAGATACCAAACTCGAACTTATTATCAATGTGTTTTATTGATAAATCCAAGAAATTTATACTATTATTTGTTTCTAATTCCATTGTGAAATTAATACTTCTGTGAATGTTATTAATAAAATTTAAAAAGGAATTCAATTGTCTTTTGGTTCCTGTGAAGCCTGCTATGACATCATCTACATAACGATACCAAAATAGAACATTTCTAGCTAATACATTCTTATGTATGGTTTGTTCTAAGTCATCCATAAAAATCTCTGCCAAAAGAGGGCTCAACGGATCACCCATAATCAAACCATCTTTAGCTATGTACAATTTGTTATTAAATTCAAATTAATTTTGATGTAAGCATGTTTTAAGAGAGTGTAATATTTCTTCAACTACAAAACCATTCACTTTATTAGTTAGTAACATTCTATTAATAATCTTTATTACATCAATAGTAGGTATACTGGGAAACAGATTCTTTACATCAAAAGAAACTAAAATTAAGTTATTAGGCAAATCAGTGTTCTTTATATTGTCAATTAATTCAATAGAGTTTTTTATACTGTAAATTGGATTGAACTTAGTATTAGATTAAATTATATTTATTAGCTTTTTTGACATTTTGTATGATGGAGAACTTATGAAGGATACTACTGGTCTAATAGGATAATTTTCCTTATGTAATTTAACTAGGGAGTACAGTTTGGGTGGTTGGGGATTCATTTGTATTATAGAGTATTCAAAAAAGTTATTAATAATTATACTATTTTTATAAATATTTATAATTTATTTTTGATATTTCTTTTTGATATTGTTTTACACCAATGGCAGTCGTATTTCACCTCGCTCTTTATCGATTTCTCTTTATCAGCTCTTGCTTTTGTGATAAGGAAAGCTCCTCCTTTTTAACATTCTGAACAGGTTAGACCATTATTTTTCTCCAAAAAAATACAGTGAATATAGCAAATAATGAATAGATCCAGTGATTTTACTTAGTTGTTTATTCAAAATATAAATGATTAACCTATAATGTTGATTATAGTAGTTTGATGTGTTTCATTATTTCTCCACTAGAGTGCAATCTTACAACATTGCGATCCTATTTGGCAATAAATAATATGATCGAGTTGCAGTGAATATACATAACCTCACATTTCTAATTTGTTTTCAAACATCGCCGTTTACATTAACTATATACATATTTTAAAACACCGGTAACTATATTCAAATAATTATATTTAGTAAAGAGCTTAATTTTTTTCGTTAAATAGTCCTAACAAATGTCAATCTTTATTTCAAAATTCTCTAGATAAATTCACTCCTCACTTCGTGAATTTATCGATAATTTGGAAATCACTCGTGGAATTACTTATGAGAATTTGGAAATCAATAGTAGCATTAATAGGACTTTTTAACGAATAAAATTAAGATGTTTACTCACAAATCATTATTTAAATATACGTAGTTATTTTGAAATATTTATATATTTATTGTAAACGGCAATGTTTGAAAACAAACGAGAAACGTTATGTTTCATTTGTTCATTACAGCAACCAAATCATATTTATTGCCAAATAGAATCGCAATATTGTAAGAATGCACCCTAGTGGAGAAAAAATTAAACACAACATTACAGGTTATTAATTAATTTCTGATGTCCTATGATGTAAATATGTCAATTATATTTTCTGCAACGTTAATCCCTGGAAAATAATACGTTTAAGAAAGTGCAAACAGTCGTTTCTTTTTTTATGGTATAGTCAATTGCTATGAATGTTTCTCTATTATATCTCGCAAGCAGAATCTGGTTACATTCGTGCACTATATATACAATCTGGAATCCACTTGATAAAATTAAAACGATAAAATAAAAGTGATAAAATAGAGGTAAAAAACGACTGTAATTGGTTGTAAATCAAAATTCATTCTATATGATTGGTCATTGACAGCTATTTGGGGCATGAGTTAAATAGTCACCAAGAACATCCTATTAAATCAATCTAACGAGATGAATATGATAATGATAGCCAGATAGTGTTCGGGGACCGTTTGGGCCTTAAAGATTCCTGACATTTGTCTTACAGGTGGGGAAAACCCCGAAAAAAACTCACGCAGGTAAATTGTCCCGACCAATGATCGAACCAGGACCCGCTGCGTGACAAGGCAGCACCTTCGAGACCACATCGATGGACATAAATTTAATTTAAATTAAATGCCGATAGTCTAAAACTAGTGAGCAACACATTTGTGTTAAGTGAACAACAAATTCTCGGAAAATGTACGGTTATGTTCCAATTTTTCAAACTGTTCCTTGATTCTGTTATACTACAACCTGCAGACTTGTATCACAGTGGGTTAGAGAAATTACAATTTACAATGAACACACTTGCGATATTAAGCCTATCTACTTGATGAATGGACACACTACAATATGTTACAGCAGTCTACATACGTACCGATTTTTTCTCCAGCAGAAGATGCACGGAAAACAATACTTGTATAATTATTTAAGATGGAATTGTGGACATCGGACTGAGAGCAGATAAGATTGACCGAAGTGACCTCCTTATCTCTCGGTATTCCGTCACTTCGTTACACAATTGCATAGTTTTATACTCATGAATTCATTAAATGTCTTTTAAGTACAGTAGAGCATAATATTACAATACCTTGTTCATTTGCAGTACAGTAAAAGCTCGTTATTCGCGAGGGATATGTTCCCCAAAAATGCCGCGAATACAGAAACCGTGAATATAGAATGGTAATGTATATGGGTATATAGGGAGTACGTTCCAAGGTTCCAAAATAAAATTATCAGTAATGCCACGAGTGATTTCCAAATAGTGAGAGGTGAATTTATCTACATCATTTGGAAATCAAGAGTGGCATTTGTTAGGACTATTTAACGAATAAAATTAAGCTGTTTACTCACAAATATTATTTAGCAACAGTTATTTTAAAATATTTATATATTTAATGTAAACGGCGATATTTAAAAACAAATGAGAAACGATTGGTACGCTTAATTTGCTTCTTTTGTTCATCACTGCAACCAGATCATAATATTATTTATTGCCAAAGGATCGCAATGTTGTAAGAATGCACCCTAGTGGAGAAATTTATAACCAACGTTATAGGTATTAATTAATTTGATGTCCTATGATGTAAATATGTCAATTATATTTTTCTGCAACGTCATTTCCTGGAAAATAATTCGTTTAAGAAAGTGCAAACAGTGTTTTTTTTGTGGTATAATCAATTGTTACAAATGTTTTTATATTATCTATCGCATGCGCTTTCTGCTGACATTCATGCACTATATATACAATCTGGTAGCCGTATTTCTTAGAGGGTCAGTCATTGCAAAATAATGCTATGACCTATTCAGAATGTTAAAAAGGAGGTGCTTTCTTTATTATGATAAACTTTAGTTGGTAAATTCTAGGCGAAACACGACTGTGATTGGTTGTAAATCAAAAATCATTGAAATGTGATTGGTCATTGACTCCCATTTTGGGCATGAGTTAAATAGTCATAAGTAATGCCACGAGTGATTTCCAATTTATCTAGAGAATTTTAAAATCAAGAGTGGCATTTGTTAGGACTATTTAACGAATAAAATTAAACTGTTTACTCACAAATCATTATTTAAATATAGTTATTTTAAAATATTTATATATTTAATGTAAATGGCGACGTTTGAAAACAAATAAGAAACGTTACGTTCCACTTGTTCATCACTGCAACCAGATCATATTATTTATTGCCAAAGGATCGCAATATTGTAAGAATGCAACCTAGTGGAGAAAAAATGAAACATCATACTGTATATTAATTAATTTCTGATGTCCTATGATGTAAATATGTCAATTATATTTTTCTGGAAAGTGGGGAAAAATACGTTTAAAAAAGTGCAAACAGTGGTTTATTTTTTTTTGTGGTATAATCGATTGCTACAAATGTTTTATATTATCTCCCGCAACCACGATAAGGTTTACATTCGTGCACTACATATACAATCTGGTAGCCACATGTATTCATTGTAAAATAATGCTATGACATATTCAGAATGTTAAAAAGGAGGAGATTTATTTTACAGTGATAAAATTAAACTGATAAAAACGAGGTGAAAAACGACTGTGATTAGTTGTAAATAAAAAATCATTGAAATGTGATTAGTCATTGACTCCCATATGGGGCGTGAGTTAAATAATCAAAATAAAGTCAATTTAATGAGAGATTTTGAACAAACACTACTTTTTTCCACTTCGGAACTAATTTGTCTTTCCTTTTACTCAACATTATAAATTGGTAACAAAGCAGAAGAGACACGTGTTATTCAAACAAAATTATTGTAACGAATGATAACTTGAAACAATAAAACACGGATTGTGGCAAAAACGGCGTTTATCAACGGGCATGGCGGCACGTGAAATACGGCGGCGGCTTTTAACAAGGAACTTTTTATTTAGTGACAATGTTTGTTTAACTTCGATATTTGTGCATTCGGTTCGAATCGCTCTTTGTAAAAGCCGCCTTCAGCGTGCCTACAGAAAAAAAAAGTTGCCGATGCGTTAATAAACGATATTATTCCTTCAAATATACCGACTGGATCCGCGAATAAAGACATTTTTAGCCGCGAATAACAGAACCGTATACGTGGAGCTTTTACTATATTCTACATTTAATGTGTCCACTGCTGTGGTCTCCAGGTAGCGTCCTGCCTTGTCACGCAGCTGGCCCGGGTTCGATTCCCGTCGGGGCAAGCTTCCTGGGTGAGGTTTCTTTCGAGGTTTTACCTCTTCCGTAAGACAAATGCCTGGACGCTTTGAGGCTCAAACGGTCCCCGAACATCATCTAGCATCATCGTTATCATCATCATCCCCGTACGGGAAGTAACGGGAAGCTATCACACCTATAATTCCCTAGTAAAGCTGCATTTGACATATAGATAAATGTTGCAATGTAAATTTCATGGACTCTTACTTTAAGGGAGGAAAGGATATTATGAGTATTTGAGAATACAGTTCTTAGGAAAAGTTTTGAACTAAAGAGAGATGAACAGACAGGTGATGGAGAAGACTACATAACAGTGAACTACATGGTCTTTATAGGAAGCCAGATATAATGAGAAAGTTAAGTCTCGTAGACTGCGATGGGCAGGACATGTTGCACGAATGGGGAATGAAAGACGTGCATGGAAGCTTCTTGTAGGAAAACCAGAGGGAAAACACCCAGTTGGTAGACCAAGAATAAAGTGAGAGAATAATATTAACTATGATTTGAGGGAAGTAGATTATACAGTGGATGATTGGAAAACATTAGCTCAGGATAGGGGTGTATGGAGAGCTTATGTCCGCGCGGCCATGAACCTGCGGGTTCGATCGTGCCAGTGAGTTAGTTAGTTTAATGTAAATTTCATATGCAAAACAATGGTTGCAAGGGAAAAAATCACATTGGTTGAAACAGGGTTTGAAAACGGGACCTTCAGATTATAATTTCAAACACTACTAAGCAGTCTTTGAGAATATATTCTGAAGGCCTCGTATTGAAACCACAGTTTCAACCGATCAGATTTATTTCCTTGCAACTATGTGCCATGGTTAACTGACTTATGCGACATCCTGTAAGTATTATATATATATATATATATATATATATATATACCAGAAGTCCCGGCCACGCGTTGTTGCGGCTAAGGTATACGTTAAAAATTTAAATTAAGTTGCTGTCTTTCAGCCAGATTACTTAAAACTAATACTTACACACTAAATTAATAATATTGAAAATAAAATAAACACTGAACGCACTTAAATTACGAAATAATCAATATTTGTAATTCAATTGAAATTCGCGGTTGCAACAAAAAGCACAGCCATCTGGATCTCTCATTGTTAATAATAAACCAATACTTTACCAAATTACCTTACACCGCCATCTGTTAGAATCGTATGGAACTCACAGATAATTACACCGCCATCTGTTAAAATCGTATGGAACTCACAGATAATTATAACTCTTTGTTAAATAATAAACAAATAATTTGCAATAAAAAATAATGCGACTATAAATTTAGTTATAAACTACCCTAAGTCTCGAGTTGGATCAAACTGCACACAGTGTGAATTTTTTTACTAAAATTGGTTCAGTAGTTTAGGATTCCATCGCGGACAAACAGCGTTACTGCTATAAAATAAATATTATCTTTAAAAATTAGCTTAACTGTTATGTTGGCCACTAGATGTCAGTTGGAACGACTTTCCGCTACCTTTTATGTGAATTGAGAATACTACATATAGCCTATAAGAAAAATGCATGTTTGTGTTGGAATACTTAATAGCTCAGTTGGTTAGAGAGCTAAACGTACAGAGTTTAGAGAATCGGGTTCATAACATATATATATATATATATATATATGTCCACCGCTGTGGTCTCGAGGTAGCGTGCTGCCTTGTCACGCAGCGTGCACGGGTTCGATTCCCGTTTGGGACAGCTCCTGGGTGAGGTTTTTTCCGGGGTTTTTCCTCACCTGTAAGACAAATGTCAGGAAGCTTAGGGCCCAACGGTCCCCAAAAATCATCCGGCCATCATTATCATCATCATCCTTCACAGACGTAGAAATCAACGGGAAGCTAACACACCTATAATTCCCTAGTAAAGCTGCATAGCATAGCATGAAAATGGAAATGGACAGTTAATGACAAATGAAGGGAAAAAAAGTAGTGGTTGAATTAAAATAACTATGAACAATAATATTACAAATAGAAACCGAGGCGCACAAAGAATTTAAACATAGGCTCAACTGTGGTAAAGCATCCTATTATACACTACACGAACTATTGTCATTCCAACTTCTCCAAAAAAGGTTAATCTAAAAGTAAATATATCAGTTATTCTTCCAGTTATAATATATGGATGCGAAACATGGACTATTACCTTAAGGGAGGAGAAAAGATTTCGAGTATTTGAGAATAGGCCTAAAGTTTTTAGAAAAAAAATTGGATCAAAGACAGATGAACATACAGTTGAACCGAGAATACTACATAACAGTGAGTTACATGAACTAGATACAATAAGAACAGTTAAGTATCGTATGCTGCGACTGGCAGGACATACGGCACGAAAAGGGAAATAAAGAAGAGGATAGAAACATCTTCTAGGAAAAGAAAAGGGAAAGCGCCAATACGTAGGCCAAGAGTGAAGTGGGAGAATAACATTAACCATGATTTGAGGGAGGTCAATTATACGAAGTGTGATTAGTAAAAAATCAGGATATGGATATGTGGAGAGCTTCCGGGTTCGATGTGCCAGTGTTTGTTCACTTGAAGCTTGTAAAAGTACATGATGAACAGTATGCTTTTTATATTATTCATGTACACTATGACTGTACGAGCGAGTTGTTTGTATGTATTGTTTACTATTTCCTTCAGGGGAGTACAAAATGGAGCAAAGGAACGAATTTGGTGATGATTTAAAGCAGTTGATTGCAAATAAATTTTGGGAGGATTTTCCAAGACAAGCAAAGGAAAATGAATTATTACTCGCCCATGGAAGGGAGAAACATGTGAAAAATCATTACATGGTTGTCAAATCAGTCATTTAGTCGACAACTGCTGAAGGTTTAGGATCATTTATAATCACAGCGTTTGACATTTCTCTACTAACAGTCTTACAATACAACACAGAGAGCGAAAATTGGGAACATGTAATGGCAAAGGAGGGGAGCTCATTCCCCAGTAGTAATATGGTTGCCGGATTATTCATTTGGTCAATGACTACTGTAGGTGTCGGATAATTTAAAAAGCGCAGCATTTTCCAGCGCTCTCCTCCCGGTCAAATAACACAATACAGGGGACAGGAAGTGGTCACATAGTATCACGAAGAAGAGAATTGACATCACATTTCTATACTGTCTGAAGAACAACTTGAGACGGCTACCTGCTTCGTTTGCCTGGAGTTGGGGGTAGGATTTGTCATTGTCTTCTGGATAACTCTAAAGGTATTATACCAATGTCATCGACCCCGTAAAGTAGCCCCTGTGCGAAAGAGAGGGTGAGTGCATGTTTCTTTCTAAAATCCTGTCTCAGGTTATTCCTTTTAGACCATAGCATATCTTCCGCGTGCAAACTTAACTTGGGCGAGTAATATAAAGCAAGAGAAGTGCTTAGTTGGTCATGTAAATTTAAATCCAAGATTAAAAACGCGAAGTCCTTACAATGTCAGAAGAAGTTACAGGTAAACAAATCTTGAGTCAAATTGTACGAGTCCAAGAAAATATGGTTATCATGGTCGAATGTCACAAAAAAGTAATTTGTCAGTATAAAGAAACAGAATGGCCAGATTTAGATTTGCTAAAATTCACCAAAACAAGGACCAAGAGTTTTGAAATCAGGTCTTATGGGCTGACGAGACTGATCGGTTTTGAAAGAAGCCATAGGGTTTGGTGAAGAGCAAATGAAGCCGACAAAAATGAAAATACTGTCCCAACCATTAAGCACAGAGACCATTCCATAATGATTTGATCTGCAGTCAGAAAATGGAATGTGGAACAATGAAAAAAAAAGTACAACTAAAATGTCGAGCCCCCTCACATTTCGGTAAGCATAACAGCTGATATTAACAGATGATGAGTCCTCTGGAACAACTTCACACTCCAACTCAATCTCCCGATTTAAAAACCATTAAGCATCTGTGGTCCATTCTTAAAAGAATAGTCTATACGAAAGTTTCGTCAGAAGAATAATTAAAATATAAAGTTATAAAGGAATGGAGTGAAATTAAGCCAAAAAATTGCCACAAATCTGGTTAATTTTATGGACAAAAATGCAAAGGACTTTTAAAAGCATACAGCTATACAACCTCGTACTGAACCATTCAGAATATCTACAAAATGGCATTTTATTTTTTATTTTTATTTTTTTATATATTTCTGTACAAACAAGGCATTTCTTATTCAAATTAATGTAAATAGCATTTATCAACAAGCAAATAGATTTTTAATTATTTCCTATGTTTAACAGTTGTGTAAGAATTACTACACACTAGATATAATAAATAATAGTTTTTTAAAACTAAAACAACACGGTTTATTAGAAAACCAAACTTAAAAATGAAAAATAATTTTAATTTCAAACACGCTTGGGAAAAAATTTAAAGTGGTCAACAAAAAAAATCATCTCCAACACATATAGAATAAAACTAGAGTTATCAACAAAAAGAAAATCATTTTACCATCAAACGCATGGGGTGCTCTATATCAATTAATATATTTGATAATAAACAGATATTGGTAAAAGTAAAGTGTCTAAGAAGAAAATGTAAAAATCATAAAAAGCACCCCATGATTTCTTCTTGTTGATAACTCTAGTTTTATTCTATGTGTGTTGGAGATTATTTCTTGTTGACCACTTTAATTTTACCCCAAGCGTGTTGGAAATTAAAATTATTTTTCATTTTTTAGTTCGGTTTTCTAATAAAGCGTGTTGTTTTACTTTTTTAAAACTATTATTTATTTTTTATTTTTAATATTTTACAGAATAAGATAAAAATGTAAATATCTTTAAATTCGATACTATTGTAGTATGAGATAAAAGTAATACTCTTCTAAAAATATCCTCCCAGCCGGATTTGAACCAGCGACCTATGGAATACTGAAATTATATACCACTACAGTTCACCGCTGTACCAACTGAGCTCTTACAACGATTGACTAAAAAGTCGACAAGTCCGCAACCTATTATACCAGTTTTCATTTTTTTTCTGATGATTCTGGCCAGGATTTTAGAAAATAAATATGAAATGATTGTATTGTCACGGGTCCTTTACAAGTATACAAAGTTTCAAGTCGATCCAATGATTTTAAGTGGGTGAAAACCGCGTTGAAAGATTCCGTCACATAGATAGATAGATAGATAGATAGATAGATACAGGTCAAGCTAATATAAAGCGTGTAATAAAAATAAACTAACTCACTGGCACTATCGAACCCGTAGGTTCATGGCCGGGCGGATTATACAAAGAATGATTGGAAAACATTACTTCAGAATAGGGAAGTAGAGAACATAGGCTAAGTCAACGCGGCCATGAACTTACGGGTTCGATAGTGCCAGTGAATTAATTATTTAAGTATGTCGGACGGCAGTGGAAACAAAATAATGAATAGCTGTAAGTTATTATTGTAATTGTATTATTTAATTCAACTCTACTCGTTGCTTTTTCTACTCTTTTATTAAAAACAATAAACAAATTAAACAAATAAATCTTATAAGGCTTTTGGTAATTTAACGGTTAACTTAGTTTAATTATTGTGATATCTGAAAAAAATTAAATTAAATTTAAAAAAAGAGAGCTTTTCGAGTGCATGCTTATGAGGAGGGATCGGGGTTTGAGTAAGTAAATAGACGCTTCATATTATCTGCCACACGGAGTATGTACTGCGCAGGACTCATTCTTCTACAACATAGTGTTTCATTTATTCGCTGCATACAGAGTAGTAAAGAACTATACATTTCGGAAGTATATTATTGTACATTGCAATAACCATAATCGTGGTGTCTGAGAAAATATTTCTGTACATTAAACTCTTATTCAAAATGAAGTAGTTTTATTACATATTACTAATAACTAAATATACGATTGTTTCCTTCCTTCTATAATTCCTTACCCTGGTGTAATTGTTTATACTGTACACTGCAGTCACAGGTGCGCCCTCCCTCCTTATGGTCCGTGCATTCTTAACTTCACTATACAGAGTGAAAATTATTTAAACCGACAAATTCTCGGAGGTTGTAGGGGACACCAAAACAAATATTTTCCCCTAACGCCATTTTTTCCTATGAGGATTATTTAAACCGGTAGAGGAAGATTTCTCTGCCGGCAAATTAATTAAACCAACAAACACTTTTGCATTTGTATTACCAAGAGACAACACATTAACAGAACGCAATTACTTAAATTACAGTAGAGGTTCAAAAATGCCTGCATTGACATGTTAACAAAGGTTACACCGGCGGATCATGTTCTGTCTAACACGGGCAAAAACTCCAGGAGTATCGTTAATTGCTCCTGCTGCTGCTACTATCCGGGCAATCAGATCCTCTTCTGATGCAACAGGAGTTGTGCAAACAAGGTTGCGCATCTCTCCCCACACAAAAAATCCAGAGGGGTCATATATGGGGATCGAGCAGGCCATGGTACAGGACCACCTCTGCCAATCCACTTTTCTGGAATCCGTTAGTTAAAGAATCGACGCGCACGACGACTGAAATATGCCGGCGCCCCGTCATGTTGGAACCACATGCGTTATCTTGTAGGGAGCGGGAAGTCTTCCAGCAGTTCTGGCAATGCTTAGGCGAGATAATTGTAATAGTGCCTGCCATTTAATGGCCTAGGTAGGAGATATGGCCCAATTAAACAGTCCCCAACAACACCGTCCCACACATTAACGAAGAACCGCACTTGATGTGCATGAGTAACTGTGGCTGTGGGTTATCCTCACTCCAAACATGCGCATTGTGCATGTTGAAGACTCCACCAAGCCCGAACGTTGCTTATCTGTAAACAACACAGAGGATGAAAATGAAGGATGCATTTGACACTGTTCCACGTACCACTGCGAAAACTGTGCTCTGGGTGCATAATCAACTAGTCCCAGGTTGTGGATACGCTGTAAGTGAAATGGATGCAAGAATTGCTCTTGAAGGACGTTTCTTGCATTCGTCTGATTCGTCCCTATGTTACGCGCAATTGCACGAGTGCTGATTGAAGGATCTCGCTCCACATGCTGCAGGACACCTTCCTCAAATCGCAGCGTTCTTAGTGTGCGACGGCGTCCCTGCCCAGGTAATCTGCTAAATGACCCGGTCTCACGCAGACGTTGGTACACAGCAGTAAACGTCGTATGATGCGGAATACGGCGTTTAGAATATTGTTGTTGATAAACCCGCTGTGCAGCTCGTCCGTTGTGGTGCGCTACGTAGTACGCATCAACCATATAAGTGTACTCAACTCCAGGTGTATCGCTCCATTAGTAAACAGGTATAATTCACTATTACACTGGTGGACAAAACAATTCCTACCATCAACAGCAGTTCCAGTCATGACAACTGAAGAGCGTAATACGCCCTCTACCGGTTTAAATAATCTTCCTAGGAAAAAATGACATTAGAGAAAAATATTTGTTTTGGTGTCCCCTACAACCTCCCAGAGTTTGTCGGTTTAAATAAATTTCACCATGTATACTTACTAGAACCCCGCTCCCTGCTTATGAGATTTAAAATATCAAGTGTTTACAATAATTTATAAATGTTTAAACGATGGAGACAAGTCCACTTTTTCCTTATAGTCTACTCCATATTTAGAACGTTCCTTTCGACAGGCAGTTTAAAAACATGTTTAGGTAAGTAGGATGTAGCTAAAGGAAAAATAGTGATAACCTGATAACTCAGTGGCACTATTGAACCCGATGGTTCATAGACTCGCAATATAAGCTCCCTATCATGTACTCGTATTTTCAAATAATTTCCTTACTCATAACCTGTTTCTATAGTATACCCCCACCTTTTTCTTAATCTACTCGACGCTTTCCTTATAATTTTCCTACAATATTTTTCCATTCCACTCTCAATTCTCATTCGTGCCACATGTCCTACCCATCGCAGTCTACGACACTTAACTGTTCTTGTTAAGTTACATCTACGGAGATTCTATACCACTATACCACCAACATAAATTCAAAATAAAAAAACAGGAAAACGCACTCTTTGTTGTTGCAGTATGTAAATACAGTAAAACGTGTTTAATCCGGAACGTGAATAATGCGAAAATCTGTCCAATGTGGACAAATGTATTGGTCCCGACAAAATAATAGTAATTTTACGTGTATTTAATTTGTATAAAACGGAATCTGTCCAATGCGGAAACGGAACGATATTTCTACACAATTCATGAAAAAAATATTTATAAGGCGGAAAGACAGAGAGAAATAAATTAGCTTCCACTTCATTGAATTCCCGTTAGCAAAATAACAATAAGGCATGATTCCTGCCGCCATGTGAAGTAGAATTTTTATCTGTATCTGAAATTTCTTTCGGTCGCACTGCACACCCGTTCTGCGAAATACAGGTTCGTTTAACAAATATTTGGCGTGTGACATTTGTCTTACAAATAACCAGTGCACTGTAAAATCTTAAATTAGTTTAAGATCTGAGATATATTCTGTACGTATCTTTCACAGGTAGCGTCTGGATTTCCGGAATAAAGGGGCTAAATCGTATGTATCATTGTAATTAAACGAAAACGTGAAAGTGATTGAAGATAAAGAAAAACAAACTCGGGGTTGGTTGTGGACAGTTTTAAAAGACGACACAATGTAGTGTGGAATGAAATTTTCGGGGAATCAAAGGATGTGGACGAAAGTATCGTTAGTGAGTGGACACCGAAACTACACATTTTAATTTCAGGATACGCGCCTAAGAGACAATTTTAACCTTGACGAAACGCGCTAGTACATACTATACTTCAGCGGAACTACATTTAATCCAAGATACGTAAAGAAGATATATACGGCACTCTATAATCTAAGATTTGTTATTTTTGTTATTTTTATAATGCGGAATGTTGTATAATGTGGAAAAAAATTAGTCCCATTCGATTCCGCTTTGAACAAGTTTTATTGTAATTACCTGATAGAAATATATATGTTGATTTATTTTCCAAAAAGAAAAATAAAGTGAAAATCCCTTCAAATAAACTGAGAAATTGATGTCAAAGTAACCTAAAATCAGAATATTTGCAATGAATAAATTGTATATTTGTCATTGCTCAGACAGAGTAGCCAACTTTATCAGTAAAACCCGCTAACAAATAAGTGAACACTAAACTAATCTGGTGTACTAACTTGCCCCAACTTGCTTTATCTAACACTAACTTGTCCATCTTACACTGACTTGTACTTTTTCTCACCTTAACTTCCTACTAATGTAGGTGGACTCCTGGAATAGAATCCCCTTATATGTGAGCAAACATATTGGCAATTGACTATAGCGGGAACACGTGTTATCACATTGGCCAACACAACACTAAAAGTCACTTGTTCTCCGATCTAATACCCACTGGTGGTGCGGTAGCATGGTATAGCTACATGTAGTTTTCCATAAAGTTCATTAAGCTTTTTGTTTTACATTTTTCTCCATTCACCTAGTGATAACCAACAATAAATAAGTTATCCTGCTAACATAAGCCGCAGATTAAAGTAAAAATAGTAGAGTGAAACTTACCTAAGACAAGCAGAAACGCAACACAGAAATCAACTGTTTATGAGAATATTATGTAAGCTAAGAAGACAGAGACATCTGTTGAACTCTAGGGTCAATAATGTAACGCGAGATCCTCCCATATTAATGTGTTTTCTGGCACATCCTACTGTTTTCCTAAATTATGTTTACAACCAACAAGCCATATTGACCTACAAAGAACGCGCGGCGGACTATATAATAATAATAATAATAATAATAATAATAATAATAATAATAATAATAATAATAATAATAATAATAATAATAGTAATAGTAATAATAATAATAATGATAATGATAATGATGATAATAATGATAATAATGATGATAATAATGATAATGATGATGATGATGATGATAACAATGATAATGATGATGATAATAATGATAATGATGATGATAATGATAATGATAATGATAATAATAATGATAATAATGATAATGATGGGCAGGACATGTTGCGCGTATGGGGAATGAAAGACGTGCATGGAAACTTCTTGTAGGAAAGCCAGAAGGAAAACGCCCAGTTGGTAGACCAAGAATGAGGTGGGAGAACAACATTAACTATGATTTGAGGGAAGTAGATTATACAGGGAATGATTGAAAAGCATTAGCTCAGGATAGGGATGTATGGAGAGCTTATGTCCGTGCGGCCATGAACCTACGGGTTCGATAGTGCCAGTGAGTAAGTAAGTAAGTATGATAATGATGATGATGATAATGATGATGATAATAATGATAATGATAATGATAATGATGATGATGATAATGATGATGATGATAATGATAATGATGATGATAATAATGATAATAATGATGATGATAATAATAATGATGATGATGATAATAATGATGATGATAATGATAATAATAATGATGATGATGATAATAATAATGATAATAATAATGATGATAATAATAATAATGTGGGTAAATAAACCACACTACTGCTACCTTTTACGACGTTAGAAAAGCAAACCACGCTCAGCGTAATACTTGTCCGGGATCGAGTTTTGTTAATGCTGTATTTATTAATGTGATCGTGATATTCAGAGATGTTATCGGTAAGAAAGCAGCCTGCCTCGGGCCCATGAAAGGCAGCTATTAATTCATCTTTCTTTCCCTGATGAACATACATACAAATAGCCTATAGATTCTGATTACTAAATGCATACACTGAGTGATTTTGTTACAGGATAGTGATCAACTACTATACTTGAATAATAACAAAGGGGCGTTGTATAAAAAATAAGCTTTTAATATAAACAAGTTGAATATTAAAACTAATAATAAATTAATAACATAAAATGGTTCTTGATCAATCAATCAAGCATAGCTTGTAGAAATAACTAAACAAATAACGTACCAGACATAATGCCACACTCACACAGATGTCCAAGCTTTTAGGAATCACTTCTTCCGTACATAGCTGGACTAACTCAAAATCGACCTCTTCTCGGTCTTAATCAACTTGTCTATACATAGACCACCATATTAACTTCTTAACTGCATGGTGAGTTAGAATTGGATTCCAGTATTGAATCCGCTTTTAAGTAACTAAACGCCACTTGCTAGGCTGATCGAATGATGATGTTCGGTAAGAGTACAATGCATATAAAGGTTCACAAGTAGAGGGGATATGCGCTGTAGAGATGCGCGGCAGAAAGGATGAAAAGGGAAGGGGTAGCCACACGGAAAAGAGGACATTGGCATATTTCATAAATGTTCTGTAGTAGGGAGGAGAACAAAGATACCATACTGAACCGCAGAAAGGCACTTTCGGTTCAATAACTCCCCCTGCGCCCTCCGGGTAAAAAGAAAACAGTCCATAAACTTCAAAATAATGTCCGGTAGAAGAATCCCACGTTGGGAGGGGCACATCAACACTATCAGATTCCAGCGGTAAACTTCAATACAAATCTTCCATCGTCCCCTAAATCACAATCACCACACTCGCTTCCATGTTGACTATCCAGGCGCTGAAAATCAACTCCAACTGGACTCAGTCGCCATAGTGCAACTCTGCGGTGTTCCAGGTGAAGAACCGGGTGACGATACTATAGTTGGATTGCCGGAACGCAATCCCGCTCCACCGCCTTCCAGGAATCTGTAGTTCTAGAGCCACTATGTCGGTCAGCTGGGCACTCGGGGGTCGGCCGGATCCTCCAAGCGCTCGACTGCCGAACATTCCAGGCTGCGTCGTAATGCCAATGTTAAGGAAGGGTAAACTGAAACAAAAAACAGGCGAAGACAGGAAAACGGAACCACAGACATACTAATTCAACATGTGCCATAATACAAAAGGTTTTTGTAACCAATATCTAGTTTAACATACAGATATTTTTTTCACTACAAACATGCTTGGATTTACTCCATAGCATTACATAGTTTAACTTGACTGACATGTTGTATTTAAAACGTGTCCATGGACGCTTACTAACTTCTAGTTACCCTCGTTTTAGAGTTTAGTTAGCGTCTCATTAGCAAAACCTGGACCACGTATACAGAAACTCACTCTAGCAACTCCTACAACCAAAAGGTGGCACGATCAGCTCATATACCAATATACATAAGTAGCTTACTCTAATATCCCAAACAAATACAAACAAACAAACCACGTAAAAACTAAGATCGACACTCTCTAGAAAGATGTCCATACCGCTGACATTTCCAACATTGTAAGTTACTTTTCGATTGCCAAGAGGAACGATTCGCAGAAGTATTAGGTTTACTTAAATTATCAGGCTTACTTTCTTCACTGAAGTTCCTCTGTCTTTCAGCAATCTCCAAATCAGCCACTTTCCTAGCCAAGACACACATTTCGGCTACATTTTGAGGTTTCGTAGCAAAAACCAAATGCTGTCTGGTGGCCGGGGACATATTTTGTAGAATAATGTCAATTAACTTTTCTTCCGAAAATAGAGGGTTCAATACAAGTGAAGCTCCTTGAATATTGGAGATAAATTCCAGCAAAGATTCTTTAGAAAGTTGGAATCGTCGCGACACAAATTTAATCCAATAGTCCTCTAATAATCTAGGAGGCAACAACGAACATTTCACATATTCTAAACTCTCCATCCAAGTAAATCTCAATTTAACAACTTCACTCCAAACCTTCAATAGTATTCCTCCAATGCAACTCAAAATCGAGTTTACAAAATACTCATCGGGAACCAATTTCAATTCGAAGATCGAGTTAAGTTTAATAAGGAAGACAACTAGCAATTCCTTATCATCACCATCGCAGGGATCAACTTTTCTAATCAACTCTCGAAAAATTCGCTGATTATTTTCCTCCGTATGAGAAGAAAGGTTGGGGACCGTTCCACTAGAAAAATCCTTGATAGAGCTAAGTCTACGATCACTTATATTCTTGTTCTGTTCTGCAGAATAATCCTCCTGAATTGCGCTGTCTACAATAAACTTACGCTTAATTAATGTTTGTTCAGCCGGGGAGAGAGAATTCATATGAATTTTAAGTCGCTGACGTAGTATATTTACATCGCCTTCCACTTCAATGCCTAGTAAGCTTAACTCTCGGACGAGATTATCTTTTGATATTACATCTATCCAACTAGGCATGTTTACAAAGTACAATGAACCAAAGATGTAAATAACTATAAGCGAACGTAGCCTAGTATGCATAAATCACTCTCTGTTTACGTATAAAGAAAGATGAGTCAATATCATTTACGTAACATAATACGAACGCGTAAATTAATGCTTTTCATTAACTTTAACATAAATACCAAGTATCGAAAACAAATAGTTGTCCGCAGGGTAATATCTCTGAAAAAATGTCGATTTTCTAATTCCAAACTTCATTTACGACCATACAGAGTTTATACCCTTGTTTTGGTACTTGAAACCAAAACTCCGAAACTTGAATAGAAAATTTTAAATCGATACTACTAGAACCACAGTTAATAAAATACAGCATATCTTTCAAAGTGAAAGATACAAAACCACACGCTCTGCAATACCATTTGTGGCACTTTTGGAAACCAACCACGGTCTGCCTACCATTTGTGGGGGTTACGAAACCCAAAACCACGCTCTGCTACCATTTGTGGGTAAATAAACCACACTACTGCTACCTTTTACGACGTTAGAAAAGCAAACCACGCTCAGCGTAATACTTGTCCGGGATCGAGTTTTGTTAATGCTGTATTTATTAATGTGATCGTGATATTCAGAGATGTTATCGGTAAGAAAGCAGCCTGCCTCGGGCCCATGAAAGGCAGCTATTAATTCATCTTTCTTTCCCTGATGAACATACATACAAATAGCCTATAGATTCTGATTACTAAATGCATACACTGAGTGATTTTGTTACAGGATAGTGATCAACTACTATACTTGAATAATAACAAAGGGGCGTTGTATAAAATATAAGCTTTTAATATAAACAAGTTGAATATTAAAACTAATAATAAATTAATAACATAAAATGGTTCTTGATCAATCAATCAAGCATAGCTTGTAGAAATAACTAAACACATAACGTACCAGACATAATGCCACACTCACACAGATGTCCAAGCTTTTAGGAATCACTTCTTCCGTACATAGCTGGACTAACTCAAAATCGACCTCTTCTCGGTCTTAATCAACTTGTCTATACATAGACCACCATATTAACTTCTTAACTGCATGGTGAGTTAAAATTGGATTCCAGTATTGAATCCGCTTTTAAGTAACTAAACGCCACTTGCTAGGCTGAACGAATGATGATGTTCGGTAAGAGTACAATGCATATAAAGGTTCACAAGTAGAGGGGATATGCGCTGTAGAGATGCGCGGCAGAAAGGATGAAAAGGGAAGGGGTAGCCACACGGAAAAGAGGACATTGGCATATTTCATAAATGTTCTGAAGTAGGGAGGAGAACAAAGATACCAAACTGAACCGCAGAAAGGCACTTTCGGTTCAATAATAATGATGATAATAATAATAACGATAATAATAATGATAATAATAATAGTAATAATAATGATGATAATAATAATGATGATAATAATAATTATTATAATAATGATAATAATAATGATAATGATAATGATAATAATAATAATAATGATAATGATAATAATGATAATGATAATAATGATAATGATAATAATAATAATGATAATAATAATGATAATGATAATAATAATAATAAATATAATAATGATAATAATAATAACAATAATAATAATAATATAAACAAGTTAACCAGACCAGAAAGTCCCGGATTCTTGGGCTCGAATCTACTTTCTGTCTTTCCCAATGTTCTGAAAATAATTTCAACTTTGTTTTATATTACAGTAAAAGCTGCTTATTCGCGGTACCCTCATTCGCGTTTTCATTATCCGCGGGTTAAAAAATTGCGACACAGTTCTTGTATTCGCGGCGAAAAATTTCTATATTTGCGGATCCAGTCGGTATATTAGAAGGATTAGTATCTTTTATTAACTTTTTTTTTACTGCAGCCACGTGCTAAGGCGACTTTTACAAAAAGCGAATCAAACTAAATGGACAAATTAATATCAAAGTAAAACAAACCTTATTGTCACTAAGCCTAAAATTCGTTGTTAAAAGCCACCGCCGCAGTACTTCACGTACCGCTATATCCGTTCATAAATGCCGCCCTCGCCACGATCGGTGTTTTATTGTTACAACTTGTCATTCGTTGCAATACTTTTGATTTAATAACACGTGTCTCTTCTGCTTTGTTGCCAATTATAATGTCAAGTAAAAGAAAGGAAAATTAGTTCCGAAGCTGGAAAAAGTAGTGTTGCCGCTTAAAGTAAAAATATAAATTCTTGGTCGTTTTCGCATTGGCGAGTCGTTTGCATCCATATCACGTTGTTTTATTGTTAGTGAATCAAGAAATCCGAAAGCAAAATAAGGAATTCACAGCTGAATATCAATCTTAATTGAAATATATTTTTAAAAGCGGCAAAACTGAAAAAATAATACTACGTTCTTTAAGCCCTTGCCTAAACCTTTCAGTAATAATCAACAGAAATTGTTCAAAATCTCTCATTAATTGATTTTATTTTAATAATTTGTATTTTATTTTGTAACCTTGGAACGTATCTCCTATATACCCGTACAAATTACCATTCCATATTCCCTATTTCTGTATTAGCGGCATGTTTACGGAACATATCCCCCGCGAATAATGAGCTTTTACTGTATGTAGAGTTTAAAAAGATATGTCCGGGTTTCGAATTGGCACTAGGGATTTTCGAGTGATATATTTTTTTTTAATTGGGTGGATTGCCAGCCCAACCGCAAAAAACTAACCTGGAGGACCAGAATTTAATTTCAGAATTGTCTTTCTCGTAGACAGACTGCCTTACAAAGTTACAGGGCTCTGACTGCCCCGAACATCTGGTTTTATGGCGACAGAAACTGGCCATTCACCCTCCATCTTCAGTAAAAACAGTCCCACTACGTGAAGGTAGAGAAAGGCTATGTTTTGCGCTGACTATTTGGAGCATTTTATAGAGTCAGAGCTCATCTTCAGATCATCCCAGTCATTCTCTACTCTTTAGGGACTTGAGACCAGAACAGGTCGCATTGACCTAATCCTGGAAACGAAGAAGAAAAGAAGAAAATGCGAACAATGCCATCACCCCGATTCTATCTGCAAAAAAAATGCTGTGTCCGGCGTAAAATTTGTCTCATAGTGTTTAAAATATATTTTAGGCACATATATAAAACAGAACAAAAAATAAAATAAAATCTTGCAGAAACTAACAGAGATAATAAATCATAATTTTCACTAATCTGGTATAGAATGCTCAGTCACTTAGTTTACAGGCCGCATCAAAGGCAACTGTTTCCTTCAGGTTTAAAAACTACATTGTTAATGCTAGGAAGAGCCGGGGAAGACGCCGCTCCAATCACCAAAAACTGAAAACAGTTCTCTACAAGAAGCTTCCATATGGACGTCTTTCATTCCCCATTCGTGTCATATGTCCTCCCATCGCAGTCTACGAGACTTAACCGTTCTTATTATATCTGGCCTCCAATACAGACCATGTAGCTCCCAGTTATGTAGTATTCTCCATTAACCTGTCTTCAGTCCAAAATGTTTCCTATGAACTTTATTCTCAAATACTTGAATTAATCTCATTTCATCCCTTGAAGTAAGAGTCCATGTTTCGCAACCATACAATATAACTGATAGAATAACAGTTTTAAATATTTCCAGTTTAACATTTTTGAAAGGAGTTCGGACGACAAGAATCCCTGTAAAACATAATAGAATGCACCTAATCTAACGAAATAAATTACAGTTCGTTACTCACGAGAACTGAAGAGAGAGAGAGATTTACTGTGTTAGTAATAGAGCGAGGAATTATATGAAGAAAATTATACTAAAATATGAAATCATAATAACAAAATATGAAAAATATGAAAATTACGACACAAAAATATTATGAAGCTACTATTTTTTTAACACATGTATTTATATACACAATCCCTGTATAATTTATGGGTATACATACCAGCACACAAATGAGACAAGAAGACCTTTTTGTAGCTCAAGAAATCAAGAGTTTCACTGTATTTCCATTTTAATTAATTTTTCATTAATTCTGTCTCAATATAAAATATCATGTTCGTGATTTGAAACAATTTTAATGGCTCACTTTGAAGTGTAGTTGTTTGAGGAATCACGCTAACAAGTGGAAAGTCGTGGGTTTGAGTCTCAATGGGGTCAGGTTTTTAGCTGGACCAAACCTTCTGGCGGCATCATAGACCTAGGGTCTACTCAGCTCTTAATTTAAATGAGTACCAGACGCATGTTCTGGGGCAAAGGCGGGTCACGCAGGACTGAGAACCCAGTGGACATCCCTTGGCGATTGTCTAGAAATGTGGAAGTCTCAACATCCATCTACCCCAAGGGCCTCCCAAGCCTGTAGTTTGACATTTTTTTCAATAAATTAATACTGGGCTTATATAAAACACGATCAATTAATTTATCCAATGATATTTAATTACGAAATCCAAACATAAACAAAAAACAAAACATAGTAACCGTAGTAACATGCTTCCATCGAATATACCACTGACAAAATTTAGAGTAGGTACAGTTTGGATGACTTCTATTTACCTTGCATAAAGATAATGAATTGCAGTATATGTAAATGTCACAATAACATTAAATTGGATGAATCAGAACACACGTAGACCAAGTCCTAACTAACTAACTCACTGGCACGATCGAACCCGTAGGTTCATGGCCGCACGGACATAAGCTCTCCATACATCCCTATCCTGAGCTGAGCCAATGTTTTCCAATCATCCCCTCTATAATTTAATTCCCTCAAATCATGGTTAATGTTATTCTCCCACTTCATTCTTGGTCTACCAACTGGGCGTTTTCCCTCTGGTTTTCCTACAAGAAGCTTCCATGCACGTCTTTCATTCCCCCATTCGTGCCACATGTCCTGCCCATCGCAGTAGACCAAGTACTGTATGTCATATTTGGAGAAACAAGATGTTAAAATGAATTAATCCACAAATAATTCTAGGGAGTATTTCAAAACTCTCTTTGCAATTACAATTATTTTTAATCCTATACATTACACGTATGAACATAGTGAAATGTAGTTAGAATTATTTTAACGTTAGTTTTTCCATGAAATTTGCCCGAGCACAGTATGGTATACTTGTGCTTTGAATAATCCAATTATCAATTCTATTCATAATACACAGTGAGGAGCTATTTCTATATTTTTTAATGCCTGTCTGTCAGAATTGTTTTGTATGTTCAAAAAGTATGCTCCGCACCATATGATGTTATGGGAGCAAACATGTACCGCGCTATATATGATAGTTTGATGTAAGTGATAATAGTATTGGCCTTACCTAGAAGAACTTTACTAAGTTCATAAAATGTGGAGTAACACCTTATGTCTCAGCACAACTTCAAGTTTAGCAGCAACAGTCTTCCCTACATTTAAATACTGTAATCCATTCATAAAATAAGGACTGTCCTTGAGTAGCAAAAGGAACAAATTGCTACCTGAGAGAAAGAGTAGGTGATTATTATTCAAACATTGTTGTTCTACTTATTTATGTTCTTGTCACAGATTAGGAAATCCTTTTTTTTTTTTTTTGTTCTGTAGTTTCGGACAAAAGCCTCCACTTGGTCATTCCAAGTCTCCTTTTTTCAATTATTTTCTTTTATCAAATCTATTTATCTTGTTCCAGATGGGATACCGAGGAATTTTCACCTGTCTACCATGTTACATTGTCAAAAAATTTCAAAACTACAGTCACTTCAAAAATGTTTTTAACCAATTAGTAGAAATTTTATTTTTAAAAATTGAAACTTAAAAAATATGAAGGGATATTACATTTTTACTAAAATACGAACATTTCGCCAAAACACTATGAAATATAAAAAAATATGTAGGTCTCATTTGATTATACACATCATAAAATGTAAAGATACTTTGTCTCAGCGCTCTCTGACTAATAGTTTAAAACATGAAATTTCATAAAAATCCTCGCTCTAGTTATGGACTAGTGTGTCTATATGTATAACCACTGAAGAAATCATTCGCCTTGTACGATTTCGCATCCTTCAAAGGGACGTACAAACTGAATCCCAAGTAACTCGTATTGAGGGCTGTAGGCGAAGGTCGCAATGTCGACAGCATAGCGTAACCCTATGGCTGAAGGAGCGTATTTTGTAACAACAAGATAAGAGAGCCACAGAAAATACAAGGTGTCTCTAAAGTCACTATCTATTTCCAGGAAAACACTATCTTTTTTATTTTCTTTACATACACTGTTAGCTCAGTGCAACATGTTTAGCACGGAAGAACGGGCTAACACTATTTCTGCACGAGTACGCGGATTATCATATGAAGACGAATCATGAACATCAAGGTAAGGGTCTGTTGGCCCGTTCTGCTCCTCGCTGCATAATAATTTACAGGTCGTCCTTCCAACGTCGTTTCGGTCTTAATACATATCTTCGGCCTTCAGGACTATAATAAAATATTTGTTTGATAAACGATTATTTGGAAGTCTTTGTACGTGTTCAAACCATTTACATTTATTTCCGTATATTCTTTCGTTTATATTATATATGCTGTGGTCTCGAGGTAGCGTGCTGCCTTGTCACGTAGCGGACCTGGGTTCGATCCCCGGTCGGGGCAGTTTTTCTGGGTGAGGTTTTTATCGTTTTTTTTTTCACCTGTAAGACAAATGTCAGGAAAACTTGAAGGCCAAAACGGTCCCCGAAATCATATGGCCATCATCATCATCTATATCATTATCATCATCATCCTTCATCAGTGTGGAAAGCAACGGGAAGCTACCACACCTGCAATTCCCTAGTAAAGCTGCAAGCATAGCATGAAAATGCTATGATTGCAGTGAAGGACCTGCCTTCGGGCAGAATTACTATGGACGGATATTATATACTTGTAGGCCTATAATTAATCTCCGATATCTTGACTTCTCTTTTTCTCTCTTAAAAAATACACCAGCAACGGATCTCAGGAATCTCATTTCTATTGTTTCAATTTTATGTTTATCAGAGATAGTTAAATGCCAAGTCTCAGATTCATATGTTAACATTAGAACGGCTACTCGTCTTGTAGAATTTCAATTGAGTTTCCCCAAGACATATGAAGACGCCAGAACTGAATTAACCATAAATTCCTTAAACCAGCCCCAACAAAGGCACACATCCATCTGCTTGTAAACAAATTTAATCGTACCGGAAGTGTGTGTGATGAAGCATGTCATGGACGACCACGGGTATCAGCAGAAACAGTGCAGCAGATTCAAATTACCAGTGATAGTCCGAACACATCAACTCGACGCCTCAGAAGGAAATTGAATGTCTCTCGCAACCATAGTGTGCAAAATTCTACCTTTCATTCTACGAAAACGTCAAAACTGAACTGCTTGATTTAATAGAACCGTATCACAGAAGCAGCAGGCTTTTTTTATGGTTTAAATGTTAAGGTCTACATTTCGTTTCACAGCTGAAAGGTGGAACATGTGTTTTCACCTAGATGCCTGTCATGTAGAAAGGCAGTAGAATATGTGCAAAACTTCACAATAACATTGATTTTTCAATTATTGTCTTCCTTCATTGAAATGAATAGTGCCACCCTATACTAATGGCGGTCGGGTAGCAAGAGGTTCACAGCTGTATTTTAAGATAAAGGTTAGTAAATCTAAAAGGTTGTAAGAATGTAGAGTGAACGTTAATTCAATAAGATCCCATGTGAAGACCCACAAACTATGTCTTGATGTGGTATATCAAGAGCTGGTAGTACAAAAAAGGACCTTAGGAAATATATGTTTGATTTACTAAGTTGATTGTAAAGGTGTTAGCTAATATATAAGAAAATGACTAGCAGAAGTACTAAGCGGTAAAACAGTAATTTATCTTTCCCAATATATTTTATAAGTCCTACAGAATAACAGTGCGCATCCGCATGAGTTTATAAAGCTGTCGCTAGGTGGAACCACATATATTTGAAGTTCTACTGAAAGTTTATAGAGCTGTCGCTACATGGCAGTACATACGGTATGACCAACCTTCGAAAAAAAATCCCAAACGTTTATTAGAAATTGATGTACACTAACTTTTCCCTTCCTAACCGATCAAAATAAATTGCATGCATAATATTGACTGAAGTATATACTAATTTGATGTACACTAACTAACTCATTGGCACTATCGAAACCGTAGGTCCATGGCCGCGCGGACATAAGCTCTCCAAATATCCCTATTCTGAGCTAATGTTTTCCAATCATTGCCTGTATAATCTACTTCCCTCAAATCATTTGGCATGGGTTCCCTGAAATAGTCCCCGCCCGGAGAACCGAATGGGGGATTATTTTACCTCCGGGGAAAATTTTACCCCAGTGGAACCCATGTACGCATTTCTTGACGGTTGTACTTTTACGATAAAAGATAGTCACTCTTTCGACCAACGTACTTTTTTCGACTGGCTTATCCAGTCCGGCATATGTAACCCTGATGTACACTAACCTAACAAAAATAGCACTAGCCTAAAAAAAAACAAAATGTGTAATTGAATTGTTGATGGTGGCAACGTTGGAAGAGGAGGGAAAATAGCTAGGGAATTTCACAATATTCTCTAAAAATGTCGTAATGTTACCGTGTTTTTCGTAAATAAATAAATACCTAAACATTGTAAAAAACATTATTTTACATTGTAAAATAATGTTTTAAGCATTACTGAAAACGTTTAAAATATTACAAAATATTAATAAAGTTGGAACAAGTATGTAGGGTAACAGTGTTACAGGAATATACATATGGAAAATGAAGGGAAAGGTAAATGTATTGTTGAACCTAGTACTCCATTAATATGGCTTAATGGTTGACAAGATTATTGAATTTAGGTATTTTGGGGATTCTAGCTCTCCATGCCATCAGCATAAATTTAAATAAAAAACACACACGGTGAAATGCCTTAAAATGAAGTGAAAAGTTGAACTCAACCAACCTAAAATTACCATATTTACAATGTAAAATAAGTATTATTTATTGCTCAAACAAAGTAGTCAACTTATCACACAAAACACGCTAACATACAAGAAAACGATCACAAAATAAACTTATAAATCACGCAAAAAAAATCTTACAAATGAAACACGCTAAAAATGATTCGCGCCGATCATATTGACTCAGTGGAAACAAATCTTCAACTTTTCACAAATGTATGTAAAATTTAATATCTAAAAGCTAACCTAACGTAATTAAATCACTCTAACCTGTAAAATTAATAAATATAAAGGGAAAAATACTGACATAAAAGCGGTCATGGCAAGAGAGACAATGACAAACCGTTTTGTACGAGTAAAATGAGTTAAAACTAAACTCCGTTTTTACGAATATTTGTTGCATTAAACGAGCAGTTGAAATGCGCGGTAAAAATGAGAATATATAAGAGTAACTGGTGTAAATATCTTGGCAATTAACTATATCGGCTCATAGGTTCAACAATACATTTCCCTCTGTTATCACCTTGGCAATGATGGCGCCAGCAGTCACTTGTTTTCCGATCGAATACTCAAATTAGCCTTGATGATTGGCATAGTGGGCTAGAATACCGGTAACCGGTAATTGTTGGCTGTTCGAGTGTTCTGCAGGCCTATCATGGCTACTTTGATTATCCGATCGGGAAACGAGTGTTGACGTCATCACCGGCGATAACGACACAAATAACCAGCGATAACCACACTACCAACTGCGATAAACCCACTGCAACAGCACCTCTGTCGATTATAACTGGTTTCAACAACAAAACTCTGCCGATGACGGTGCTTGTCTGCCGGTAAAAAAAATATATTTATGTCCGAATTTAACCGCGTAAAAACAAAAAATGTACATATTTAACCGCGTAAAATAAAATAAAAAAAGGCGTTCCATGAGATTCACCTTGGTTACAGTAATTGAATTAGATTAGGTTATCTTTTAGGTTCATTGCATTTTAAATGTGTTTAAATACGTAAAAAATTACCTCTTCATCAGTTATTCCATGGCAATTCAGAATGGCTAATTTATGCTCAGCCCGCAGAGCACTAGTTTCTCCATTTTTTTATTCAATACCCCAAGTTGTCATTTCGACCTTTCGGAAAAACTGCACTCAAACTGACGTGAAATATTTTCAAAGTCCTATAGAACAACAGTGCGCATGCGCCAGAGTTTATAGAGCCAGCGATAACCCACATAGAACCATATATCGATTATTATCCTCGATTACTATCGATATCGTACTAAAATTCAAAATTCTTATGCTAGATGGCAGCATATCGCTATGAAATTTAAATGACCAACCTTCGCAATAAATCCCCAAATCTATGTTTAAAAATATATATTAATAATATTAACAAATTACCTAAAGTTTTATAAAATGGGGTGATGATTTGTGTGTTTACACGTACTTATCACTCCCCTAACGCCGATCCAACCAGCAATCCAAAACAGCGATAGAAAAATCATAGACTAAGTAATATACTCTGTGGAAAAAATGCAGTTAGATCACAATCTTGTAGTATCACAATATTGTCTAATGGTGTCATAATATTGTGATTTGCGTATCGTATTTAAATTATTACTTGAAAATTGGTCTAATTTTAAGTTCTAAAAGGCATTTGAAAACGTCCCTCCTAACATATTAAAAAAATGTTAGTAAATACAGAAGGAAGAAGACGCTATAGTTTACAACAATAAAGTGAAAAATCAAGAGTCAGTAGAAGTGCAGTTCAGCCGACTTTTCTGTTATTCTCTCTTGGCATTTTAACCCACTCCTGAGGGTGGAGCGCCTGGAAGGCGGGGTTACGCTGCCCCGATGATACGATGTGTGATGGTGATAATGGTGAGCCAGTAGAGTCCTTAATCCTAAATTTAACATAAGGCGAATATGAATGATGATGATTAAGATGGCCATATGTTGTTCGGAGACCGTTTGAGCCTGAAAAGTTCCTGACATTTGTCTTACAGGTAAGGAAAAACCCCGAAAAAACCTCACCCAGGAAACTTGTCCATATCGGGGATCGAACCGGGTCCGCTGCGTGACAAGGCACTACCTCGAGACCACAGCGGTGGAATTGAATTATAGGTAGGCCTATATGGTATTGAAAATTTTACTAATGAAAATCATACGCATATTGGTTTCCTAGATGTCAGTATGAGGTAGAACGCTGACCACGGACCACTCAAATGGCATCTATACGAAAACAAGTGTAACTAAATTAGTATGGTTCAAATTCTTCCCTGTAGGGGCAGAGGGCCTAAATCTCTGTTAAGGGAAATGTGGGCTTGGAAGAAGAATATATAAAATATACCTAAAAACATAAAAGCGAGTTACCGCAATAATGAAAGTGCATATAGGCCTACCTTTCTCATCAGAGGCGACGTAATTCTTAGAATCCAATATAAACCAAATGTCGACCTCTATTGCGGTATAAAGTCCTGGTGTCGAGCTCCGATGTAGTCGCAATGGAAATGTCGATTTGCACAACTGAGGTTGGAGTTGGAACGGTGAAGTATAGCTGGATGGTGACTGGATCCTTTCTTGATTATTTGACACCTGTCAACATGTAAATCCAGCTAACCATGCAGCGTGAACTACGACATCGCAACCATATGCATGTCTGCCGGCTGCTCCAACGCATAGGTTCGTAATGAAAGGTATGGATAAACAGGTGAGTAAACCTTTGCCTTATACTTCTTCTTTTCTATAGACCTGTTTATTTACACACACTATATTACATTTCATTCCATCTCTTGAGGAGTCTGTCCACTTCACTTTTTCCTCTAAAACGTAGGTGATTTGCCTAATTCCTTAAAATAATTACTATTTAATATATACAAATTCAATTTAATTTAGTATTTTAATCAAAATAATTGAATCAATTAACCGTAAATTAATATTATCAAAATTATCATATAGTCCACTGTTGCAATGATGTAGAGTCGTGTCGAATATATTAAAATGTCACAAACGTATTATGAACAAAATCGCTGACATTTAAAAACGTAGATATAAGCAGAACTTAAATTCCATGTAGTTTCGAATCTAATTAATTTATTATTGTAATTGTCTCTTACATATGAATATATGTAGGGTAGGGAGGTCTACAGTGAGACAATGGTAGGGAGGTCTACAGTGAGACAATGGTAGGGAGGTCTACAGTGAGACAATGGTAGGGAGGTCTACAGTGAGACAATGGTAGGGAGGTCTACAGTGAGACAATGGTAGGGAGGTCTACAGTGAGACAATGGTAGGGAGGTCTACAGTGAGACAATGGTAGGGAGGTCTACAGTGAGACAATGGTAGGGAGGTCTACAGTGAGACAATGGTAGAGAGGTCTACAGTGAGACAATGGTAGGGAGGTCTACAGTGAGACAATGGTAGGGAGTTCTACAGTGAGACAATTTTTTTTCTAAATGTCTTAAATTTTTTCTTTCATGCTTAGTGCCAATTTTTTGCAAGAAGTCACATGTCTTTCTTTACTACAGCCACACATATTAATATTTTATGTAGATTCAAATGAAAAATAAAAAACACACAAGTTTATAAACAACTGAATTATGTCACAGTGTGGCCCATGGTGGTTCACAGTGAGACACATGGTGGTTCACAGTGAGACAAAACTATTTTACATTTAAATTACCAAATTTAACTTCAAAATCCAAAAAGTTATTCTGTATTTTTGTAGAACCGAAGTGTTTTGGCTTTGGTAAATAATTTTTACATCTGTCTGGAATGTCCGGAAAAGCAAATTTGTTGGAATTCTTCACGCGCCTCATAAAGGAAACTTCCACATCACCAAAATGATTTTTCTTCTTACTGACTGCAGCTACATAATAAATTGGTTTTGTTTTTCCTTCAAATTCAATTAAAATGAAATCACCAACTGATGGTTGCCTCGGAAAAGCTGCAAATCTGATGAAATTGTCTTCATCATCCGAAGATGAGGAAATACAGGACCAGTCATTTTCTTCTGCCTTGTTGGCTGGATGAGATGCATTACCGTCAAATAGTTTTCTTCTGCTCTGTTTACCCTGGGCTGAAGACTTTATTTTTCTCTTCAGAGCTAATTCTGCGAGTTGTTCTTTCTCCAGTGTATCGATAGCAACCATTCTTCTGCCTTTTGTTCTCCTAGCCCTATTTGATATCCGAAGCTGTGCTTTAGGCAACCCGCGAAATTTATAAGGACTCAACTTTTTGCTGAACTGTCGGAATGCTACTAGTAGATGCTACGTTAGGATCATTTGTCTGAGGCACAACTTCTGGAGTACCGGTAGCTCTGTCATTACCATGATCCTGTGGTTCAGAATTAGTCATTTTTTTCAGATTCCAAGAGTTCCCCATTGGATCTATCTGTGACACAACTTGGCAGGTAGTCATCTTCTGTGAACACGCCCCTGTCATATGGGAAAATTCCAGTTTTCCTGTCTCTAGCTAATGTCTGGAATGAAATATTCTTGTCAAGAGCAGCCTGTCGGATACTATAGCCATCCTTTGTTACAAGCTGAACTGCTTCTTTCATTGTTTCTCTCTATCTATCTTCGGGTTTTTACAGCTGCTGCGTCTTCCCGTGCCAAACCTCCAAAGCCTACGGTCTTGGACATCTTCGATGCTTAGCCCTTCTTTATGTTTTCCTTCCATGTTAACCTTGGTCTTCCTCTTTTCTTCTTTCTGTTCGGATGCCATTCATATAGTTGCTTCGGCCATCGCTCATCTTCCATTCTTAAAACATGTCCTAACCATTTTAATTCCTTCTCCTCATTTCTTTCAATTATGCTTTCTTCTGCTTCCATTATGTTTCTAATTTCCTTATTTGTGACATGTTCTAATTTAGACTTTCTGGCACTTCTTCGTAAATAATCCATTTCTAGAGCTATTAGTCTATTCTTGTAGTACTTATTGATTGTCCATACCTCACTTCCGCACATTGCAACAGATTCCACCAATGTTTTACCAATATATTTTTTTGTGTCTTTCCAAATATGCTTATCCCACCATATGGAATTTAAAGATGATATTATTTTGCTACTCAATTCAATTCTATGTTTTATGTTCTCTTTGCCTATCCCTTCGATGTTATCCATAATCATTCCCAAATATTTAGTTTGTTTCACTTGCTTTATTTGGATTCCTTCTTCCAATATTAAATTTTCTCTTTCATTGCTATTTATTGCCAGATATTCTGTTTTTTGTAAATTTACTGTGAGACCCCATGATTCGTATGTGTTTTTCAACCTTTTTATCATTGTTTCATGATCAAAATAGCCCATGTTTGCCTTCCTCTGACGATTTCTACCCATCTGAAGAAGAGGTGATATACTGAAAATATAATTTAATAGGCCTAATGAATGTAATAAAGCTAATCAATTTAAAAATATTATAAGAGCATGTGTCTCACAGTGGCCTACCTATTACCGTCTCACTGTGACCCATACATACTAAAATCTGAAAAACATGATTTTATAAACATAAATAACAACATATTAAAGAATCAAGTATCACAGTTTTAGGTCCATTAAATGTATTTTTTTATAGGATAAAAATTATTTTCTCTATGTAATTAACTGTAATAGGAATACTATAAGAATAAGAAGTAAAAAATTTACTTTACTTACCTCAAAATCCACCAAAGCTAAAATATAAAGAGCAAGCCATCGGCAAACAAAATAGCTAACATCACATTGGTATTCTTAATTTCCCACCGTATTACTAAAAATGACGGGCAATTCAAAATGGAGTAATAGCCTTTGTCTCACTATGGACCATGTCTCAGTGTGGACCACCATACCCTAGATTAAATCGTAAATATATCTAGAACTCGGACTGCAGTCGGCCATTCGAAAAGCTTAAGTTGACGTAATTTAGTACATGATAAGATGGAGTTTATTATAGACTAGTTTGTGATGTCTCCTTTAATTTAGTACATGATAAGATGGAGTTTATTATAGACTAGTTTGTGATGTCTCCTTTAATTTAGTACATGATAAGATGGAGTTTATTATAGACTAGTTTGTGATGTCTCCTTTAATTTAGTACATGATAAGATGGAGTTTATTATAGACTAGTTTGTGATGTCTCCTTTAATTTAGTACATGATAAGATGGAGTTTATTATAGACTAGTTTGTGATGTCTCCTTTAATTTAGTACATGATAAGATGGAGTTTATTATAGACTAGTTTGTGATGTCTCCTTTAATTTAGTACATGATAAGATGGAGTTTATTATAGACTAGTTTGTGATGTCTCCTTTAATTTAGTACATGATAAGATGGAGTTTATTATAGACTAGTTTGTGATGTCTCCTTTAATTTAGTACATGATAAGATGGAGTTTATTATAGACTAGTTTGTGATGTCTCCTTTAATTTAGTACATGATAAGATGGAGTTTATTATAGACTAGTTTGTGATGTCTCCTTTAATTTAGTACATGATAAGATGGAGTTTATTATAGACTAGTTTGTGATGTCTCCTTTAATTTAGTACATGATAAGATGGAGTTTATTATAGACTAGTTTGTGATGTCTCCTTTAATTTAGTACATGATAAGATGGAGTTTATTATAGACTAGTTTGTGATGTCTCCTTTAATTTAGTACATGATAAGATGGAGTTTATTATAGACTAGTTTGTGATGTCTCCTTTAATTTAGTACATGATAAGATGGAGTTTATTATAGACTAGTTTGTGATGTCTCCTTTAATTTAGTACATGATAAGATGGAGTTTATTATAGACTAGTTTGTGATGTCTCCTTTAATTTAGTACATGATAAGATGGAGTTTATTATAGACTAGTTTGTGATGTCTCCTTTAATTTAGTACATGATAAGATGGAGTTTATTATAGACTAGTTTGTGATGTCTCCTTTAATTTAGTACATGATAAGATGGAGTTTATTATAGACTAGTTTGTGATGTCTCCTTTAATTTAGTACATGATAAGATGGAGTTTATTATAGACTAGTTTGTGATGTCTCCTTAATTTAGTACATGATAAGATGGAGTTTATTATAGACTAGTTTGTGATGTCTCCTTTAATTTAGTACATGATAAGATGGAGTTTATTATAGACTAGTTTGTGATGTCTCCTTTAATTTAGTACATGATAAGATGGAGTTTATTATAGACTAGTTTGTGATGTCTCCTTTAATTTAGTACATGATAAGATGGAGTTTATTATAGACTAGTTTGTGATGTCTCCTTTAATTTAGTACATGATAAGATGGAGTTTATTATAGACTAGTTTGTGATGTCTCCTTTAATCGTCCCGGAAAGTGACTAGACGTGTTGTGTATCGCTCGTGACCAACATATTATTTTGAAGGTGTGAACACATTCTAAGTCGCTTAAAACATCGTAACTGATAGTTTGTGTTATATAAAACAATTTGGCTAAGTTAAATTCATAAGATGGGCCCCAAGAAGAATAACTCAATGGAAATAGAAGAGGTGGTGAAGCGTGTCTTACAAGAGTCGCTACAAGATGCTACCATGCTGACAAGTGTTGCCAACATAATAAAAGAGACTGTTGCTGCGACGGTTATAGAATTAAAAGTGGCATTGGAGCAAAGTCACGCCTTAATCAGTGAACTCCAGAAATCTATTCAGGACCGTGATAACATGATAGTGACTTTGGAATCTAAGATTGATAGCTTAGAACAATACCAAAGGCGTCAGTGTGTGCGTATATTTGGCATTGCGGAGGAAGAAAATGAAGACACAGATGCCATCGCCTTGCAGGTAGCAGAGAAAGTTGGTGTTAGTCTCCAGGTCAGTGACATTGATCGTAGTCATCGTGTAGGTAGAAAAACAGATGGTGGACGACCTAGGGCTGTCATTGTTAAATTTGTGTCCTACCGTAAGCGAAGTGAGGTGTTTCGAAATAAAAAGAATTTGAAAGGCAGTGGAATTACGATTCGTGAGGACCTTACTAGTGCTAGGCATCAGTTACTTCGCGAAGCTATAAATATCCATGGCGTAACCAATGTCTGGACCCAAGATGGTTCTATCATTGTTAAGGTAGGAGACAGAAAAAAGCGAATAAATCATATATCAGATCTCAGGTCAGAGTGATAATTATCAACTCAGAAACTCGTTACTTTTGTAATTTACTGCTATTAATATTTAATTATTTACTGTGTTCATTTTTTTTTCATTTTTTCGTGTATAATCTATTTTTTTATTAATTTAATTTTGTACTTCATATACTAAACACCAATTGATATTTCATATTTACGGTTTTCTTGTTTTAGTTAGCAACATTTCAACCATAGATTTAAGGAATGCACCTGCAGCCCCTTTTCGGTCTTTGACAGTTCCATTGTCCCCATCTCAACATACCCCTTCCACCTCAGACCTTTTAAAATCACATTTCTCTTTGAACAGCAATACACTCACAATAACACATTGTAATGCACAGTCACTCTTGTCCCACTTCTTAGAATTCCAAACTATATTTTCAACACTAAATCTGCATGCCATTTTAATTTCTGAAACATGGCTGAAAAATACCCTTCCTTCTTCTCTTGTAAACATGCAAAATTACATCATGATTAGGAATGACAGATTCGGGAAAAATGGAGGCGGCGTGGCGATGTATATACGTTCCGATCTACAACCGAAAATTGTATCCCATTCGCCTAGTGAATACTCGTCTCGACCCGAATACCTATTTATAGAAATTAGAGCGAAAATGCAGAAATGTTTATTAGGAGTAGTTTATAAGCCCCCAAATGTCGGTCACCTGCATGACATTGAAACAGTTCTCCAAAATCTGATACCATCTTATGAACATGTAATTGTACTAGGAGACTTCAACACGAACCTATTAGCCACAAATTCTTACAACACTATACAACTACAGACAATGTTCCAGTCATGCAATATGACAATACTGCCTTCAGACCAACCCATTATACTAGGTATTCTGACACACTACTAGACTTAATTATAACAAATAATCCTCAAAAAGTTATAACTAGTGGACAGATAGAAGCTCCAGGCATCTCTGCACATGACTTAATATACATTGAATATTCACTCCTTTGCTCTAAACGTAGACCTAGACTTGTAACATACAGAGACTTGAAACATATAAATTATGCGCAATTAATTGATAACGCTGCAAAACTACCTTGGAACAACATATGGACACTTAGAACTGTAGACGAGAAAGTTGAAAATTTTAATGACATAATTTTACAATTGTATGACAACACGCACCTATCAAGACTAGACGTATAAACAGACCACCTGCACCCTGGATGTCTGATAATATCCGCTTGCTCATGACTGAGAGAGACGTAGCATTCAGGAAATACAGGAGGAACAAAGAATTGACAGACTTACAGACATACAAACATCTGAGGAATAAAGTCAACCAGACTATAAGGAATGCAAAACTAAGATATGCCCATACTATTATTACACAATCTATGTCCAACTCAGCTGACATGTGGAAAAATTTAAAATCAATAGGCCTCTGTCAAAATAAACTACAGGTAGAAACAGCTGACCTACCACTAGATGAGTTGAATGACCATTTTACCCGCCTCCCTTCTGACAACACCTCACAACACAAACAACAGACAATAGATGAACTAATGTCATATTCCCAACCTACCCGAGATAAATTCTTTTTTCCTATATCTCACCTGATGACGCCAAAAGAGCAGTATTACGTATTAAATCTAAAGCACAAGGAATAGACAATATAACAATAACTCTCCTGCAAAAAATAATAGACATTATTCTCCCAACAATAACCCACATTTTTAATGCCTCTATAATAACCGGGACCTATCCCAGACTCTGGAAAATGGCTCTAGTTCGTCCTACACCGAAATCAAACACTCCCACAACACTCGATGATTATAAACCAATTAGTATTCTTCCCTGTTTATCTAAAGCACTGGAACACATAATACACTCACAGTTAACAGACTACCTCACCACACACGACTTACTTGATGAACATCAGTCTGGTTTTAGAACAGGACATCACACAAGTACTGCACTACTTGACATTATAGAGGACATAAGAGACTCAATGGACAAAAGCAAACTCACCGCAATAGTCCTACTCGACTACAGCAAAGCCTTTGACACAGTAGATATAGACTTAATGCTAGCGAGACTAAAGACACTACATCTGTCGGAAAACTGCCTTGATTTGTTTGCATCTTACCTCACTAATCGTCAGCAATCAGTTTCTGTTAATAATCACATTTCTTCCTGGCGCTTGGTGAGGAAAGGGGTACCTCAAGGCGGCGTCCTCGCTCCTCTTCTCTTCTCGATTTATATTAATGACGTGACCAAGAAACTACAAAACTGCAAGCATCATCTTTACGCCGACGACCTACAGATTTACACACACTTTAGGCCTGACGAAATTAATGAATGTATTGACAAAGTAAACACTAACCTCAGGCATATATCTTTATGGTCCAGACAATATGGGCTGAAACTAAATGTAAACAAAACGCAAGCAATAATTATCGGACATCCAAGGATATTACACCTCATAAACAATGGCAATATGCCGGCTGTCATATTAGATAATGAACAAATTCCTTATACCGACGTCGTTAAAAGCTTGGGATTTTACTTAGATTCTAATTTAAAATGGCATGAGCAAGTAAAACAAACATCTAAAAGGATCTTCTCCATAATGCATTCCCTAAAGCGACTTAAAACATTTTCTTCCTACAACTCTTAAAAGAATTTTAATCCAAACTTTAGTGATGCCGCATTTTGACTACTGTGACGTTCTACTAACTGACATAAGTGACGGATTGTCGGACAAACTGCAGCGTGTCCATAATATGTGTATCAGATTCATATTTAATGTTCGAAAATACGATCACATTTCTCCATAATTCCACGAATTGGCATGGCTACATCTAAAAGAGAGAAGAAAATCGCACTGTCTAATTCTCCTATTTAAGATCCTACATACCTCGATTCTCAATTATTTATCATCCCGTTTCCAGTATCTATCCTCAAACCATAACTTAAACACAAGATCACAACATAGTCTCTTACTTAATATACCGCAACATAGGACATCACATCACTCCATGTCATATACCATCTCCACTTCTCGCAACTGGAATTCCCTACCACAAGAAATAAGGGGCTGCCGGACATTGGCATCTTTTAAAAGAAATCTAAATTTATATTTGCTCTAAAATCGACTTCATTATTATCCAGTGTAAGATATATATATATATTAATTGGTGTTTCCCGTATAATGTATCATATTTATATTATTATTATTATTATTATTATTATTATTATTATTATTATTATTATTATTATTATTATTATTATTATATAAGGATTTGATTACAACACGACCTTTACCAGCGAAGGCTTTAACATAACTCGATTTATCAGATTGAGAGTTGGCGGAGAGTAAGCTCGACCTGCCTCTTCGAGATGACTACGTACCTATCTCGATCTCGAGCAAAGCGAGAGAATCTTGAAGTTCGACCCACAGTTCAGGTCAAGACGAGAGAAACACATGCTCCTAGCGGAGCCTTAGATAAGCTTGCCTGTAGCAAGTCAACACCAGAACTTAGCGTTTGATATGAATGAACTGTTGAGGTAAAACAGAGTTATTGCATCACAACTGTCGATCCGTATAAAACTTAAAAGTAATATTTATGTAAATATATAAATATTAAAAACAAACAAGTTTTCAAAGCCAGAAAACCTAATTATCTTATGCTAAAGTATGAATACAAATGCAGAAGTTATAAAAACAAAATAATAAAATTTGGACACAAAATTGCGCAATATATCGTAACATCCGCACCTAGCTTCAAAACTATTATACGAGCAGAAAACAATAATTCATAAAATTGATATAGCCATTTCCGCCTGCCTAGCAACATGGTACATATTAATCTTCAACATATACTTTGCAACATTTGACACGAACATTTTTCTAAGTTCCATGCGCATGACCCAACAAACACGAAGTGGTTTACACTATAGAATCACGAGATGCAGCCAACATATACACGATATTTAACGAACCTAAAAGCTAATATATCGCAATTTAAGTACTTAATCTGTGAAAGACTAACCTAAAAGCTAACCTACGTAATTTAAGCACTCTAACCTGTGAAAGAATGCAACGCCCAAAAGTAAATAATAAGTTCTGAAAAACCGAACTGTAGGACTATATATATACACACACACACACACAGTTAATTAATTCATACTCTATGTTGGCCGCACTGGAACATATCTTTGTTGTTGCATAGAATTTTCGTTAAAATATATTCAAATAGTCGTTAGGAAAAAATGTAAAAATCATTGTAAATGGTGGCAAATGGTTTGAAACATGAAACCCTAAGAATAAAATATGACAGGAGTTTATGAAGGAAGTAAAAAAGTCGCGTCACAGGTTGTAAACTTTAGCTGATATATTATATCGCGAGATTTAACACGGATCCATAAATGCTTTACTTACTTGTCCTGCACTATTTTTAGAATGAAGTTAGCATTGCCATTATTAATATAGCGGAGAGGATACCCCGCGTGGAGTTGTTTGTACTCAACAGGTTAGCAATCAAGCCGCTAGTCTTCTCCTAAATAACCAGCTGTACATAACAGTGCTTAACCTACGTTTTCAATGTTTATGCGCAGAAAAAAATAAGAAAAAATATGATATCTGGCAGATATTATTTCTTATATGTATTCATCTGGATATGAAAAGCAGATCGCACTAACCTAATTGAAGCGGAATAGGAAATTCACTCACTCACACTTACTCCTCACTCACTGGCACTATCGAAACCGTAGGTTCATGGCCGCGCGGGCATAAGCTCTCCATATATCCCTATCCTGAGCTAATGCTTTCTAATCATTCCCTGTATAATCTACTTCCCTCAAATCGTAGTTAATGTTATTCTCCCACCTCATTCTTGGTCTACCAACTGGGCGTTTTCCCTCTGGCTTTCCTACAAGAAGTTTCCATGCAAGTCTTTCATTCCCCATACGTGCAACATGTCCTGCCCATCGCAGTCTACGAGACTTAACTGTTCTTATTATATCTGGCTTCCTATAAAGACCATGTAGTTCATTGTTATTCAGTCTTCTCCATTCACCTGTTTGTTCATCTCTCTTTGGTCCAAAAACTTTCTAAGTACTTTATTCTCAAATACTTGTAATCTCCTTCCTCCCTTAAAGTAAGAGTCCATGTTTCGCACCCATATAATATAACTGGTACAATAATAGTTTTATATATTTTTAGTTTAACGTTATTTTTTAAAGGAGTTGGGACATCAAGAGTCTCTACAATGCATAATAGCATGCATTTGCAGAATTGAGCCTATGTTTAATTTCTTTGTGCATCTCATTCCTATTTGTGATTATTGTTCCTAGGTATTTGAATTCAGCCACTTCCTCAAAATTGCCCTCATTTGTCATTAGCTGTACATTTCCATTATATATAGTGAATTTCTATGTGTGACCATATATTTAGTTTTATTGATATTTACTTCCAGTCCTAATTTCTTAGTTGGGCACGCCGTAGAGTAGTGGTTAAGGCACTGAGCTATAAGCCGGAGGGTCGAGGTTTCAAGTCCCATTGGGGTCAGGATTTTTAAACTGACCCAAACCCTCTGGCGGGACTATGGCCCTGGGGTCGACTCAGCCTCTAATGGAAATGAGTACCAGATGCTTGTTCTGGGAGTAAAGGTGGCCGTTACGCACGGCTGACAACCCGGCTGACATAAAGTGAAAAGTGGGAAAAAAAAGTGGGAGCCTTAACCTACTACTTACCCCAAGGGCCTCCGGGCCTGTTGTGGATCGCTTTACTTTACTTTACTTTACCTAATTTCTTAGTGATACTCAATAGTGTGTTCGTGTTGTCCTTTAGTATCTCCTCACTATCGGCCAACAATACTACATCATCAGCATAAACTAACAGCTTATTAATACCATTCAGTTGTAAGCCTTCCTCATTCTCTAAAGATTTAATGGCATGCTCTAGTACAAAATTAAATAGTAGAGGAGATAGTGCATCTCCTTGCTTCAACCATTCTGGATTTCAAAAGAGTCCGAAAACTGCTTGCCTACACGCACCCTACTCTTTGTGCCATTTAGACATATTCATATAAGTCTAACTAACTTTTTAGGAATTCCGAACTCCAATAGGATACTATATAACTTCTCCCTCTTAATTAAATCATATGCTTTTTTTTGAAGTCTACATATAGTTGATGTACAATACCATTATATTCCCATTTCTTTTCTAAAATCTGTCTTATACTAAAAATCTGATCTGTTGTAGATCTGTTTCTTCTAAATGCACATTGATGATCTCCTAGAATGTCATCAATATAGGGAGTAAGTCTGCTTACTAATATATTTGTTAGAATTTTGTACGAAGTTGAAAGTAATGCCCCTGTAGTTGTTGCAATCAGTTTTATCTCCTTTCTTATAAATTGGTACGATAATTGATTCCTTCCATTCATCTGGAAGAGCTACTTTTCCACAAATCATAGTAAGCAACCAGCGTATCTTGTCCATCAATTTTCCTCCCCCTGATTTTATCAGTTCTGCTGGGATCTCATCTGAACCTGATGCTTTATACATCTTCAATTTTTCAATCGCCATTTCAACCTCTAATGCAGGGTTGGTTCTGCGAACAGCATTTCTGCTGTCTGTAAATTTTCCTCCTCAATGTCCTGTTCTGTATGTACATTTAATAGCTGATTAAAGTAACTTTTCCATCTATTTAATATACTCCTGGAATCTGCAATCATATCCCCATTTTCATTCCGAATTATGTTTGTTCTAGCCTGAAACTCTATCTTCTCTATACTAATTCCCTGATATAATTCTCTAATGTTCCTATTTTTTGCATTCATTTCAAGATCATTAATCTTCTCTCTCAAATATTCCCTCTTTTTACTCTTTAGTAACTTGGTGGTTTCCCGTCTAATATTACCCAATTGCTCTAATCATGGACATTTCGATACAGGAATTACGTCTTACTGCGCAAACTATACGTCATCGCGTCTCCATCTCTAGTGTCATCTTTATGAACAGTGCCAAATGCTTTCCTATCTATCCCTTCCCTTCCTAGTGCGCACCCTCTGCTATCGCGCATCCCCCCCTCTCCCTGTGAACTCGCATAAATAGCTGTGTTTTGTAACATCGAATCATCATCTACTTAGTCATCATTGGAGTCTGGTCAGAGCAGCTCAGGAGATCTGGTTTACTTTGTTTAGTCCAGTAAGCCAGGGTGGGGACGCTAGGACAGTATTTCCCCCAACCCGAGGCTGGACTAGAGTGAGTGATAATGTATGTATGTATGTTGATTTATATCATATTTTCTTTTTGCATAGATGATCAACTATGATTTCTTTTCTTTGTAAATTGAATATTTATTTATTTATCTTTATATTATATCTGACTATATTTTGACTCGCATTAAAAGCTTTAGTTGTGCTTTTTACTTACTCTATGCCTATTCATTCAGTAGTTAGCATAAGTCAGATATCAAAGTCAAATTCCAGAAGCTTGCTCAAGCGTGTGTTAGTTCCTTTATCCCAAAGCTTCCACGATTGTACTTTATAACTCCGTAAACATTACATATTGGGAGAATTTAATAAAGTAAGTTGAATTCCTCTTTGCCTCTATGGGCCCGGGCAAAGATGTCACAAATTTGAACAATCTATGCTTTCCAATCAAAATAGTGATCAACAATATAACCCTGAGTGTGTGCAAAATGGTAGTCGAACGAGGTTAAATAATAATAAGACGCCACAAAAATGGTTTGGCAGAGCGTGGTTCAAAATACTGCACAAAATGGTTTACCAGAGCGTGGTTAGGTCCGGCATAAGTATTGGGTTATTGTTGTTTCATTCTATTTTTTTTGTATGGAAAGTGCTTTGCGATTCAAAATGATTAATATCGTAATTTTTAATTTGAAATTTGTTCTTGTAAGCTTTGAGTTATGCTTTGGATGGCAAATATAAATAAGTTTGTTTCTAAGAAAAGTGATTTTTGGTTCAAGCCCCAAGATAGAACATAGATTCTAAGTTTAACTCCAGTGGAGAAGTGTATTGAATTATTTGAAAGGATTTGTGCAAACATAGAATGTTTAAAAGTGATATTGTTGAAAAAGAATTGTCCCGTGTACTATGATTTATGTATAGAACTTACTTACGTAAATTCATTTAAGTTAAAGTTGTTTACGTACTACATTGTAATTGTATAAATACGTTAATTCATCTTTCCTGCTTTATTGTTTACTGTATTGTGGATGTATATAACAAGTTCTCTTGCAGTTGTTTACGTATAGGGCCTATTTACAGCTGTTTCTATTGTGTATTGTAAATATGCCAAGTTGGATAGATATTATCTCTAAAGACAACTTAATTCAAGAATTAAATCTACTTGGCATAGATTCTTCTGGTGATGTAAATACTTTACGTCAGAGATTAAAAAGTAATTTGAATAATCTTACTACTTTTGAACAATTATCGATTAAACGAAGATTTATAATAGATAATTCAGTTAGTGAAGATATGTCTAAAGAACAGAACACTGACAGTGTTAATAGTAAGATAAATCATATTGATAATTTTTCTACCGGAGTTGTTCCTACTATTTCTCATGATATGAAAGAGAATAATCAACGAATTTTCAGTGATTTAATTAAGAAAGTGAACACTTGTAATGGAAGTGATACTGAATTATTGATCTTCTTCCTTATAAAGCTCAATTCTATTTTTGAATTAAATCTGGTGAAAGAGGAATATTTTATCAACTGTATCCTAAGCTGTGTGGAAGGAATATTAATGAAAATATGGAGTCACGTGGTGAGATTGCTTTTAACTTGGGTCGAATGTTTAGACCATGTCAAAGTCTCATTGTTGCCTTCCAGATTATTGGAAGACTATTATATCAAATTTATTTCTCGCCGATTCCAACATCCTGGAGAATCTTTACTGGAATTTATTTCTCAAATTCAAGGAGCTTTGGTCATATTAAATCCTCAACTTTCGGAAGAAAATTTGATCAGAATTATTCTTCAGAATATGTCTCCAGTTGTTAAGCAACATATGGTTTTCTCTACTAGACCTAACAATGTAGCTGAAATATATGTCTCAGCTAGAGAGGTAACCGATTCGGAGATTGCTGAAAAGCAAAGAAGTCAAGCAAAAGAACATGTTGCAAAAGCTTCTAATAATGCAAATGTTCCCGTAAATCGCTCTTCGTATAATAATTCCTGGCGACACAAAAATAAAATCCAATGTTGGAAATGTCAGCGTTTTGGGCATTTTTCAAAAGAGTGTCGAACTGAAAATGTAAATACCCCGCAGGTTAATTTACTGTCTTTGTCTTCTCCAAAAGGTAAAAAGAAACAGCAATGTAATAAAAGAGTTTTTCCTTCTGGCAAAAATAAACCAGCGTCGTATACCGCCGATTTGCCTCATCTAACGATAGAGATTTTCCAGCAAAATTTGGATGGATTATTGGATAGTGGTGCGTCTATTTCCCTTGTTCGGGAAGACTTTGTGTCTACATTACCTAAGAAATTTTTGCGAAGTACAGCTTTGACTTGTAAATCTGTTAACAACCAGACTTTCTCTATTAATAAAATGGTTTGTCCACATTTGAAAATAAGTAAATCTTCGTGGGACCATTTGTTTTATGTAGCGCCTGATCTGCCCGTTCCTATTATTCTAGGTTTTGATTTCATGTCGAAATCGGGCATGAAAATTGATTTTCAGAATAAAGTGTGTAATTTCAAATTTGCTAGGGACGTTAGTCTTCCGTTCAACGTTCACCCTTGTGTTTATGGACATGTGTGTGTTAAGAAGCCTTCGAGACTACGTTGTGTTATGTCTCTTAATGGAAATAGTGAAAATGAAGAATTGTCAGAACTAGTGAAGAAGTTTCCTGGATTATTTAGTGATCAATTGGGAAGAGCCAAGGATAGTTTCTGTGAGCTGGAACTATTGGATAATGTTCCTGTGCGGTCCCCGCCTTTTCAGTTTTCTCCTCGCAAGTTACAATTGTTGCAGAGTGAGATTCGTAAATTGATGCAACAAGGTGTCATTAGATCTAGTCGCTCGAGTTATGCGAGCCCTGCCTTTCTTGTCTCAAAACCTAGTGGAGGTCATAGGTTGGTCATCGATTACAGAAAGCTTAATAAGAAAGTGGTGTTTGATTGTTTTCCGTTGCCTTCTTTAGAGGCTGTGTTTCAAATATTTCATGGCGCTACGGTGTTTTCCGTAATTGACTTGCATTCTGCCTTCTTTCAAATACCATTGACTCCATCTAGTAGAAAATATACGGCATTTATCACTCCTAATGGTCTCTACGAGTTCAATATGCTACCCATGGGTTTGAGCGTAGGTAGTCAGATAGAGAGTCGCGAGTTAGACATGTTGTTTGGAGATCTGAAATATAAATATGTCTTCCAATATTGTGATGATCTTATTGTCTACTCTCCTGATATGAAGCAACATCTTATTCACTTGCGAGAAGTCTTCAAGCGATTAAGGGAAAAAGGGTTTACTGTTAATCCCGAGAAGATTACTTTAGGTTGTTCTAAAATTAAATTTTTGGGTCATCTGTTATGAGCCGAAGGCATTCAAGTCAATCCTGAAAGAGTTGAAGCTATTAAGAATCTTCCTACTCCAAAGAATTTAAAAGGGGTTAGGAGTTTCATGAGGATGGTAGGCTTTTACGCCAAACTCATTCCCAATTTTTCTCAGATTGCTATTCCATTGAATAATCTGAAGAAGAAGAAGAAGACTAAGTTCGTGTGGGATCAGGAATGTGAAACGTCTTTTCAAAATCTTAAATTAGCTCTCTGTCAAGCTCCGACCTTACAAGTTCCTGATTTCAATAAGAAATTCATTCTTCAGTGCGATGCTAGCGATAGGGCGTTAGGTGCCGTTCTTAATCAAGAGGTTAATGGTAAATTAGCGCCTGTAGAATATGCCAGTCGCACGCTTAATGAAGCTGAAGTTAAATATAGCATACACGAGAAAGAGATTATAGCTATTGTCTTCGGTTGTGAAAAGTTCCGTACCTTTTTGGAACACAACCGCTTTTCAGTCTATTCAGATAATCAAGCAGTTTCTTGGTTGCAAAAGAACTGTGGTACTCTTGGCAGAATTGGTAGATGGGTGGTACGTCTGTCTGCTTTTAACTTTGAAGTGATTCACGATAGAGGGTCTGAAAATGCTGCAGCGGATGGTCTATCGCGACTATTTCAAGAAGAAAATTTTTCAGAAGCTCCTCAAATCAGTCTTCTTTCTAATTTCCTGCATCATACAAAGATCTTAAATTGCACCAGCAGGAAGATAACGAATGCAGAAGATTGTATGATCAAGTAAGTGAATAGAGGTTTGTTAGTGTATAACCCTCGAAAAGGTTCGAGGAATCGGGTTTTGGTCCCGGCGATAATACGGGCTGTCTTGCTCAAATAGTATCATGATTCCCCTCTTGGCATGCATCTGGGCATTGCCAAAACTATTGAGAAACTTAACAGACAGTATTATTGGCCCCATATGAACGACGATATTCGTAAATATATCTTGAATTGCGTGGATTGCCAACGAGCAAAACCAGCATCTAACACGAAAGTAGGTTTTCATTCTGCGGAGCCTTCCACAGCTCCAATGCAAAGACTTTTTATCGATTTCTTTGGTCCCCTGGTCAGCTCTAAGCGAGGAAATGTTGCTGTTTTAGCTGTAGTAGATGGCTTCTCTAAATATGTTGTACTGCACCCTGTGAGATCTATGAAGTCCAACGCTGTGGTGGAGTTCTTCACTAGAAATTTCTTCCCTAATGTTGATGTCCCAGAATTTATTGTGTCGGATAATGTTAAGGCCTTTACCTCGCATCTTTTTAAGAATATGTGCTTTGATTGGGGTATTCGCCATATCACTACTTCACCTCAATATCCGAAACCTAATCTTTGCGAAAGGTTTTTTCCGTTCGCTGTTCATGAATCCACTAAAACTACCCCTGCCGAACTGTTTTTAGGCAGGCGTATTATGCACCCCATCGAGTTGAATTGGCGCATTACTCAAGCCGACTTGGATGATTTAAAAAAAATTGATAAATTTCAGAAGTGGGAGGAAGTTTTCAAGAATCTTAAAACTGCTAAAGAAAAAGTGGCTAACATATATAATCGTGGGAGGATAGATGTATCTTACAAAATTGGCGATCGACTGCGGTATCGCCTATATCGTGGCGAACAACGCATGGGAAAGCTTATGTTCAAGTGGTCAGAACCTTGTACTGTAAAAGGTTTTTGATTCCTGTCACTCTAGAATTAGAGAGTGCAGATGGCCACTTACCCAAACAACATGCTAGCCAATTAAAGGCATGTCCTGTGATTGATTAATTACCAGTGTTGATGTTTATAGTTTGTAAAGGACACAGAGTGATAGTTAACTAGAGTTTTCAAATATTTCTGATGTTAAGCTTTTATGAGGTTCTGTTTTCTGTCCTTTGTAATTTCAGTTAACCTTTCCCTATTTGGCACTGATGGAGCAGTGGACTTCTGCCAGCTGTTTATTCGGCGGGTTCGGCCGACCCCGAGTATTCGCTGATGGAGATTGGGTCCTCAACTGGAGTTGCAGTAACTGGATGGCTGAGCGGGATTGCGATCCGGCAATCCAACTGTGATGTATCGTCTTCCTGACGTCACCTGAAACACCACCGAGTTCAGCTATGGCGGCTGTAGTATTCTACAAGGTTCATGATACAGCGCCGATAGCTGATGGAGTAGGTTGGTGTGGTGGACAAATATTGGAAACGATAAAAAGGAAGATTGTATATTCTCAGCCTGATCCTGTTGTGAACTGTCGCCTTACCCTCCCAACAAGGAGTTGCACAAAGTGATCACTAAAAGGCTGAAAGTTTTGTGAACGATTATGGTTTCGTTTTGGTGTTCTGGTGGCTCTCTTTTTTTGGAGGGGCCCGAGGAGCGATATTGTACCGAAATGGACATTTCGATATAGGAATTACGTCTTCCTGCGCAAACTATACGTCATCGCGTCTCCATCTCTAGTGTCATCTTTATGAACAGTGCCAAATGCTTTACTATCTATCCCTTCCCTTCCTAGTGCGCACCCTGTGCTATCGCGCATCCCCCCTCTCCCTGTGAACTCTCATAAATAGCTGTGTTTTGTAACATCGAATCATCATCTACTTAGTCATCATTGGAGTCTGGTCAGAGCAGCTCAGGAGATCTGGTTTACTTTGTTTAGTCCAGTAAGCCAGGGTGGGGACGCTAGGGCAGTATTTCCCCCAACCCGAAGCTGGACTAGAGTGAGTGATAATGTATGTATGTATGTTGATTTATATCATATTTTCTTTTTGCATAGATGATCAACTATGATTTCTTTTCTTTGTAAATTGAATATTTATTTATTTATCTTTATATTATATCTGACTATATTTTGACTCGCATTAAAAGCTTTAGTTGTGCTTTTTACTTACTCTATGCGTATTCATTCAGTAGTTAGCATATGTCAGATATCAAAGTCAAATTCCAAAAGCTTGCTCAAGCGTGTGTTAGTTCTTTATCCCAAAGCTTCGACGATTGTATTTTATAACTCCGTAAACATTACATATTGGAAGAATTTAGTAAAGAAAGTTGAATTCCTCTTTGCCTCTATGGGCCCGGGCAAAGATGTCACAAATTTGAACAATCTATGCTTTCCAATCAAAATAGTGATCAACAATATAACCCTGCGTGGCTGCAAAATGGTAGTAGAACGAGGTTAAATAATAATAAGACGCCACAAATTTACCTCATTTGGCTCGTGTAACCATTTCATTTTTGCTAGCTTTTTTTTCTTTACAATGTCGGCACATTTATCATCAAACCATTTCTTGTTTTGCCTCTTTTTTAAACAACCAATGCTTTCTGATGCTGACAATTTAATAGTATCTCTTATAGCTTCCCATTCTTTATTTATATCAGTTTCTTCTTCGTTTGCCACATTGTCATCTGAAGATTCCAGTACTTCAAATCTATTAGCAATTTTTATTTGGTATCCTTGCCTCATTTCATCATTTTTCAAGTTTTGTAATTCAAATTTTACAGAATCGTCTTTAGCATTTGTTCCTCTCATAAGCAATAGCCGTTGTCTGATTTTCACTCTGACCAGATGATGATCCGAATTGCAGTCTGCCCCTCTAACTGATTTAACATCGCTGATGCTACTGTGCCAGCGTTTATCCACTAATACATGATCTATCTGGTTCCGAGTTTCTCCATCTGGGGAAGTCCAGGTGTATTTATGAATTGGGAATAGGAAATTATGCTTTATTATTTGTTTTTGAGTGATAGTGCGTTTTGTCGTACTTACAGCAATGGCGATCATAATTGAAAGTTCAACTTCCTACATTTCGGGGTTGCTAACCTAAATAACTATACTGTAACATTACATTTACACCCACGTGCGGGAAGTAAAACCACAGCCCTCTATGTATAGGCCTACTACGTACATTGTATATACAAAACATATCCGAAAGATAGTGTTAATATACATTATACAAAACAAATCACTGTATTTTAAATGAACTGAACTTTATTTGAAACAATATAAAATAATAATACGTACTTGCGGCCATGTTATCAATAATTGTTCTCAAGGCCTCCTGTTGTTTGAACTAATAAACATTTGCCCACATTGTTAACGTTACTCAATTGTTTATAATGAACGCAAATATTTCCAACAAAGATGTTATTATTTTACTGTTATTTATTATTTTGAAAACACCATCGCGCAAAAAATAATGTAGCCCACAACGCACGTTTGTGAAGTGTTTACAAAATCTCATTAAATTAAAAACTTCGCTTTCGCTTGGTTTTAAACATTTTTCCTCGATTCTGTAAAATCCACTTCCCAACCTCTAATCGTAATATACTATTTTGCTTTCTTGTTCCTGCATGATTCTCATTTTTTATCTAATACTCGTATTGTTGGTCATCCCTAATGTTCATTTCAAACCCCTCCAAAAATTGGTGGTCCACTTTTTACATACGAACCAAAATACCATTTTAAGCCTATTTAAGACAAATTTTATGTTAATTAATGTAAAAGAAAAAGACACAGAAAAAAATACATTAAAATTGTTTGGACATATGCAAATATAAGAAGGGGAAGATTGTTAAATATCAAGACAAAAAGTAAATAACAACGCGGAAGACTACGGTAATGATGGATTAACCAAGCGAAGAGAAACTTACAAGAAAGGGGACACGAATGTGAAGAAATTAGAGGGAGAGAAGCATGGGAGGACAGAGACCAATATTTGGAATCGACCTTCCAAAAGAAAACAAACACACTGTACTCCAACGACATAATTTAAAAAAAAAATGGTATTAAACTCGGTATCTTCACAGTTGTTAAGCGTTTAACTTATTCCTCAACAATTTATATTGTTGTATGTCATATCAGTCAACAATTGATCATTATATCATACATCGGATTTCAGATATCAAACCTACTATTTCCCGAAGGGATAAATAAAAATCAATTACGTAAGTACAAGTTTCATAAAATGTCAGAAAGAATTTGACCGTGTCCTAAAATGCATATTTTACCTTTGCTTACCTATTTTAGGTTATTGAGCCTAATTGCAATTTTAAAGGAAGACGAGGTAGAGGAAGACCTAAAACCTCCTGGAGTCAGGGAATATATTTATACACGAAGGAGAAACATATACAACCAGGAGATTGGAAGGACCGGCAAAATTGGCTATTAGGAATCGGACGATGTCAAAGACATTAATCAACCGATGATCTATCTATCTAAAAATAAATACATTTAAAATTGGACGACACAGAAAAGAGACATAAGCATGGCGAAATTAGACAACAATATAAATGTGGACATCATACCTGAAGAAGCGGTCTTTGTCTTCCGGATGAAGTGCCTCCTGCCAGTAGCCCGACTTATGATTAAGAGTGGAGAAACATTGAAATCCCGCTACGGTGGCCAGTGAATCATCGATTCATGGAATAGGGAAGCAGCCCTTCTTGGTGACAGTATACAGCCTCCTACAGTCGATACAGAAGCGCATATCTCTGTTCTTCTGCTTTACTAGCACCACAGGCGAAGAAAAGGGCTATCTGATCCTCGATGATATCTCGAGCCCTCATATCTCCTAGTTGCTAGTGGAGCTCGTCGGAGAGGTTGTCGAATCGGGCGGGTTTTTCGATGTCGATGCGATGCATCATTCTGTTGGTTCTGCTTAGGTAGTCTTTGCACAGGCTGAAGAATTCCGGAACTCGACCACCAGGTTATAAACCTCGGTCGCCTGTGCTTTGTCGAGATTGCTGGTAGTGGTGACGGGCTCACAGGTATGCAAGACCGTTATACTATAGTATAGTCTAAAAAAGGAACAACCTGAGACAGGGTTTTACAAAGGAACAGCAACAGGTACTCATTCTCTCTATTACACAGGGGCTGGTTTACCGGGTCAATGGCATTAGTATAGCACGTTACATGTCCAGAAGACAATGACAAATGACAAATCCGACCCCCAACTCCAGGTCAACGAAGTCGTCTCAAGTTGTTCCTCAGACAGAATAGGTATCACCATGTCTCGGTTTGTCACGTTCAGAATTTTGACTGGAACATCTTCTCAGGGTGGTAGCAAGGCTCTGGCCACAAACAGTCCATCTAGAGAATTTCTTCTGGTGTGAAATAACATGTCTCATCAGAGCCGACCTTCCACCTGCGCCGTCACCAACATCTCACGCCAGCTGGAATTATCTCCTTCTCTTTTAAGATGAATCTGCAGACATATGGTCTCTGGTGTTGAGTAGCACCTCATAGCAGCTCATCATGGCCGAAAAGAAGTATCCGTCGTCTAACGTCCACTGTAGAGCCGTACATCATCAGGGCGTACAGATTCAAGATAACGTCCTCGACAAATCCGGCGATAAACCTCCACAGTCATAGCTTGTACCTTCCTAGGTCCAACTCCAGGAGAACCTCCTTCTCGAATGGCATCTAGTCCCCCGACGCGTTACTAAGCTCAAACTTCCGTAGCGGCGTCTTTTCAGGCAGCACTGTACTACTCTGCATCGCACGATCAGCGTCGCTTCTATATTGACGAGCACTCAGCAGGACTGTACATGGACCCATCCATTGGAAATAAGTGCCTCGACTTTTCAGTTGTTCAGAGAATTTAACATGAAACGAGGGGATGATGGCGATGATGACGGCACCGATTACTCCCTCTTCACACAGCCCATTTTACTTTTCCTGTTCCCTTACGGGCCTACGCTACGATTGCAGTCCCGCCTCAGATGCCCAAGTTTTCTGCAGTTCATGTAGTTCGGTCTTCCGTGTCTGTGACGCTGGAATTGTGGTGAAAATTGCCTCTCGACGTAACCTGCAGTCAGCTGTCGTACTCCTGACGGTGTTGCCAGGTCGAAGTAGCGCCTGGTCTCATTGGCTGCATCTAGTCGCAAAGCCGCATTCAAGACACTGCTGATTGTGCGATGTTGTTTTACCTCACGGCCCCTTAGACCAGGGCCGCCCAAACTTTTTAATGGGCCGGGTCAATAACTGATTGTGCAATTGATCGCGGGCCGGAACATAAATATCGTTAGTATTACTGTTGCTACTGCTGGTTTTATTATTATTGTTATTATTATTATTATTGTTACTATTATTATTATTTTTGTTATTATTACTGTTATTATTATTATTATTATTATTATTATTATTATTATTATTATTGGGGCACGCCGTAGCGTAGTGGTTAAGGCACTGAGCTACAAGCCGGAGGGTCGAGGGTTGAAGTCCCGTTGGGGTCAGGATTTTTAAACTGACCCAAACCCTCTGGCGGCACTATGGCCCTGGGGTCAACTCAGCCTCTAACTGACGCTTGTTCTGGGGGTAAAGGCGGCCGTCACGCAGGGCTGACAACCCGGCTGACATAAAGTGCCGATTGTCTAGAAAAAGTGGGAGCCTTAACCTCCTACTACCCCAAGAGCCTCCGGGCCTGTTGTGGGATTTAAAAAATTATTATTATTATTATTATTATTATTGTTGTTATTATTGTTATTATTATTATTATTATTATTGTTAGTATTATTAGTATTGTTATTATTGTTAATGTTGTTTTTGTTATTATTATCATTATTATTATTGTTATTATTATTATTATTATTATTATTATTATTATTATTATTATTATTATTATTATTATTATTATTATTATTATTATTATTATTATTATTATTATTATGACTTAAAATAAAATTACATTATGTTACGGAAGAATGTAAAACATTTGTAACACCATGCTGCAATTAAAATTGTAAAATTGGTACAAAGGTGAATATATTTACCTAATGAGAAGAGTGGAGCTGCCTTCTTAAAGATAAGATACGGTCAATATGCCGGGTGTCTGCTGAGTAGCGCTGATAAATAAGACGTCTTGGAGATGTTCGTCACTCAAGCTTGACCTCAATCGTGATTTTTGAATTTTCATTTTAGAAAATGTTTGTTCACACAAGTATGTCGAGGAAAACATGCAGATTAAACGTCGGGGGTGTTCCTTCAACCCTAATTATTTTTCTGGTAGTTACTTGTATAACTTAACGAGATCTGTAGGATCAAAAAATCCTTTCATTGCGTCATCGCACTGCAAATATATTAGTTAAAATTTCAACAATGCTGGTTCTTTGTCAACATCGAAGGAAAATGGAGACGAAAACAAATAAATGTCTGGTTCAATTTTATTGAAATCAACAAATCTATTAGAAAACTTTCTTCAATTCTTTCAATAACTTCAACAAAAGAATCACTTCTGAAACACCATTCAGGATATTCATTTTGCAGAGCATTCACACTTGGAAAATGTATCCAGTTTTTCACAGACACGTGCCTTTTCAATAGCTTCAGTTTCAATTTGAAATCTGTTTTTGCACTGTAAACTTGGTTGATTAATTTGTATTTACCTTGTAAAATTATGTTCAAGTCGTTCAAATGTTTTGTCGTGTCGACAAGAAATGCTAGTCTGGACAGCCAATCGTGATCACTTTAACATATCACATTCGTACTTTTTTTTGCTTAAGAAATTGGCGGATTTCATTTTTCAGAGCAAACAATCTTGCTAATAGTGGACCACGGCTCAACCACCTTATTTCAGCGTGATAGATTATATCACCGTATTTACTGCTCATATAATCTAGGAATGTTTTGAAAGTGCGGTGATTCAAGGCTCTGCTACGAATGAAATTGATTATCTTAGTAACAATCTGTACAACTCCATCGAGATTTGCCGCTTTAGCGCAAATAACTTCTTGGTGTACAATGCAGTGCAATTTATGCACTGTGCCCCCCAAAACTTCAACTTTTTTTCTTTATTAATTCCGCCATTCCCGTGTTGGCTCCCAACATACATGGCGCACCATCAGTTGTTATAATTACTGCATAATTTCACCCAGTCTAGTTCAATATTGTCGACAGCTTTCACAACTTCCTCGAACAAGTCAGTACCTTTTGTCGTACTATGTATACTTCGTACCCCTATAAGTTCTTCCGTAATTTTGAAATCAGTATCTATGCCTCTAACAAATACCAACAACTGAAACAGCATCAGTTATATCCGTGCTTTCGTCGCATGCAATGGAGAAATGTTCAAATGGTTTTCCTTTTTCTACAAGTTGATGACGAACACTGGATGCTACGTTCTTCTACACGCCTACTTACAGTGTTTCTTGATAGCGACACTGAATTGAATAAATCAATTTTATCGGGACACAACTTCTTGGCAACAGCAATCAGACACTTTTTCACGAATTCGCCATCAGAAAACGGTTTTCCGTTTTCAGCAATTAGTTTCGAAACTTCATAACTCGCTTCGGTAACATTTCTTTGTCTTACACCACCACCCTGAATTAATAACTGCTGTTGTGCTGTAACTTTAGAAAGGAGCTCGTTCGCTTTCTCTGTACGCTCATCTCCATTAAATTTATCAAAATGACTATGCTTTGTTTGGTAATGTCTTTAAATGTTATATTCTTTCACAACTGCAATACATCGTTACAAATAACACATAACACTTTGTTTCCATGCTCCTTCACAAAGTACTTGCTAGTCCAGGATTCGTTAAACTTCCTACACTCGGAATCAACTTTGCGTTTTTTAAGCATTTTCTCACTTTAACACTATTTTTTAAAACTATTCCGTGCACAGGCTACTGATTGATTGACAATACAACAAGTGAAACAATTATTGTTCAAAGTTTGGAGTGGGGAAGATAACGGTAAATAAGGGATGAATCATCTCTACTACTTTGTCAAGAGAAGCGGTGACACCTCAACTCCACATTCCAGAGAGATGAATTTCACAAAGGGATGTCCAAACTAGATGTTACATTTTAAAATCTAAATTTAAAACATAAAATTAATTTGTACATTTCAGTGCTTACGCGGGCCATACGAAAAGCCATGGCGGGCCGGATGTGGCCCGCGGGCCGTAGTTTGGACGGCTCTGCCTTAGACCGAATACAAAAGTAGACGCCTCCTCCCCGTAGCTGGATGTTGTTGGGAGACCAACAAGGGCCTTGTGCGCTAATTGCTCATTTGTCATGACATATTTTGCAAAATAACACCGACAATGGAGATGAGGTAGTATTGACATATGTTGATCATTTTGAATAAGGTACTGGTATCCGGAAATAATGCGTTTTCACACTCTGACAAGGATCTGAAGACTCATTACTTGACAACACATCACAGGTACGGAACTTATGATACGTGACTTCGTAACGGAATGTGGCTGCAACACGACGGAGCTCCAGCTCACTTCGATACTAATGTGAGGAGACATTTGGATACCACATATCCAGATTGATGAATTGGCAGAGGGGGGCCAGTCCCATAGCTTCCGATCTTAACCCTCTCGACTACTTTTTGTGGGGCGACATGAAACACTGTGTTTATCGGACTCCAGTAGATTCACGTATTGATCTTATACCCCGAATACACGTTTCTACAGAAATAATTCAAAAGAGACCAGGCGTATTTCAACGTGTGCGCCTATCACTACACCGCCGATGTACTCTCTGCAATGAGATGGGAGGTGGATATCTTGAAACTTGATGTGACTGTGACAGTATTGTCAAGTATTGAGTCTTGAAATCCAAGTAATGGAACTCTTGAGAAGTTAGCTACTCATAGTGTGAAAACGCATTATTTCCGGACATTGGTACCTTATTAAAAATTATCAACATATCTCAATATGCCTCCTCACCTCCGTTGTCGGTGTTTTTTTGGCAACACCCTATATATATATATATATATATATATATATCTTCGAATGCAATAAGAAATATGAAGATGATAAACTATCATATTATGTTAATTTCAAGTGTATGGATCCTAGTTGTATTTTATAACTTGTGTTTATTTACATGTGTTAGTTGTTAATTGTTAAATATACAGGGTGCGGCAAAGTCAGTTAACCACTGCACATGGTTGCAAGGGAAAAAACCAGATTGGTTGAAACATGATACTGGACAAGATGTATTCCCTGGTTAGCAATAGTTTGAGATTATATTGTGAACTAAAACCCTTGTTCACTATCACTACATAAAAATCACATATTTTTGTTCTGCGGTATATTTCATTGTATGTGTACATATATAACTTCTGAGGACGACAGTACCTACCACCTAGATCACCAGACCTCACGCCATGTGATTTTCCAATATCGGTAATTTTAAGGACAAATTTTTCAGTATAAAAATCACTAAACCTGCAACATTTACGAGATTTGACTGAACAGGAATTTGAAAACACTTTTGGTAATAATGGAAAATTGTGTGATAACATCTGCAAATCATTGTTAAAATGATATCATAAATGCTTAAACAACAATGGAGGTCACTTTGAACAATTTGTAGTTTTTTTTTTTTGTATAGACGTAGTAAGCTACAGAAAATAGTATACTTGTATTTTCGGTTAACTGACTTATGCTGCAACCTGTACTTTGTTATATTAAGAAGTGTTTTATTTCAAGTAATTATATTTTAGGTGCAGAAACTACATCCTATTATTTTCCTGACTAAACCAGTTAAGATGATATTGGTATGCCACCTAAATTTTAAATGTCATCCAAAAAACCCCATTTATTCCATTAAATACTTATGATGGAATCTATTTTAATAACAATGTCAGTTTATGATTCATATTTGGTTAATATTCATAAGAGATAAGAGCGTCACTTTACATAATGTTCAATATTAATACCTATTGATATTTAATTTCAGATTCCATTAATATTCATGTACTTATGTGTTATACAATTTGTGTGTGTTTTATACTAGATTGTTTTTGTGACGTACATACATCAAACAAGAATTTATTTTAATAAATATTTTTTACTGTTCACTTCAAGAAAACAAGTTTGTGTAAAGTGGGATTTCTTATCAATTATTGTGCTTAATAGGGTATGTAACAGTGAGATGGTAATCTTTTTTTTACCAAACAATAGTTAGGGCAAATTTTTGTGAAATATTAATAAGAGCTTTGCAATATGACAGTATTACAATTCATAAAAAATGTGATCTATTTTGACTATGTGATGATACATCTTGTATCTAACTAATTAACTTACTGCAGACATAAGCTCTCCATACATCCGTATCCTGAGCTAATATTTTCCAATCATCCCTTGTATAATCTAACTTCCCTCAAAGATGGTTATTGTTATTCTCCCATATTCTTATTCTACCTAATGGGTATATCCCCTCTGGTTTTCCTACAAGAAGCTTCCATGCACATCTTTCATTCCTATTCGTGCTGCATATCCTGCGCATGAAGTCCACGGGACTTAACTGTTCTTATTATATCTGATTTCCCATAAAGACAATGTAGCTCACTGTTATTTAGTTTTCTCCATTTGCCTATCTATTCATCTCTCTTTGGTCCAAAAATTTTCATAAGAACTTTATTCTCAAATACTCATAATCTTTTCTCTTCTCTTAAAGTAAGCATCCATGTTTCGCATCCATATAATATCTGGAAGAATAACAGTTTTATATATTTTCAGTTTAACGTTTTTTGAGAGAAGTTCGGACAACAAGAGTCTTTGTAATGCATAAGAGCATGTATTTCCAGAATTGAACCTACGATTAATTTATTTGTGCATCTCATTCCTATTTGTAATTATTTTGTTATAGTAATATATAAATATAATTTGAAAATGGGTCCATGTGTACAGTGTGTTAATAATATGTATTGCCATGGTTACATTGAAATACTTCAGCTTTGATTGTTCATTCAAACAAATGAATAATGAATGGTTCAGTAATGAATGTTATTTTCTGAATTAATTTATTTGATGTTTCTGTAACATGCCATGAGTTTAAATATTTAAGTATAAAAATGGCATACACATACTCTATTCTACACATATAACAACACAATAAATCAATATAAAAATATTTCAAGCTAGTTCCACTGCCCTAACCCAACAAATTCTGCCAAATTTTATCTCCAAAACACAGTATGTCAGACATTTGATGTTTTGGTGAATTTAATTTATTTACAATATAAGGACTTGTTATTTAATAGTTGATAATCACTTCCAGGGGAAGCTAGGCACTTATTATTTTCTATTAAGAGAATAAAAATTAATCATTTTATAAATTATCTTTCAGTACAATGAAAAGTTTTATTTTCCAAATAGTGTTCCAATTAAACTTTTATAGAAAAAAATCACTATGAGATTTAATTTAAGATTAAATTTAATGTTTTATATCTTACCTCATATCCAATCTTCTACGTAGTGTTTCAATGTTTTTATTATTTATTTGATACATCTCAATGAAGGATAAATTATATTTGAAGAGAAATATATACGCTCAGGCTGGGGTTTGAACCCAGGACCTTTAGCATTCTATGTGAATGCTCTACTGACTGAGCTACCTAAGCACTCCAATCTAAATGCAAATTGAGCATTTGCATAGAAAGTGAAAGGTCCTGGGTTGAAACCCCAATCTGAACATATATTTTTCTCTTCAAATATAATTCCAAATAACAGAGTATCTGAAAAATTTTATTTGAAGAGAAATGACGATGATTATGTAGAACAAGTAAATTCCCTCTGATGTGTTTAGTGCTCGTGGCTGCACTCAGTATTTACTCTAAAGTATCTCATTGTGATACTATTTTTACTTTATAGAACTAAGTGTGATAAAGTAGGCCATTATGATGCTCGTTTCAATGTTGTAAAATCTCATTTTACGTAATCAAAGTAAATAAATACAATATTTAGTTCACATTAATAAAATTCATGATAAAGTTCTGTTGAGGTATTATTCAAAATTAAAATATAAAATTATGAAATATTTACCTAAAAGGTCCGTCTCCTCAACTTAAAGATTATTTATCTGTAGCGCTTTCGGGACTAGTCTCATCATCAGCAGGATTCAATACTGGTGTTCCACTGAAGATCTGGTAGAGGGGGTTACACGTACTGGGTGTGTTTTCATTTATCAGATGGTCATTGTTGTTAACTGCCTTCAACATTTTTATCTCCTCGGGTATGTGTATCTTAGCTGTATTATTTTCTCTGTGCATTATTGTCAGGGTGTTTTCAATATGTAACATAAAATGTCCTTCATGAATAATGTGTTTTGCATAGCTTGATTTCCCTTTTGCATGTATAAAGTCTCAAAAATGCTCTTTAAATCTAATATTAAAACTTAAGAACACATAAGAAATATTAAAAATAGGGAAATAGAAAAATCTGCAGTTGCTGCTCATGTTTGGTCTGAAAAACATAATATAAATTCAGACACTAAATTATTAAAACAGTTAGAAAATACAAAAGAGCTGACTATTTGGGAAAAAATCTATATTCAGAAGAACAAAAACAGAGTTATGAATTTTGAAATACCGACGGAGCATGACCTTGTTTGGAGGTTCTTTGGCCAACCACAGGATGGAGCTGACATCAACATCCAGGTTGTGCAACATAATGCAACATAAATCAAACCAGTCTGGACAAGCTGATGATAAAACAGAATTGTTTTGAAACATGTCCAAGAACAAATCAACATTAATATTGAGGTAAGATAATCAGTCTAAAAATAATATAATTAAAATAACTTCAAAATATCACTTCCTAAAATTAAATATTAATTAAAACTTCTATTTGTTCTTCCTATATAAAATTTGTTACAATCTCTGCACGTCAATTTATATACTCCTTTACTATCGAAGTTGTTATTTTCTTTGATTTTATTGCTTTTATTATGTTATTTAATTTGTTATTAGTTCTGTATGCTATTTTTATATTTTTGTCAGCTTTCTTTAATGTACTGGCTAATTTTGATGTCTGTTTTCCTGTATATGTAAGTGTTATCCATTTTTTTTTGACGTTATCAGATTCTCAGAACATGAAAAAAACATGGATAACACTTACATATACAGGAAAACAAACATCAAAATTAGCCAATACATTAAAAAAAGCTGACAAAAATATAAAATAGCATACAGAACTAATAACAAATTAAATAACATAATAAAAGCAATAACATCGAAGAAAATAACTTCAATAGTAAGGGAGTATAAAAATTGACGTGCAGAGATTGTAACAAATTTTATATAGGAAGAACAAACAGAAGTTTTAATATTAGATTTAAAGAACATTTTAAAGAACTTTATACATGCAGAAGGAAAATCAAGCTAAGCAAAACAAGTTATTCATGAAGGACATCATATGTTAGATATTGAAAACACGTTGACAATAATGCACAGAAAAAATAATCCAGCTAAGATAAATGTACTCGAAGAGATAGAAACTTTTAAGGCAGTTAACAACAACGGACCTTTAAGGTAAATATTTCATAATTTTATATTTTAATTTAGTTCATATAAATCCATTCCCTGTTTACCATCTTTAATATTTGTATAAGTAAAACATCCTTGTAATAAACAAAATAGGGAATTCACACAACTGTCACCAAAAAAAAAAAAAAAGAGTGAGACAAACTCTTTTTTTTTTTTTTTTAATATTTGAAGGAAGTGACACAATAAGTAATTGTCTCAATTACTAATAGAGTTAGAATTTAACTCCTTTCCTCATAATTGTAGATTTCTCGAAGACTAGTTTTGATACTTCTGTGTACTATCTTCAGCTCTAACTGTTGAATTAATGGTTGACAATCCTGTAGATTGCTTCCTGCTTCCTCTGATGAACTTCCAAATTAAATATTTTTCCATAGGAATTTCAAAATTCATGATTTACCTTTGGGAGAAAATCCACATCCAAAAAAATAAACAGAAAATCATGAATTTTAAAATTTCTGGGGAAAAAGATTTAATTTGTAAGTTCATCAGTCAGCCAACAGAGGGAGCAGGAAGTAACCTATAGGATCGCCAACCACCAATTCAACAGTTAGATAAAGCTGAAGATGATACACAGAAGTATTGAAACTAGTCTTGAAGAAATTTACAATTATGAGGTGAGGTATTAAATTCACACTCTATTATTGAGACAAATATTGTAGAACAAAGTGTTTCACTTTTAATTTTTTAGTTCTTGCATAAATGTGGGTTAAGACAGTTGGAATATTTTAATTGCAGTACCACAGTGATTAAACATGACAACAATACAAAGTGCAACATGCTGAGGAAATTCTCTTACAAATTACCCGCAGTGAGAAGCATGATTGTTCCTTATCTCACCTTTCATTAATAAATACAATTATCAATGAAAACTGCATGATCCAGAGACACTAATTAAATACAAATTAATAGAAACAAAATGTGCAAAAAAACAAGGAAAAAAAGACACATAAGTCTATACTGTAGGAAACAATTTTTTCAGCTGATATTGATTAAAAAAATCTTTTTACTTATAAAATTGAAAGAAAGTAACACTAAGAGATGCAGTCATGTTATCAAGAGACTGATAACCAACTATGTGTGTATATGTAGGGTCGTTTATAAATTACACAATTTTTAAAAATGTATAATTAAGTCAAAAATGCATTGAAATAAAAAAAATACTTTTTTATTTTCATCTACATACACTCCCATTTAAGTGCAAAAAAATTATATCAGGAATGTGTCCATCTCCACTGTCTCGACAGGTAGTTACTCGGTCTATGAAGTTCGTGATGACCCTTTCACAGAAATCTCTGTTGATATTGTTAATGACATGTTGAATTTCTTCCTTAAGTTGGAGAACTATTTGTGTTTTGTTCACGTAGACTCTTTGGACTTCACATAACACCATAAAAAGAAGTCACATGGAGTAAGGCCACAAGATCTGGGAGGCCATTCCAAGTTGCCACAAATTGAGTCACAAACTGAGGGAATTTTTCAAGGAGTAGTGTTACTGTCTCGCAGGATGTGTGACAGAGTGTCTACATGAACAAAGCACAAACAGTTCTCCAAATTAAGGAAGAAATTCAAAGTGTTATCAACGACATCAACAGAAGTGTTAAATTAATAATAAAAACATCAACAAACCCTATACTATGTATATACATATATGCATATAACTGATTCAATCTCTTGAATAATTTACTTGATTTTTTTTTTGCATATTTTGTCTCAATGGACGGATTCATATCATAGTCTCCTCAGTGTAATCTTGGTCTCTAAAGACCAGCACTGTCTGATATACAAATATTTAGGTAATTTTTGTAACTGCTGGCTTAAATTCATTGCTGCCAACATATACATATTTTACTAGTATTATGGTAATAATAGTTATTTCTAAAGTTGGCACTAGCTGCCAATATGTATATCACGGCTGTTAATCAGTGCTTACTAGGTGTGAAAAGGTGGTCTCCCGCTCCTACCCGCATACAGAAGCACTCCTATTGAACAATAGTGTCTTACCTTATCAGCTATCTGACATCAGGGAATATGGAAGGCATAAACAAGGGAGGAAGAAGAATTAAGTGCATAAGATTTCCTGATGATATGGCTTTGCTGGCAGAAGATGCAATGGCACTGAGGAACATGCTGATGGAGCTAAATGACAGATGTGAGGGTTATGGAATGAAGATAATTATAAATAAGGTGAAGACCATGATCATAGGAAGAAAACTAAGGAAGATAGACACGAGGATTAAAGATGAGGCCATTGAGCAAGTGGAGAGCTTCAAATACTTGGGTTGTACTATCAGTAGTAACATGATCTGCTGTCAAGAAGTAAAGCACAGGATAGCATTGGCAAAAGAAGTTTTTAATAAGAAGAGAAGCATTTTCTGTGCACCTTTGGCAAAAGAATTACAGAAGAGACTAGAGAAGTACTTTGTGTGGAGTGTAGCATTGTATGGTGCAGAGACTTTGACATTACAATGGAATGAGGAAAAGCAACTGGAAACTTTTAAGACGTGGATATGGAGAAGGACTGAGCGTATAAATTGGACAGACAAAATAAAAAATAAAGATGTGCTAGACAGAGTAGGTGAAGGAAGAACAATACTGGAACTCATAAAGAAGAGGAAAAGAAACTGGATCGGCTACTGGCTAAGAAGAAACAGCCTGCTGACGGATGCCCTAGAAGGAATGGTCAACAGAAAGAAGGTTAGAGGCAGAAAAAGATATCAGATGATAGACAATATTAAAATAAATTGTTTGTATACAGATACAAAAAGGAAGGTTGAGTTAAGGAAGGAGTGGAGAATGCTGAGTTTGCAGTAAAAGATCTGCTATTGGGCAGAACACTATGTATGAATGACGTGAGCACTTATAAACAGCGCTAATCTATAACATCATCAATGAGGTTTTATAAAATATGAGATCTTAAAAACTATTGTAGCAATTAATTTAGCTTTTTAAGCTATAGCATGTTTGGTCCACATTTTAAAACTTGACTAACAAATTTGTCCTCTTCGTTATCATAAGTAATGTCACGAGTGATTTCTAAATTAACTAGAGGATTTGGAAATCAAGAGTGGCATTTGTTAGTACTACTTAATGAATAAAATTAAGCTGTTTACTCACAAATCATTATTTAAATGTAGTTATTTTAAAATATTTATATATTTAATGTAAATGATGATGTTTGAAAACAAATGAGAAATGTTTGATTATGTTCAATTTGTTCATCTCTGCAACTTGATCATACTATTTATTGCCAAATAGCATAGAATATTATAAAAATGCACCCTAGTAGAGAAAAAAATTAAACACATCAAACTGTATATTATAACCAACATTATAGGTTATTAATTCATTTTTTCAGAAACATAATTATTAAACACACAATTATCAAATGTGTAGGTCAAAGGAATCTGTTCATTATTTGCTACATTCAATGCATTTGTAAGAGAGTCAACAATTGTAATTTAGATATATTCCAACTTAAATTCTAGGAAATTCTAAAATGTTCCTATGATAAAGTTATAAAATTTGTTGTAGCTCCAGATATTTTCATTTTACTTGTAAAGTACTACAAAATAATGCTCTGACTTGCTCAGAATATTAAAAAGGAGGAGCTTTCTTTATTTTGATAACAAAATTTGATAATTATCAAGGTGGAACATGACTGTCATTGGTTGTAAAATAAAATTAATTGAAACATAATTGGTCATTAACTCCCATTTTGGGCATGAGTTAAATAGTCAGAATAAGCCTAAGTTGGGCCTCATCTTCTCACAGGATAGATCTCTCTCACTGTTTATTATGGGCAACCTTCCACCAGTTGCAACTGCCAAGCTTCTTCACATCCTCAACAACTTTATGCAACCACCTAAGCATGTCTTCCAACTGATCTCTTATTATCTGCATGATCCTCTTAGGTATTTAATTTGTATCCATTCTTTGCACATGTCCAGCCCATTTCAATCTCTTTGTTTTTATTGAGGCTACAATATCCAGTAATTTGGAATTATCTCTTCCCGCTTTGTCACTTTGTGCACTTTACAAGAATAGATGGATCAAGACAACCTTCAGCTATGTCCAGCCCTGCAGTATCTGGGAAATGTTGGAGAGCTGATGGCAGCATTGCCAAGTACTTGGCATTAGTAACCAAACAAAAAACAAGGATGAAGGAACATCTTATGGATGACATTCCAGATTTTTTAAACGCTTTGAAACCTAACCCTTTCTTCTGAAATAGAGAGGTGTCATCCTGGAATTATTTCTGAACACAATTTTGATTTTAAAACATTTTAAAATTTTCTTATGATCCAATAAAATTGTGATCGGGTAATCCAATTCTGAAATTCCATTAGAAGGTTACATGCATGATTATATAGTATACTGAAACTTGTATTGCTGTTCATAACAAATTAATTAGCATGCAGCAAATGGCTTATTCTTCCCTGTATCTCATTCCTGAGTTGCACAGTGGCAGGTAAGAAATATCCACAAGGTTTTTCTATTTTTTGTGTCTTGTCTAAATTAAGGTGAAAGAAAATATATTGCAGGAAATTACAAATTATCTAAATATGAATGAGCAGGGGCAGCTATTCAGGAGAAGTGCCACATCACCTTATTTTTAGCAGAAATATTTTTAAAATTTATTTTCCTTTCCACGAATGTTGGTTTATAAGAAACATATTTCTGTATTATTGAATGAGACAGGACTCACCATTGTGACTCAGAGTACCTGCGCCACGTGGTGTTATTTTGGCATACGAGGTAAAGATTTTTGCTTCCAGTTTGCTCCTACCTCTGGGGGTAGAGGTTATCTTGCTGGTTGCCATGACAACTGTGACATCACCCACTGATGTCTAACGAAATAAAATACCACAAGTGAAGTAGGGAGAGGAAAATATCCATCTGTTTCATGGCTTTGTGTATGAATTATCTCATATTCAGCTGTTGTTGTGATGTTTTAAATATGAATCTTGTTTATGATGTAGTGTGTGTTTTATTGGAAACATCTTTTCCCATTGGAAAGATGATGATAAAAAGGAAGTTTTAAGTTGTGGGCATCCTACTGAATCTCTACAAATATGTGGTACAAAAGAAGTTAAACATTCAGTTAAATGTTACAATCTTAGTTTCAAACAGTCATGATTTAAGGAATTTCCATGGTTGTGCTCCTCTCAAACTCTACAGAAATTGTTTTGTCAGCCTTGCTTACTTTTTAGCAATAAATTAGAATTTTGGAATAGAGTGAACTTCTACTGCAGTTAATGAAGACATCACTGACAAGTTTGCAGCCATAAAGTACTGAAAAATCAATTTGATATACAAGTAATAGACAGAGGCATGTATTGGATATTTTTTTTAGGATAAGCAATTTGGGAGCAGATGCCAGAAATTCTTTTCTTTATTTTTTTAAATATTTTTATTGAAAGATCATATTTTCCCTTTCAAAAGTTATGGAGAGGAAATGTGTTTCTTTTGGATTTTGGCACTTACTCCCTTTTCAATTTAATTCCCTCTAAACTTTTAATTACCTTATATGTATTATATAGCTGTATTTTAGCGGCTAAAATGAAATTACCGAAAAACAGAGAATTTACTTGTCGAAATTTTTCACATCCAAATGTTCTAAAAATGATAATCAGTCTAAATTACTGAATCTATAATTTATTCGACCCAATATAGTGTCAAAATTTGTACATACATTTGTCTGTATTTTGTTTTGGTGTCAAAAGTTTCATCTGAAGTTCGTTTTTTTTGTTCAAATTCTTCCCATTTGTTTTCTAGGATTTCTTAAAAATTATTTTAATCTATTTATGCAGTAATCAATATCGTGAAATTTTCCTTGCAGTATATAAAATAAACTGTCAGTTACAGGGAAATTATTAACAAATGTATTCAAAATGAAATTGAAATCAAAATCTTGCAGTGTGATTAAAAATCTACGTGCAACAATATAGGCTTCCTGATCCCAATATTCTCGTCTGGATTCGTAATTTTTCCAAGAAATTAGCACATCCCGATACTCATGTACTGTTCCAACCAAATGAAAATTTTAATTTTACCGCGTCAAAGGCACTCTTGCCAACAGTTTCTTTATTTCTTTATCAAGAACTCTGTTTTTTGGTTGATTTTGACAAGAAAGCAGCTAGTCCATTCAAAGTAAGGGAAAAAATTGCATTCTTTAATGATGGTCATGGATTAGAATAATACTAAATACAGTCGAAGGGCGTAGCAATGAACGAAAATTGCATTTGAAAAAGTGTTTGTCACTTTCGATTGCAGTCCATTCAACTGACTTGCCATGACAGATGCTCCATCATAACTTTGTGCAATAAGGTCCTTCTCACATCCGAAATCATGAAACAGTTGAACTACTATATTTTATAATGCCTCGATTGTTCTATTATCAGAAACGTTAATGGATCTTAAAAATCATTCATGTACTTGGCCACCATCGATGACATACCAAAATGCAGGAGACAGCTGAGAGAAATTACTTATGGCTGTTGCCTCATCTAGAACAATACAAATAAAATTTGATTCATTTATCTCCCTCTTTGATCTTTCCATTAATATGTTTGGTATGGATGGATTAGACCATTCTGGATTAAATTTGACTTTCCTGTAAATGTCATAGAATGTTCTAAATGGTGCTTAAGTGTCTCATCATATTCACCGAGAAATTTTACAAGTTTAATGTAATTGTATTTATTGATAGAGTCGCGTCACGATATCTCTAATCTGACAAGAAAACAAACTACATCGATGAAGCGTTTCATTATGTCTCTATTTCTTACAAGATTATTGAGTTGCAAATCCTGATTTTTTTTCTGGTTGTCCAACATATGTTCAATTCTCAACTTACCGAAGGTTTTTTAAAAATTTATACTAGAGATCAAATGATTTTTAGATAGACTATGCTTTTTAATGACTTTATGTACGTTTCTCATGTCGCAATAACCCGCACTTTTTCATAGAGATCTTTTGTTATTAAACAGAAAACATTTCCAATACATTTTTTGTGCTCATTGCTCTTATAAAGTTGCGACTTGAAACTCCTTACACCTTAATTGTGATATTTAATTCAGGAGTAAGTCTACTACCACTTTGTATTACACGTTTCTTATAAAATAAAATAAAGTTAAAATGTACCTTTTTATTTTATTTTATGACTATCCACCTCAACGGTTTTAAATAATGAATTTTATTAGTATTGATACGTTTCTTATCTTCGAACGCGCTCCAGGCAAAGTTACTTTTAGGATAGCACAGTCACATGCGCTTTGTCCACTGTCTTGCCCCGACTGATTGTGAGCTTCCATATTTTCAACACTGCTGTATGCAAGAAGCTGAAGTGCTTATCTTCCAGCCATATCGCATATGTACATTCCATTATTAAAATAATGTTCATATATTTATACTATAATAATATTATCTTAACTATAATATTACTTCATTAAAGACACGACAATTACTGTTGAGAAATTGTAGGACCACAAGCTTAATTTAAAATGTAATAATTATGATTTAAAATAAGTTTCCACTATTCGCCAAGTCCCGCACATTTGAAACTGCGGGACCACAGATAACTCAACGAAAACTTACGATGAGACACGATCACATCCAAGCTGCTCCTTGCTTATCGTGTGGAGCAAGAGTGGTTTATAGCTGGGGAGCTGGATGAAACAAATTGACTACGCAAATAATGACCAGGCCATTAATATTATTTTTAAATTGCATAGAAATTTTATGTTAATCAATACTGATCATTTCAATGAGGTTTCTAATTTTTTATTTTTTAGTCCTGGGTAAGCAATGCATACCTTGCATCTATTGAATACAAGCCACTGGTAACAGATTAGTTTAATAAGAATTAAGGTAAGCACGTATACAAATAATTTTTCTTGCCAAATTTCACCTAACTTTAAACCACGAGCCACCATTGAATTATAGATTTTCTATTTACAAGGTTCTGTTTGTACATCCTCTGAATTTTTTGTTTGTATTAAACATACACAACAGTACACTAAACAATATAATGAAATTATTAGTATAGCTCAGATAAGTTGACACCTTTTTCATCCCACCTCAAGCAATGGTAATAATATATTCAAGAAAATAAATAAAATTCTTCATGTGATGTGGATTTAAATATGTTCTAGTTTTAAAACATCAGAAATTACAATTAAATGTTATTTCAAACATTAGATCTTTTTTTAAAAACATCAAAGATTATTTGAGGAAAGAAGCAGTCGCTCATTTAGATCAGCTACTAAACACTTGAAAATACAATAGGAAGTAACATTATGAGGTTTTACTAGAGATCCGTGAAAGTGGTTTTATTTTTAGGGAAAATTTGTTTTAAAATTTCAAGATTTCGATATTATTGGAAATTTGGCAGCATTATTTTAAAAAAATGTAAATTTGAGTAATTACTCATGGACCATTGTTGGCTTATTCAAATTTGGCAGTGTCAGGTTACTGCTTTTACTTAAAGAAATGTTTTCTTCAGATTTGAACATACCATTACTTAATAATGATTGATAAATTATGCCTGCAAAAATTTATGGGGGAAAACTTATCTTACACATTAATATAATTTCTATTTCTTGGAATACATATTGGCCATAGAACTTAAAATCTATGGAGACACCACATTTGAACATGAGAAGGATAGAAAATATTACCTCTGTGTTGCAACCATTTCCCTTTGCAAGAGTGCATGGAGGAAGCAGATATGGCAGTTAAAAAGAAGATGGAATCCGAAAACAATGTTTAAAAATGCATTATGAAAATTTTGCAAATAGAACAAAAAAAAATCTCTGGAATTCGTTGAAAATTTTAAATTTTGGTGTTATTTCGCGTTATTGTAGGATTTTGGGTTATTTTGCAATTCATAAATGCTTTCTTTGAGGTTATGGGAAGTGGAGTTAAGAAATGGTACAAGAAAATGACAAAATTAGAGCGTTTTGCATTATTGCAACTTGCGAATTTCACGGATCTCTAGGTTTTACTTAATAAATAAGTTTGTATTATTCATACCTCATATAGTTATTTCCGTTAGACATATATTTCAAGGCATATTCGCCCCATCTTCATTTGGTACAGACTGATTTTTCCCAAATTGTCAGCTCTGGATCTCAACTTCTGCTCCCTCTTTCTGTGGTCCAAAGAACTTGTCAATTAGGTTCCTCTCCCCAGGAATTTCAAAATTCACAATTCTCTCCTTGTTCTTCTGTATGTAGATTTTTTCCCATATGATGAGTTTGCTTGTGTTTTCTAACTGTTTTAATAATTTTGTGTTTACATCTATTTTGTGCTTTTCTGATCAAACATGAACAGTTGATGCAGATTTTTCTACTTCTCCTTTTTTACATTTCTTATGTGTTCTTTGGTTCTAATGGTTAAATTTCTCATTCTTTTACCTATATGTATATATATCTTATCACAATTCTACTATCATCAATCTTTTCATTTCTGTTGTTTTTTTCTTTAGTTTATTTAGGCTATAATCATTCTTTGGTGCTAATCTGATATTAAATTTTTCAAAAATATTTTGGAATTTATTGTATGCCCATGGGTGATATGTGAATTTCCTATATTTCACTTCCTTTGGTTTATCTATTTGAAGAGTACTTTCATATCTTAAAACAGTTAGAAAACACAGAGAAAAAATCTACATACAGAAGAACATGGAGAGATTTATGAATTTTGAAATTCCCAGGGAGAAGAACCTAATTAGCAAGTTCTTTGGATCACAGGAGTCGAGACCCAGGACCGACAACTTGGGAAAAATCAATCTGTACCAACTGAAGATGGAGCAAATATGCTTTGAAACATATGTCTAACAGAAACAACTGTATAAGGTAAGAATAACACAGACCAAACTGGACACTTGCTTTATAAATGATAAGTTGAAGAGCTCCGAGTTGTTCAAGATAAGAAGTTACATCAGTTGGCTAGCGAGAAATTGAAGTGATCAAACTGCTGCACATTGGAACCACACATTGAGTACATCCCAAAATAAAATACTCTTTATACATTACACAAGCAGCCACCATTCAATCAACCATAAGCTCAAAGCGAGTTAAACCTATCCTCTTCTCTCGGTCATGTGCGATGTTCTTTGCCCATAACTTGCATTCAATGTTGATAACAATACCAACTGTAAATAACACAAATCTTTCAGTTTTCTCACAACAATTATATTTGTAATAATAGGAGTTAGATATGCACGACCTACCTCATATTTGTAGTTTTCTTGAAGACCCAGAGTTTCAATGCTTTCAACATCATTATCAATTCTTTCTAACTGTTGAATCGGTGGTGGTGATCCTGTAGGTTGATTTCTACTCCCTCTGTTGGCTGGTCGATGAACTTCCAAATCAAATATTTTCTCCAAGTATTTCAAAATGTATTATTTTCTTTCCTTTTTTGTGGATGTAAATTTTCTCCCAAATTATGAGTACCTTACATTTATCTAACTGTTTCAGTAATTTGACTTTTGATTTGATTCTGTGTTTCTCTGACCATGCATGAGCAGCTATTGCAGATTTTTCTATTTCTCCATTTTTAACATTTCAACCTACAGGATCACCAACCGCTGATTCAGCTTTGAGCATCAAAACCCTGGGTCTTCAAGAGGTGAGTCATGCATATCTAACTCCTATTATTTATAATAAATCTCATTGTGTCACTTCCTTTACATATTAAATTATATTTGTTTTTTATCAAATTGTAGTGGGAAGTAACAGTAATTTTCAATTTATAAATGAGTTGGATAAAATGATTTTGCATCTCATCTCATAAAGTTCCATGTTTTCATAATACTGGTTTCAAAGGCCATTTGCCTTCATCTTCAGTCAAACTTCAACTCAAAATAACTGAAGATGAAAGTAAATGGCCATTGAAACCAGTATCACGAAAACATGGAACTTCATGAGGTGAGTTACAAAAACATTTTATCCAATCTATTTATAAATTGAAAATTATATTTATAACTTCATTAATAAATTATTAGTCTCTATTCCATGGTGCAATAGGGTTATAAAAGGTATTGGTCTACCAGCTAGCTACTGGCCTTGCATGCGCATATGTCAATCAGAGGTCCTTCAACTGGTAACATCTGGTTTTCTCATTCTGGAGCCATTACTAGACTTTGAATTTATAGGCTCTAAAAAATAGATTTATGCACATAAAACAGCTTCTTAAAATAGTACTTTAGGCTTTCAAAAATGTGAAATACCTCATAATACTTAACATAAAATGGATGAAATAATTATGAAATTTGAAATGAAGTTAAAGTAAAATGATTGTTATGTTTATTTTGATAAAATTCTAAAGATCCTCAGAGACCTGACAACGTTGAACTTGGACAAATAATACAAATTTAATTAAATAAAGAACGCAAATTCACACTAATGGGTGAAATAAGTATTTTTGGCATGGTAATATTAAAATAAATACAATATAACTTAAAGAGCATAAAATAGATACCAATTTGTAAAATAGGCATTTTTAGGCATAGCAACATTTTAAAAAGATAATTTTAGGAGTAAGAAATATTATATACATACCGGTACAAATAGGTAAAATAGGCATATTTAGTCATAGTTGATTTCTGCTCCTTCTGTTGGCTGATCGATGAACTTTCACATCGAAATTTTTCTTTTTCCATGGGAATTTCAAAATTCATTATTTTCTCTTTATTCTTGCAGATATAAATTTCTCCCAAATGGTGAGTTCCTTAGATTTATCGAAGTTAGATTTATCTAACTCTTTCAATAACCATCCATAGTAATTCTGCCCGAAGGCAGGTCTTTCACTGCAAACATAGCATTTTCATGCTGTTTTGCAGCTTTACTAGAGAATTATAGGTGTGGTAGCTTCCCATTGCTTTCCATACCGATGGCAGATGATGATGATAATGATAAGGATGATAATGATGGCTGGATGATTTTCAGGGACCGTTGGGCTCTAAGCTTCCTGACATTTCTCTTACAGGTGAGGAAAAACCCCAAAAAATCCTCACCCAGGAGCCTGTCCTGACCGGGAATCGAACCCGGGCCCATTGTGTGACAAGGCAAAATGCACCTTGAGACCATAGCGATGGACTATTTCAGCATTTTGAAACAATTAGATAAATCAAAGGAACTCATAATTTGGGAAAAAATTTACATCCACAAGAATAAAGAGAAATATGAAGACATATGATGAAAGTTAAAAATTAAAATGTACCTGTTGGTAGTTGCCGTCGTCCTCAACTTTGTTAAAATATTGTATATAAAATTAACTGGAGCGCTTTCGGAAGTTATCTTCCATCTCCAGCAGGTTGAGCTTCCACTACTCGTTGTTGTTGTGTACGGTGATGTATACTCCAACTGTTTGTAGCTGCAACTGTCTTGTTTTTGACGATCTTGTATAATGGGTTTGACTGGGGTGCGTTCTCAATAAAAAGTGAGGTGTTGTTTGTTTCCTTTATAATTTTGAGGTCTTCAAATATATTTATCCTAGCTGGAATGTTTTCTCGGTGGATTATCGTGAGAGTATTTTCAATTGTGTTCATTCGATGACCTGCGTTAATGAGATGTTTAGTATAGCTTGATTTATCACCCGCGTGTATGAAATCTTTTAGGTGTTCTTTATATTTTGTATTGAAATTCCTGCTTGTCCTGCCAATATAAAATATATTACAATCTTTACATGTTAGTTTGTAGACTCCCTTGTTGTTGAATTTGTTGTGTTCTTCTACGCCATTGTATATTATGTTGTTTAATTTGTTTCCTGTTTTATAAGCTATGTTAATGTTTTTATCTTTTTCAAAGTTCTGGCTAGTTTTGTGGTTTCATTTCCTATGTATGTTAATGTTAGGGGCACGCCGTAGCGTAGTGGTTAAGGCACTGCGCTACAAGCCAGAAGGTCGACGGTTCGAGTCCCGGTGGGGTCAGGATTTTTAAACTGACCCAAACCTTCTGGCGGCACTATGGCCCTGGGGTCGACTCAGCCTCTAACTTAAATGAGTACCAGACGCTTGTTCTGGGGTAAAGGCGGCCGTCACGCAGGGCTGACAACCCGGCTGACATCAAGTGCCGATTGTCAAGAAAAAGTGGGAGCCTTAACCTCCTACTACCCCAAGGGCCTCCTGAGGCCTGTAGTGGGATCACTTTATGTATGTTAATGTTACCCATGTTTTATTATTATCTCTTTCAAGTTTTGTTATATTGTTTGCATCATTTTTTCTTTTTTGTTTTTTTATAAGTTTATCAATGATTTGTTTCAATGTTCATATTATTCGTTTTTAAACATCTAAATGATGGACAAATTATATTTGAAAAGAAAAATATACGCCTAGACTAGGGTTTGAACCCAGGACCTTTGACTCTCTATGTCAATGCTCTTCCAAGTGAGCTACCTAGGCCTCCAATCTAAACGCGTATTTTTCTTTATAAATAGTTAATTCCCTAACCCCAATTGCTATGAGCTGTTGCTATGATTTTGGCAAATGGCGGCTTCTTCATTATGAAGACCTTTTATTGGGGGGCTAGATAGCTCACTTGGAAGAGCATTAACATAGAGAGTCAAAGGTCCTGGGTTCAAACTCCAGTCTAGGCATATATTTTTCTTTTCAAATATAATTTGTCCATCAATAAGATGTTTAAAAACGAATAATATGAACATTGAAAGAAGCACTACTGGCTTTGTAAGTAATGTTTAAATTCCCAATAAAAAATCTTCTTAATAAAGAAGCCGCCATTTGCAAAAAATCATAGCAACGGCTCGTAGCAATTGGGGTTAGGGAATTAACTATGTATAAGAGAAAAATGCGTGTTTTGATTGGAGGCCTAGGTAGCTCACTTGAAAGAGCATTGATATTGAGAGTCAAAGGTCCTAGGTTCAAACCCCAGTCTAGGTGTATATTTTTCTTTTCAAATATAATGATTTGTTTGTTGAACCTGTTGCTTTTCACCATGTTTTTAAGATATTGTAGTTCTTTGTTATAATTTGATTTGTTCAAGGGTAATTTTAACATTCTGTTGATTAAACTATTGAATGTGCTGATTTTATGTTGGTATGGGTGTCTAGACTTGTTATTAATGGTAAGTATATTATTTGTGGATTTGCGGAAAATACTTATTTCAAGTTTCATTTTTTTCTATGTTTTTCGTTATGGTAAGGTCTAGATAGTTTATTTTGTTATTAAGTTCTATCACCTCCGTAAATTCTATTTTAGGATACATATTGTTTAGTTCTAGCAGAATTTTCCTTTCTTTTCTGTTCTCAGAACAGAGCAGAAAAGAAAAGGAAATTCTGCTAGAACTAAACAATATGCATCCTAAAATAGAATTTACAGAGGAGATAGAACTGTTCTGTTCTGAGAACAGAAAAGAAAATGAAATTCTGCTAGAACTAAACAATATGCATCCTAAAATAGAATTTACGGAGGAGATAGAACTTAATAACAAAATATACTATCTAGAACTTACTATAATGAAAAATATTTAAAAAAAAAAGAAACTTGAAATAAATATTTTCCGCAAACCTACAAATAATATGCTCACCATTAATAACAAGTCTAGACACCCATACCAACATAAAATCAACACATTTAATAGTTTAATCAACAGAATGTTAAAATGACCCTTGAACAAAACAAATTATAACATAGAACTACAATAATGTTGAGTGATTCCGGGTTATGTGGCCGTGGTCCATAGTTGGTGTTGATACCAGACGTTTCGCCCTCAACTGCGGAGGGCATCTTCAGTGGCGAGTGCTTCTAGGCGTGTTTCCTGGTCGGAAGATCTACTAAGAGTGAGCGCTGTGGACGTAGAGGACGTTGTATTGATACTAGTGGTGGGTGCAGGGTGAGTGGGCGTGGCTCTTGCTGATTGGCTAATGGTCGTCTCCTTGTTGTCACTGGTGTTAATGCATTTATTTTCTAGTGTATGAAACCAGGCCTTAGACAGTTTGATACCTTCCTCTTTTCTGTTAATATTTCCCTTATGCTTGTATATTTCTATAGCCTCTCGGTATAATCTAGGGAAATAGTAGGAAGTTGTGGCTAAAACTTGTGTATCGTCGAATAGAATCTGGTGTCCATTCATAATGGCATGTTCTGCTACAGCTGATTTATCCATTTCTCCTTGTCTGCAGTTTCTTTTATGTTCTGATAAACGGGTGGCTATACTTCTTTTCGTGGTCCCTATATATGGTTTACCACACGAACAAGGAAGTCGATATACGCCGCAAGTGGAGAGAGGTGGCCGAGGATCCTTAGCTGAGCGAAGGCAGTCTTCTATTTTTCTTGTAGGTCTGTAAACTGTTTTTATGTTGTATTTTCGTAGGAGTTTTCCGATACGATCTGTGACTCTTTGTACATATGGTAAGTAGGCTATGCTGGTTGAGGGTGTGTTATCCATTCTGACGTGCTGTCTTCGTGGATGTATGGTTTGTCTTATTTCCTTGGATGTGTAGCCATTTTTCTGGAAACAATTGAACAGATGGTGTTGTTCTTGTTTAAGGTGTTGTGGTTGGCATAACTTAGTCGCTCTGTCGAAGGTGTCATTAAGACACTGTTCGACAGAGCGACTAAGTTATGCCAACCACAACACCTTAAACAAGAACAACACCATCTGTTCAATTGTTTCCAGAAAAATGGCTACACATCCAAGGAAATAAGACAAACCATACATCCACGAAGACAGCACGTCAGAATGGATAACACACCCTCAACCAGCATAGCCTACTTACCATATGTACAAAGAGTCACAGATCGTATCGGAAAACTCCTAAGAAAATACAACATAAAAACAGTTTACAGACCTACAAGAAAAATAGAAGACTGCCTTCGCCCAGCTAAGGATCCTCGGCCACCTCTCTCCACTTGCGGCGTATATCGACTTCCTTGTTCGTGTGGTAAACCATATATAGGGACCACGAAAAGAAGTATAGCCACCCATTTATCAGAACATAAAAGAAACTGCAGACAAGGAGAAATGGATAAATCAGCTGTAGCAGAACATGCCATTATGAATGGACACCAGATTCTATTCGACGATACACAAGTTTTAGCCACAACTTCCTACTATTTCCCTAGATTATACCGAGAGGCTATAGAAATATACAAGCATAAGGGAGATATTAACAGAAAAGAGGAAGGTATCAAACTGTCTAAGGCCTGGTTTCATACACTAGAAAATAAATGCATTAACACCAGTGACAACAAGGAGACGACCATTAGCCAATCAGCAAGAGCCACGCCCACTCACCCTGCACCCACCACTAGTATCAATACAACGTCCTCTACGTCCACAGCGCTCACTCTTAGTAGATCTTCCGACCAGGAAACACGCCTAGAAGCACTCGCCACTGAAGATGCCCTCCGCAGTTGAGGGCGAAACGTCTGGTATCAACACCAACTATGGACCACGGCCACATAACCCGGAATCACTCAACATTATGATTACCGGCCGTGAAAGCCTGCATTCAACTATAGAACTACAATATCTTAAAAACATGGTGAAAAGCAATGGGTTCAAGAAACAAATCATTGATAAACTTATAAAGAAACAAAAAAGAAAAAATGATCAAACAATATAACAAAACTTTAAGAGAATCTGATAATAATAAAACATGGGTAACATTAACATACACAGGAAATGAAACCACGAAACTAGCCACAACTTTGAAAAAGACAAATAAAAACATTAACATAGCTTATAAAACAGGAAACAAATTAAACAATATAATTACAATGGCATAGAAGAACACAACAAATTCAACAAGAGTAGATCCTCTAACATGTAAAGATTATAATAAATTTTATATTGGTAGGACAAGCAGAAATTTCAATACAAGATATAAAGAACATCTAAAAGATTTCATACACGTGGGTGATAAATCAAGCTATACTAAACATCTCATTAACGCAGGTCATCGAATGAACACAATTGAAAATACTCTCACGATAATCCACCGAGAAAACATTCCAGCTAGGATAATATATTTGAAGACCTCGAAATTATAAAGGAAACAAACAACGCCTCACTTCTTAATGAGAACGCACTCCAGTCAAACCCATTATACGAGATCGTAAAAACAAGTCAGTTGCAGCTACAAACAGTTGGAGTATACATCACCGTACACAACAACAACGAGTAGTGGAAGCTCAACCTGCTGAAGATGGAAGATAACTTCCAAAGGCGCTCCAGTTAATTTGATATACAATATTTTAACAAAGTTGAGGATGACGGCACCTACCAACAGGTACATTTTAATTTTTAACTTTCATCATGACTTCACCTCAACAGAATTTTATATGAATTTTACTAGTATTGATGAAATATGAAGACATAGCAAAATTTACCAAAAAAATAAAACACCTCCCTAGAAGAACAGCAGTAGCTCTCTTCAGATTGGAAATGGGCCATGACTGCCTGGATGACCACCTTCATAGAATGAGGATTGTCCCTAGAACTATGGGATGTTCCTTGTGTGGAGAAAATGTTCTCCTAAGCAAGGAACACTTGCTATACTGCAGGTGAATAGACCCAGAGAAAAAGGATAGGAAAGACATTGCAGGACTTTATTGGGAAGCAAGGGGACTAATGGTGTAAACCAAACTCCAGCCATTTGAAAACAACGACAACAACAGAATAAAGAGAAAATAATGAATTTTGAAATACCTGGGAAAAAGAAAAAAAAATGATTTGGAAGTTGATCGGTCAGTCAACAAAGGGAGCAGAAAACAACCTACAGGATTAACAACTGCCAATTCTACAGTTGGAAAGAATTAATAATGACACATGACGTGTCAAAACCATGGTCTTCAAGAAATCTACAAATATGAGGTGTGTCATGAATATTCTAACTCATTTTAATTAAAATAAACCTCATAGTGTCATTTCTTTTAAATATTAAGCTCAGCTTATATTGAAACATCACTATAAGGTTTAATTTAAAATTTAAAATACAATTCATTCTACCTCACCTCATACCTGTCTTCTAATTAGACCAGTTTGTAACCTTAGTGGTTACAGTTTCAGTATTTTCACGACCAGTGTTCTATTGTTCTGCTTCTTACTCAGATGGAGGTAAAAAGAAATTTATTTTAAATTTTAATTCACCTTATGTTCTTGACCCTCATAGATTCAAAAGACATGTAGAAAAACCATGAGAAGTTTATGAGGAAAAAAAAATGTATCAACAATGCCATATCATAAAGAAAAATACAAATTTTCAAATATATATGTTATATACACTACTAAATTATTGTAATCAATGGTAAGGAGATAAAAATTTCCCTGAACCAGGAATTGAACCCCAAACCTTCAGCTTTCCATGCTGAGGTTTGGGGTACGATTCCTGGTTCTGGCAAAAATGTTTCTCTTTACCATTAATTACAATAATTTAGTTCGTAAATTATTGAGTTATATTTAACATAATGTTTGGTTGAAAATGAGAGAGATCCTTCTCTTGAAAACTAGTTCCCATGTTTAAAGAAACATAAAATATGAGGTAAGATGTTAAAAATGACTCATTAATTTACGAATTAAGAACCTCATAATGTTATTTCCCATATTTAACTATGAATAATTTAGTTGTCTACATTAATTTACTTATTTTTATCATAGTAGTAGTTTTGGCTTCTCAATATTAATTTAATACATGTTATATAGTTGATGTTATAGGTGTGCTGATGGGAACAAGAGAAACCATAACCTCATTCTTTGCCAACACAAGTAAATGATTAGGACTAAATAATAAAATTCTACTTAAAATGGTTTTCAGTACCATAAACTCAAATTACTTTATCTCTTGTTATGTAACTTAGACCCATCATATTATTAAATATTATAACATGACAGGTACTGTTTAGTGCTGTTACCAACCAGAAAATGCAGTAATTAGCTCCATTAAATATTAAAATTCTATCACCTCACCTCATATTTTATCTTCTTTTTAGACCGGTTTCAGACTTATTCAATTTTCAATTATTTCCACAACAGAACAATGATCATGAAAATATTGAATATAGAATAAGTCCAAAACCAAGACAAAATATGAAATGCAGAAGATGAAACTTTGTTTTGAATGGTATTACATATTTTTTAACTACTTGACAAAGTTTTCTAACAGAACTTTAATTTAGTTGAGGATGACTGATTTATCAGGTACTAATTTTATGTTTTTAATATTTTAAAATATGAGGTGAGAGGTGATACAATTTTAATTATCAAAACCTAATAGTGTTACTAAATTAAATTAAGTCCATTTTCACTTTTATCCATTAAAAAAAAGTTTCATGTTGGGCAAGTTACACTGCAAGGGACAAAGTACCTAGAGTTTATGGTACCTTGAAATGTTAAATTTTGATTGAATGAAATCTTCTGTACAGAATCAACAAAATTTGATACAACTTTCAATTTTTTAAACATTTTTATCTCTATATATTCATTTATTTTATGGTCTTCTTTCTCAATGTCCATATCAATATTATATACTTTTTATAGCATATATTCATATGAAATTTGAAAGCAATATAAATTGAAAGCCTAATGGGTTGCTAGCCCAGAAGAGTTTATCTTTATATATATAATTCTTCTGTACGTTTGTCATTCTACTCCTCCTAAATGACTGGGTAGATTTTGATGAAATTTTTTGTATGTGTTTGATTGGGTCTCTCGATGGGTTTTAGATTCACATTTGGTCCCTCTAAAACCATTAAGTGTAGGAGTTCACCTGATGTGAAAATTAAAAAATTGCTCTAGCGGTCACAATTTTTTATGTTTCACAACGAAACTCAGTATATCCTATTAAAATAAACCAAGATAGGCATTATCAAAAAAATGAGCAAAATCCAACAATTGGAAGTGGAGGTTTACATGAAACCCAAAATTATAATTGACTAGTAACAGCTATGTTTGGTTCATCTCAGAGTATACCATTAATTTAATTAAGCTTTAATGTGTATTTAGGCATAGCAACGCATGCCAGGTATTAGCTAGTTTTATTATAAATAAATACCAGTTACAGTGCAACAAATGAATCATAATAGGCTTCGAAAAGTCATGGTTCAATGCCATCTTCAAGGGAAGAGATCTTTGAGACATCTAGAAAAAGATGTACTGAGAATGCTTCAATGAAATCGTAACAGGCTTTGTGCCTTAAACATGTTTGGAAGATGATGATGATAGCATATATTACAAACTAGCTAATACCCAGCATGTGCTGCTGCGCCTAAATAAATTAAATGTGTTTTTATGTATAGTTGAATATGTAAAAAAAAATATAAATTTAGATTGAAATTATTTTTAGATACCACATGCTGATTACCCGGCATTGCCTGGGAATCTATTTATCCCGATCTTCTTGGCATAAATGAGCTGAAAGACAAAAATGATTATTGTGAGCCATCCGTAAAAGTAGACATATGCTCTTGTGGAGTTTTTTTGTAGACTTTTTTGAGATATTCAATTCTGTGTACATTAATTTGACATATTTGTTAAGATAAATTAAAGTGTTTCATATCTCTCCTCATAATTAATCTTCTAAATAGATCACGATTTCAGGGTCTTGGTGGCCCCATCCTCAGTACACTTATAAAAAAGAATTGGCATAAGTGTACTGAGGATGGGGTTGCCAAGACTCTGAAATCATTATCTACTTAGAAGATTAATTATGAGGAGACGTATGAAACACTTTAATTTATCTTAAATTAAACCTCATAGTGATTCATTCTTATAAAAGTTCAATATTTTTTATGGTTTAGGCAGTGTAACCCATTTAAGAGTAAAAAAAAAGCACCAATGCACTTTTTGTTTAGCTCCGGCCCTATAGTGCATATATAATTTCCAAATATCAATAAGTAAAATGAAAATCTTAGTTTTTAAAGGATCAGTACCATAAGAGCTAAAATAATTCTGGAGGGGAAACTCGTTGAATAAGTAATGAACCATTTTAAATACCTGGGTTATGAAATCTCCTATTTTAAAAATGAAGATCTATTTAACAAACTTAATAAATTTAATGATATATGTGGCACAATTAAGAGAATATTTAAAAACACAAGAAAGGAAGCAAAACTGAAATTTTATAAAGCCAGTGACAGTCCCCTTACTGTTGTATGGTAGTGAATTTTGGGTTTTATCTAAAAGAGACGAGAAGATCATAGAAGCAACTGAAATGAGATTTCTGAGAAGCGTGGCTGACTGCAATCTTCTAGATAATAGAAGAAGTGAAGATATTAGAAATGAGCTAAATATTTTTAAACTTTTAGATAAAGTAAAAGAATCTAGAAAGTGAAGATATTAGAAATGAGCTAAATATTTTTAAACTCTTAGATAAAATAAAAGAATCTAGAAAAAACTGGAAAGATCATGTTCAAAGAATGAAAGATGAATGCATACCAAAAATTACAAACCAAGAGGAGACAGGAATGTTGGTAGATCGAAAGAGAGATGAATTCAACTTTTTGAATGAGAACAAGCCACATGGGCTTAATCCATGATAGTTGATGATAATGTTAATTGTCCTGGAAACATTCTCTAAATGATGGTAAAAACCCCATCAAATCGGTCAAGTAGTTTTTGAGTCCATAAAGGACAGGCAGACACTGTTTTTACACACTTTATATTGGCTTCATCTGTATCTGTCTAGCTATTTAATGGAATCTTTCAACAGAATTTTCACCCACTTAAAAACATTGGATCGACTTGAAACTTTGTATACTTGTAAAGGACCAATGACAATACAATAATTTCATAAATTTTTTCTAAGATCCTGGCCAGGATCATCAGGACATAAAAAAAATAAAGACTGGTATAATAGGTTGCGGACGTATCGACTTTTTAGTCCATCGTTGTAAGAAATTAATATTATATCCTCTGGTAGCTCAGTTGGTAGAGTGGTGGACTGTAGTGGTATATAATTTCAGTAATCTATTGGTCGCTGGTTGAAATCCGGCCCGGAGGATTTTTTTTAGAAGAGTATTATTTTTAGCTCATACTACAATAGTATCGAATTTAAAGATATTTACATTTTTATCTTATTCTGTAAAATATTAATGACAATTTTATAAACTTACCACATTGTAATTTATCCAAAAAAATATGAGAAGGATATAATTAACTGTAACTATTTATCTATATTAAAATATTCAAAACATTATAAAATGTTAGATAATAATAATTTTTAAAAAATTAAATTATATTCGTGCCTAGACACTAAAAATAAATTTTCATGGGATTCCAGTTTATGACAATCAATTAAACTAAAAAATAAAAAAATAAATAATAGTTTAAAAAAACTAAAACACACTTTATTAGAAAATCAAACTAGAAAATGAAAAATAATTTTAATTTCCAATGCACTTAGGATAAAATTAAAGTGGTCAACAAAAAAAATCATCTCCAACACATCTAGAATAAAACTAGAGTTATCTACAAAAAAGAATAATTTTACCATCAAAAGCATGGGGTGCTCTGTATCAATTAATATATTTGATAATAAACAGATATTGGTAAAAGTAAAGTCTCTAAGAAGAAAACGTAAAAACCATAAAAAGCACCCCATGCATTTGATGGTAAAATTATTTTTTTTTTGTAGATAATTCCAGTTTTATTCTAGATGTGTTGGAGATAATTTTTTTGTTGACCACTTTAATTTTATCCCAAGCGCGTTGGAAATTAAAATTATTTTTCATTTTTTAGTTCGGTTTTCTAATAAAGCATGTTGTTTTAGTTTTTTAAACTATTATTTATTTGTATATATACAAATATATCATAAAATTTTGGTCAATCTTAAATGTCTGCTTTTTCATTAAGGCAACCTTCTTATAAAGGAAGTTGTAAAATAAATAACCTGAATGGTGATTCTTAAACTAAATGATGCACAGACTTTGTTTGTTAAAAGCGATAAGAATAAATCTCTTTTTTTTTATTGATATAACAGTAGTATACTAACCCTGTGGTCTCTCCAACTGAATAGCGACCAGTGGAGACAAGTATCCATCGATATTTCTGTAAGGAAAGAAGTATCCAGGAAACCCCATGCGCGGTAAGTATTTCAGTGGTCCAATAAATTCCTTGTCATTGTTTGTCTCTCCTTCACAACTGACCCACAATGTCTGTAACTACAACAACAACATCTGTAGGGAAATAAGCATACAGCAACTAATCAAAATTACTGTGGAAAGTAACACTATGAGGTAATTTTCAGTTTATAAATGAGTTGGAAGAACAAATATAGAACCATGAATTTTTAAGTTCCCAGCGAGCAATATTTAATCTCAAAGCTCATAAAATTGGCACCAGATGGTGCAAGATGGTGGTAATGGCAAAATCTCAATAGTTGGAGTTTGACTGAAGATAAAGGCGATACCAGTATCATGAAAAAACAGAATTTTATGAGGTGAGATCAATACTAATAAAGTTCATTGTTTAAAACTGTTGAGGTGGATAGTCATAAAATAAAATAAAAATATGTACTCGTACCTTCTTAAGTTAGTGCCGTCGTCCTCAACTTGTAAAAACATATGTATGCTTTCTTTTCCTGAAGACCTTTCAGAATATCTATTCCATTATCAGCAGGTATATGTCTTCGCTACATTTGTTGAGATGTTCTCGATAAGCATACATATCTTTTCACAAGTTGAGGACGATGGCACTAACCTAAGAAAGTACATATTTTAATTTTTATTTTATTTTACGACTATCCACCTCAATGGTTTTAAACAATGAATTTTATTAGTATTGATTCTATAGCCAGTCAGGCCAAAACAAAGTCTAATTTTTTAAAATCAAGAACACTTCAGTTACAGACAAGACCAACATCATCAAGAACATCTAAAAAATGTAGCGAAAAAATATACCTGCTAATGATGGAATAGATATTATGAAAGGCCTTCAGAAAAGAATGCATACATATATTTTTACAAGATGAGGATGACGGCACTGACCTACGAAGGTACATATTTTTATTTTATTTTATTTTATGAGGTGAGATGTAAAAATAATTTATGCAACTAATTTAAAAATTAAATACAGTAACTAAAATTAGATTGGTTCAGTAACTCTTGTGAGGGAGCACCCTCGAGTGGAAGAATAACAGTATTTTTATTTTTTTTTAATTAATTTAACACTTCTCACTGAAGGATAAATTATATTTGAAGAGAAAAATTATACGCTCAGACTGGGGTTTAAACACAGGACCTTTGGCTTTCTAGACCAATGCTCTACCACTGAGCTACCTGAGAACTCCAATCTAAATGCAGATTTTTCTCTTATACATTGTTAACTCCTGATCGCCGAATGCTAAGAACATTTGCTCAATTACGCAAGTGGCAGCTTCTTATTTAAGAAGACATTTATTGGGAATTTAAACACTACTTCATAAAACCAGTAGGGCATCTTTCAATTTTTTTTTATTATTAATTTAACACTTCTCACTGAAGGATAAATTATATTTGAAGAGAAAAATTATATGCTCAGACTGGGGTTTTCTACGCTAATGCTCTACCTGAGAACTCCAATCTAAATGCATATTTTTCTCTTATACATTGTTAATTCCTGACTGCCAAATGCTATGAGCAGTTGCTTGTTCACACAAATGGTGGCTTCACGTTTAATAAGACATTTATTGGGAATTTAAACAACACTTTATAAAGCCAGTAGGTCTTCTTTTGATGTTTTTTTATTATTAATTTAACACTTCTTACTGAAGGATAAATTATATTTGAAGCGAAAAATTAAGCTCTCACTGGGGTTCGAACCTAGGACCTTTGGCTTTCTAGACCAATACTCTACCACTGAGCTACCTGAGAACTCCAATCTAAATGCAATTTTTTCTCTTATACATTGTTAATTCCCGATCGCCAAAAGGTATTTTTTATTTAACATTGATGTTTAACAGCTCAGATTGATTATTAGTATTGCAATTCAAATCTGATCTGTCAAAGGACCAATAAATTTTGCCCAGAGGCCTCTAATTTCAGACTTGAGGTTCCTTTACATGCTGTGAACCTACAACACAGGACTCACAGCTTTACTTCGCTTCCAAAGGAAAGTTTGAGATTTTTATGCTCTGAAAACTCCTTCAACCTCAATAATTTTTGAACCCACAAACCTTGGAACCAGAGACAAGCATGTAACCTCTAGACCAATGGAACTGAGCCAACTAGAACAGTTTGATATTACTACAAGTGACTGGGGGAAAAAAAAAAAAGCAGGAGCATAACAAATGGACAGACAAAATAAAAAATAAAGATATGCTAGGCAGAGTGGGTGAAGGAAGAACAATGCTGGAATTCATAAAGAAGAGGAAAAGAAATTGGACTGGGCACTGGCTAAGAAGAAACTGCTGCTGATGGATGCCCTAGAAGGAATGGCTAACGGAAAGAAGGTTAGAGGCAGAAAAAGTCAACAGATGATAGACAATATTGAAATATCGTCCATCATCCTTCGATTCCCTGCAAATTTCATTCCACACTATATTGTGTTGCCTTTTAAAACTGTCCAGCCAATCTGAAGATGCCTTGAAATTGTTATTCCCTAGGGATTTAGCAAGAGCTAGAGCTTGACTTTGGAGCATTGATCCGGAAATTTGGAGATTTATCTTCAATCACTTTCACTTTTTTGCTTAATGAGAATGATACATACGTTTCAGCCATCTTTATTCCGTAAATTCAGAACGATACATGTGAAAGATCCCTCTCACAACGTGAACTAATTTAAGATTTTATGATGCAATGGTTATTTGCAAGACAGGTATCTGTATTTCGCATAACGGATGTGCATTGAGGCCAAAAGAAACTTTCAGGTACAGGTAGAATCTATACTTCACCCTGCTGCGGCAGGATTTATTCCTTATTAATTATATTATTTTTAGTCTGAACATCTTACCTCAATATTAATGTTGATTTGTTCTTGAACATGTTTCAAAACAATTTGTTCAAGAACAAATCAACATTAATATTGAGGTAAGATGATCAGACTAAAAATAATATAATTAAAATAACCTCAAAATATAACTTCCTAAAATTAAATATCATTCCTTATTGTTTTTTTGGCCTAAAGGGAATTCAATGAGGTAGAAACTAATTTATTTCTCTCTCTGTCTTTCTGCTTTATAACATTTTTTTTATGAATTGTGTAGAAATATCCTTCCGTTTCTGCGTTGAACAGATTCAGTTTTATGCAAAATAAATACACATAAAATTACTATTATTTTGCCGAGACCAATAAATTTGTTCACATTGGACAGATTTGCGCATTATTCATGTACCGGATTAAACAAGTTTTACTGTATTCTTATTTTATTCCCGAGAGCGCCAAACACTTGCAAACCTTTATTCAACACACAAATGACAGCTTTTTATTTAAGAAGATTTTAATGGGAATTTAACATTACTTCATAAAACCAGTAGAGCTTCTTTCAATGTTTAGAAACATCTATCTAATCCTTTGGAATTAACAGTTTAGGAAAAAGATTTACATTAAAAAAACATACTAGAACCATGAATTTTGAGTTTCCAGGTGAACCAAATTTGATTACAAAGCCCTTCAAATCAATACCAGATGGCAGTTTAGAAAATTAATATTACTTCATAAAACCAGTAGAGCTTCTTTCAATGTTTAGAAACATCTATCTAATCCTTTGGAATTAACAGTTTAGGAAAAAGATTTACATTAAAAAAACATACTAGAACCATGAATTTTGAGTTTCCAGGTGAACCAAATTTGATTACAAAGCCCTTCAAATCAATACCAGATGGCAGTTTAGAAAATTAATGGCAAAATGAAAAATTGACAGTCATGAAAACAGCTGACGATGAAATTATGTTTCCTGATACTGCAGTTTTTAATAGATATATGAGGTAAGAAGAATTCATGATTCATTTGTTTCTAATTAAGAAAACCTCATAATCTAAAAATTCCCAACTTCATTAAATGAATATATTTTTCTCTTCAATATAATTTGTCCTTCAGAGAGAAAGTTAAATTTATAATAAAAATATTGTACATATGTTGATTGGTACATTAATTTATAATGATGTGAGTTTTGGACTGATTTTCTTACAATATCTGAGGAGCATCATTTCAAACCGTATTATGTCCACTCCCGGACAAAATTGAGATTGATATAATTTCATTATGTTTCTTATACGCTCTATCGAGCTGTATGCTCAAATCGTGTCAAATCATATTTTTTCCTTGCGTAAATGAAGCTTGAAAACAGGTGGTTGTTTCATATCATATTATGTCCTCAATCACAGTCGGTGCAAATCGCATTTTGTCCTCGTCTCTATTTTCCATGTTGTCTGCCCTGGAATTTTAATTTTTTCTGTTGGGTATACTGATCTTATAGTATTAGTTTTGCCACGACAGTAGGTTTATGCATTGTTAGTATATAAACATGCTACTTTTCTGCTGTGAGATGGATGAATGTGTTAATGTGGGGGATAATTCAAGAGGCAGTCAAAGGAGGCAAAAACGAAGACAAACAATGCGGCAGCTTCAATCTGAGGAAAAGTAAGTATAATGGTTCAATTTTCTTATAATAGCCTATCCGTAGATAACATTCTGTAAATCAGTTTATTACATCATTTACTGATACAGTACTATAGGCTACGGATACAATAAATTATTCAAAAAATTTATGTCAGTAACATTTATTTTCATTTTCTAATTAGGAACTGTGGCAAAGGCTCAGACATGACTGAATTTTCACCTCCATGTCACCATAAAGAAGGATGGTTTCACTGCCGCCAGTATTCCCGCTAATTTTCTTCTCAAGGCCAAACAAAAGATATTCGCTGCTAAAAACAAAAGTGATTCATGTTTCTTCGCCGAAAAGACACCGTCCCAGAGGGGACGAAAAGAGAACTCCGACCTCTCTGACTGTTAAATATCAGGTTTGTATGATGCAATACCAAGTATTCTATTACATTGCTGTATTAGGAAGTGTAAATAAAATATTATGTTACTTAATCAAGCAGAGATTACTCCTAAATTTATCTTCTGAGATTTACCTCTTTTATGATATTGAAAAATCAAAATCGGTCAAGTTACATGCATAGAATGTATGTATGTATATATGTATTATTATTATTATTATTATTATTATTATTATTATTATTATTATTATTATTATTATTATTATATTATTGTTATTATTACAGGTACCGGTTGATGGAAATTTAGAACCAGTGTGCTCCAAGTTCTTCGGAAAACTGTTTGGATGTGGACAGATTCGGCTGAATACTATTGCTAAGTCAATTAAAACTGGTGAAGGGTGCAAAGAGCGTAGAGGGGGAGACCGTAAGAAAGATAAGTACACAGTTAAAAGAGAGCGAGTCATCAGTTTCATTTCTAATCTAAAAGCTAACGAAAGTCATTATAATAGAAAGAAGAGTCGACATCTATACCTTTATTCAGATCTGAGTATTAATAAATTGTTTAATTTGTATAATTCAAGCGTGCCACTAGAATTTCAAGTGAAGAAATGGTTTTTCAAAAAAATATTTAATACAAAATTTAATTTATGTTTCGGCACCCCTGCAACAGACACCTGTAGTTATTGCCTTCGAATGAAACACAAACTTTCTACAGTGGATGGAAAAGAGAAAAATGCTATCTTAGCTCAATTAGGTGCTCATAAGCTGAGAGCAAAAACTTTTCATAAATTGATGAGGGAACGACCTGTGAATTCTGCCTCCTTTTGTTTCGATTTACAGCAGGTTCAACCACTTCCCAAACTGTCTTTAATGAATCTTATTATTCCCGCCAATTAGGATACTATGCTTTCTGTATCACTGATTTAAGCAATATGAGCCCTCATTTCTATGTTTGGACAGAGAATCAAGCAGACAGGGGCTCAATTGAGGTCTCATCAGCTCTTTCAGATTTCCTAGAGAAGTATGAGTTTCCCCCAGAAACTGAGAGTTTAAGGCTTTTTGCTGATGGGTGCGGGGTCAGAACAGGAACATGCGTGTTGTATATGCTAAGGCATTCTATCTTCTCAACAAAGCTCCTCATCATTTGAAGAATATCACACTTTTTTTTTTCCTTTAAGGGGACATTCATTTCTGCCAGCTGACAGAATTTTTGGAATAATTGAGAAGAAATTAAGAAGAAATTCAGATGTTTATCAGGAAATTTACCAGACAGTTGGCTCAGTTCATGTTCTACGAAAAGACTGGGTAGTAAAGAATTATAAGGATTTGAGCAAACATTATAAGAAATGTGAGGGTATCAGGGAAATGAAGAGAATAATGCTCAGAAAAACAACAAAAGACGGGAAAGGCAGAGTATCTCATAAAATGGAGCCAACTTATAGGATTGATGACCCTTCTAAATTATTCAACCCTATTATGAAACGAGGGCAGGCAGGGTGCTTCATACGGGAACCGTCAGCTGTACCACCTATCAGCAAGGTTACTGAGACGAAGAAGAGTGATGTTGAGAACTTGCTGAAGAAGAGATTTGGGGAAGACTGGAGAGATGAAAATATTTTACAATTCTACCAGAGTATCTTGGAATCAGAACCTGGTTGGTCCCAGTGAAGATCCCACTGGCGACAATAACACTCTGTGTGACTGTTTAGAAGAAGAGTGTGGGGTGTGCATTTGAGTTGCTATGCTCTTTGCACTATTCCTTACAGATTAATTAGCCAGAATATTCACTAAATACAGCCAATAATCTTACTATATTATGTTTTTCTATTCTATAAAAAGTTAATAGCACTCTAGAAAATTGTATTTTTATGCTAAATTAAACTCTTATCTAAATACAGTCCAAAATATACAATAAAAAATTCTTAGATATTTATTTTCCCATTGTGGTTGTAACAAACCATATTATGTCCATTACAACCACCCTCATATCATCAACAATATTATGAAGTGATTTTATTCCTTTCATACATCAGTTTTGTATATTTTATGACAATTTTTAGACTTGTCAGTTTTTATATAACATTCATAGTTTAAGGGTCGTATGCAAATACATTACTCTCTACTCAAATTACTTCCAATCACTGGTGAGCTGAGATCGAATTAACGGCCGCCTTAACCGGTCATGCATGAATGTTGACGTTTTCGTAATATTGGCAACGAATTACCCAGAATTCTCAGCGATAAAACCACTTCCGTTATTTTTGTCTGCTATAAAGGAATGCATTTATGCTTGCATCCCGCAAATAATACCGTATACAAACACGTCTGCGACGCGCAATATTACGCCGATTCTCCTGTTCTTCCAGTTGAATTCTTTGGTAGACTCTATCAAATTCCTCTTCTCCGCGCATACCGAAAACATGATCGAAGTCTTCAAGATCCGACATCTTGGATAAGTTTCAAACTACATCGGTTACCATCGGTTCCCTTCGGGATTTTCACATAAGTTTATATCTTGAGCTACGATCTTAAGGTACCTTGTCAGGTAGCTTTACAATTATTACCGCGTGAATAGATTTCTGAGTAAGAAAAATGTGTTTGAATAAAACTTTATCAGCAGAGAACGCCTTTTACTGTCTAATGCGTTCAAACATTCGACCCTAAGAGTGCTTCATTTTTTTGCATTTCCTGTAAAATTTTTAATTTTGGGCATAATACGGTTTGAAACGATGCTCCTCATCTGTTCTGCACTATGGCCGAGCAGTGTAAGTAGCAGGTTGAGGTTATGTCTGGGGGATCCAAAATGCTGACTACATGTAAACCTTATACTGGCTATATAATTGTCTACATCTGTGATTAACACATGTAGTTAAGTGATAGATGATTTAAGACCTTAACTCTGCCAAATAAAACAAAGATATTGTTATCATAAGTAACACCACAAATGATTACAATTTATCTAGAGAATTTGGAAATCAAGAGTGGCATTTGTTAGAACTATTTAACGAATAAAATTAAGTTGTTTACTCACAAATCATTATTTAAATACAGTTATTTTAAAATATTTATATATTTAATGTAAACAGCGATGTTTGAAAACAAATGAGAAACATTTGTTATGCTTAATTTGTTCATCACTGCAACCAGATCATATTATTTATAGCCAAAGGATCACAATATTGTAAGAATGCGCCCTAGTAGAGAAAAAATTAAACACATCAAACTGTTTATAACCAACGTTATAGGTTATTAATTAATTTCTGATGTCTTGATGTAAATTATATTTTTCAGGAACATAAATTCCAGAGAAATAATACATTTAAGAAATTCCAAACAGTGGTTTCTTTTTATTGTGGTATAATCAATTACTACGAATGTTTCCCTATTACATCTCGCAAGCAGTATCTGTTTACATTCGTGCACAATATATACAATCTGGTAGCTGTATTTCTTAGAGAGTCAGTCACTGCAAAACAATATTTTAAAATATTTAATATGATAAACTTATTTGATAAATTACAGGTGAAACACAAATGTGATTGGTTGTAAATCAATTCATTGAAACACGATTGGTCATTGACTTCCATTTGGGGCATGAGTTAAATAGTCTAACTAAAGTAACTAACTCACTGACACTATCGAACCCGTATATTCCTGACCATGTGGACATAAGCTCCCCAAACTCCCTATCCTGTGCTAATGTTTTCTAATCAACCCCTGAATAATCTACTTCTCTCACCTCATTATATTTTCTCCTCCGTTGAAGTAAGAGTGTCCACCACCGCTGTGGTCTCAAGGTAGCATGCTGCCCGGGTTCAATCCCCAGTTGGGACAGGCTCCTGGGTGAGGTATTTTCGGGGTTTTTCCTCACCTGTGAGACAAATATCAGGACACTTAGGGCCCAATGGTCCCCAAAAATCATCCGGTCATCATCATCATCCTTCACCAGTGTGGAAAGCAATGGGAAGCTACCACACCTATAATTCCCTAGTAAAGCTGCAAAGCATACCATGAAAATGCTATTATTGCAGTGAAAGACCTGCCCTCAGGCAGAATTACTACGGATGAATGAAAGTAAAGAGCCTATTTTTCAAATCTATATAATATAACTGGGAGAATAACAGTTTCATATATTTTCAGTTTAATGTTTTTTGAAAGGAGTTGGGACGACAAGAGTTCCTGTGATACATAATAGTATGCATTTCCAGAATTGAGCCTATGTTTAATTTCTTTGTGCATCTCGTTCCTATTTGTAATTATTGTCCCTAGGTATTTCAATTCAGCCACTTCTTCAAAATTTCCCTCATTTGTCATTAGCTGTCCATTTTCAATATAATGTATTTCTATGTATGAACATATATTTAGTTTTATTGACCTAGTCCACCGCTGTGGTCTCAAGGTAGCATGCTGCCTTGTCATGCAGTGGGCCCAGGTTCGATTCCCGGTCAGGACAGGCTCCTGGGTGATGTTTTTTTTTGGGATTTTTCCTCACCTTTAAGACAAATGTCAGGAAGCTTATGGCCCAATGATCCTCGAAAATCATCTGACAATCATCATCATCATTCTTATCATTATCATCATCATCTGTCACCAGTGTGGAAAGCAATGGGAAGCTTCCACATCTATAATTCCCTAGTAAAGCTGCAAAGCATAGCATGAAAATGCTATGATTGTAGTGAAAGACATGCCCTTGGGCAGAATTACTATGGCTGGATGGATGGATGTTTACTTCCAGTCTCAACTTATTAGTGTTACTCAATAGTGTGTGCATGTAAGCCTAGCTATATTAACTAAAATTCCTGATTTCAGGTGGAAAAAACCAGACAACTCTACCTGTACGTAAGTCAAGTATGAGGTGGGACAATAACATGAATCATGATATGAGGTTGGACTATTTAACTCATGCCCCAAATGGGAGTCAATGACCAGTCACATTGCAATGATTTTTTATTTACAACCAATCACAGTCGTGTTTCACCTAGAATTTACCAAATAAAGTTTATCATAATAAAGAAAGCACCTCCTGTTTAACATTCTCAATAGGCCATAGCATTATTTTGCAGTGACTGACTCTCTAAGAAATACAGCTACCAAATTGTTTATATAGTGCATGAATGTCAACACATAGCGCATGCGGGAGTTAATATAAAAACATTTGTAGCAATTGATTATACCACCAAAAAAAGAAACCACTGTTTGTACTTTCTTAAATGTATTTTTTCCCAGGTAATAACATTCCAGAAAAATATAATTGTCATATTTACATCATAGGACATCAGAAATGAATAAATATACAGTTTGATGTGTTTCATTTTTTCTCCACTAGAGTGCATTCTTACAATATTGCATTCCTTTGGCAATAAATAATATGATCTGGTTGCAGTGATGAACAAAAGAAGCAAATGAAGCGTACCAATCGTTTCTCATTTGTTTCCAAAAATTGCCGTTTATGTTAAATATATAAATATTTTAAAATAACTATATTTAAATAACGATCTGTGAGTATACAGCTTAATTTTATTTGTTAAACAGTCCTAACAAATGCCACTCTCGATTTTCAAATTATCTAGATAAATTCACTCCTCACTTTGTGAGTTATGAATTTATCGATAATTTGGAAATCATCTTGGCATTAGTTATGAGAATGAATGAAAAACATTAATTCAGGGTAGGAATGTATGAAGAGCTTATGTCCATATGATTATGAATCTCTAGGCTTGGTAGTGTCAATTGAGTTAGCTAGTTGGTTCATTAGATTGAACTAGTTCAAAGCAGAACCTTTATACACAATTATTATAAGTAACGTCACAAGTGAATTTATCTAGAGGATTTGGAAATCAAGAGTGGCATTTGTTAGGACTATTTAACAAATAAAATTAAGCTGTTTACTCACAAATCATTATTTAAATATAGTTACCGGTATTTTAAAATATTTATACATTTAATGTAAATGACGATGTTTGAAAACAAATCAGAAATGTGTGGTTATGTTTGATATGCTTATTCACTGCAACTTGATCATATTATTTATTGTCAAATAGGATTGCAATATTGTAAGAATGCACCCTAGTGGAGAAAAAATTAAACACATTAAACTGTATATTATAACCAATATTTTACGTTATTAATTTATTATTTTAATAAACAACTCAGTAAAATCATTATTTAAGAATACAATTATTGAACACACAATTATCTAATGTTAATTTGAAGGAATCTGTTCTTTATTTGCTATATTCAATGTATTTGTTGGAGAGTCGGTCACTGCAAAATAATGCTCTGACCTGTTCAGAATATTAAAAAGGAGGAGCTTTCTTTATCTCAAAAAGCAGGAGCTGGTAAAGAGAATTTGATAAAGGGCGAGGTGGAACACGACTGTCATTGGTTGTAAAACAAATTTCATTTAAACATGATTGATCATTGACTCCCATTTGGGGAAGAGTTAAATAGTCAATCAAAAGTATGAATTGCCAACTTACTTGCTCTGGTCTGCTGACTAAGATGTGGTTTTTCAAATGTTGAGGCATTAAGTCTGGAAGTTCTGATACATTGTAGTATTCAGGTACCCAGTTTGGAAACTGAAATCAATTCAATGACTTTACATCAATTCTTATATACCTTGTGGAAAGCAACGGGAAGCTACCACACCTACAATTCCCTAGTAAAGCTGCAAGCATAGCATGAAAATGCTACGATTGCAGTGAAAGACCTGCCTTCAGGCAGAATTACTATGGATGGAATTACTTATATACCTCTTCCAAGCTAAGTTCCAGTTGTAATGTAAATAAACCAGATGTATGACTGTATTTTCATTGGTCTAATAATGGTTTTACCTGCGTGTATGAAAATACAGTTCACTCTGTAACACTCAAAATAAAGAAAATAAAAATAATAAATATATATATATATATATATATTTATGTAGCAAATGTCAAAGTAAAAGTAGCACAATGGTTCCCCAAGACAGTGTCGGCAAAGAAATACTTCATGCAAGTTTGTTTACAGTTAGAGCCAGATATTTACCTGTATTTAATAATATTAGGCGTTACTTTGTTTAATATATATCTTTAATATTTTATTTTTTTATATTCAAGGAAAATCAGTTAAAATGTCATAAGTATGAATATCAAGAAATTCATATTTTTTATATTATATCATATAAAAAATTGTAACTTTATATAAGTATTGTTGAGAATATGATTTGATTGTGGAAAAGTTCTAGAATCAGTTAAGAATATTTAATAGGAGTTTTAAATAGCAACTGCCCAAATACTTTGAAGTGATTAGATAACTTGGATGTGAGTCAACCAATAGCACTCATAGGCCAGGTTGGTTAACCAATCAGATTTGAATGACTTAATTTGAATAGTGGATTGTGGGAAGGAGATCCTTCCTAATATGAACACTGCACTGGAAGATGTCATGGCGACAAGTCCTACACTGAAACGGTCACACATTATTTTTCAATATTGAGCACAAATTTATTAATAATTTAAAGAATAGTGCACCATGTTACTACATATAGTTTTATATATATATATATATATATGCAGTGAATTTAAAGTTAAAATAGTTAATTTTGAATAACATAATTTGTGACAATTGAGTCACCAATCGTAATTAGCAGCACCATAATAATGGTCAAAAATATAACCGATAGTAAAGTGGAGAAATACAAATTTCATATTAGTTAAAATAACTAAATGTGAAAATAAATGTGAAAGATACATTCTTAAATTTAATCAGTGTTTTTATTTCAGTGAAAACCATTTTTTTTAGTTTTCCCTGAAGGAAACCTCATAAGCCATGGCAAACTGAATTGAACACAGGACACCAATAAGGAGTCCAGCTACCAGTAAAAAAAGTAAAGTGATCCCACAACAGACCCGGAGGCCCTTGGGGTAGTAGGAGGTTAAGGCTCCCACTTTTTCTAGACAATCAGCACTTGATGTCAGCCCTGCGTGACGGCCGCCTTTACCCCAGAACAAGCGTCTGGTACTCATTTCCGTTAGAGGCTGAGTCGACCCCAGGGCCATAGTGCTGCCAGAGAGTTTGGGTCAGTTTAAAAATCCTGACCCCAACGGGACTTGAACCCTCGACCTTCCGGCTTGTAGCTCAGTGCCTTAACCACTACGCTACAGCGTGCCCCCCAGCTACCAGTGATACTACAAAATGGTAGGTGGAAAGCAAAGTGGTGCTACAAACAACTTCTTCCTTCTTTAAATGTCACCAAAACCCAACCTGGACCTACATACTCAACGTGTACTCCTTTACAGTACAATTAGAACTTAGCTTGGAATTGTTCCAAGTATTGAGAAGGACCCTGGTGCCAATCAACCTGATTAAGGTGTTTTCCTGGTTCTCCTCAGTCACCAAGGCAAACTTTGACTGGGTTGGAATTTAGTTAACAAGACCCATTGAATATTGACCTCAGTTGCTACCAACGACATTTCAAGACCATAAATATCTACAACATTGTAAAACAACAACAACCTGTAGCAAATACTCATACTGCTGATGATGAAAGTTAGTTTCTGAAAGGCCTACAGTTAATATTTTAAATACAACATTTTTAGCATGGTTGAGGATGACGGCATCTGCCAAAATGTATACATTTTAATTTTTAAATTATAACCTAGGGCAGTGAATATAAAATTCTCATTAATTTTAAGTAGTCATAGAACCTTTTTATTTTTCATGAATGTATGTTGTACTATTCAATTTGTGAGCCACCACAGTTCTAAGTCGTACTATAAATTCATGTGCATCTTTAAGAATCTATATGTTAATATATGAAGAAAAAACTTTATACCCTTTTTTAAGCATAATGCGTGCATGGAGGAGTGTGATATTTGGCATAATTAAAGTTCATATAGAGGAGGAGTGCAGAAAAATAAAATGTATGTTTAATATATGTTACAAATAAATTAAATTAAACAAAATAAAATAAATTGTCTCTAAGGAATTTATGTGTATTACTCATTCATTTGTGTACTCATTCATTTGTTTTTTTTATTGAATCTCCAATAATATGAACCCTATTTGACTATCCGGTATGTTAGGGTTTTATTTACAATACAATTAATTGTTTACAATAATTTAGAGTACGGCTAATTTCTAGCATTACATAATGTAATATGAACAAATTAATTAATTAATTAACAAACCCAAGAAAAAACTAACTCAAAGTCTCTTAAAAATATGATGGATAAAGTCACACAGCTTTCTATAGCAACACTTCTTACATAAAATATTTGACAAAGGCAGTTGAAATCTATTATGGCAATAACCTAATTTTTTAATAAATTCATGTCTTTTGGAATCAAATGCGGGACACTCAAATAAACAGATGTGAGATAGTCTGGCTGGAGTTTTTGCAAATACAGGTATCTGTACCTATTTTAAATTGTTCCAAATAATGTCCAAATTTACCATGTCCAGTCATAAATTGTGTTAATAGAAAATTTGGTTCTACGTATTTGCACTTTATTCGGTCAAAAACAGTTGGGAAAAATAATGTTCTTGCTTTGGCACCAATAATACTGTTTAACCACTCAGCATTCCAATTTTGTAACAGATCATTTTTTAATACTTCTTTAATATATGATAGAGAACAGAAGGAGTAAAAGTAATCCATATTTCATTTGTTTACATTCGTACTGAAAGTGCATTGTTGCAAATGGAAAATTGACTTAATCTCACATATTTATTATTAGTGGTATAAAAAAGTGAGCACATGTTATTATTTAAGTTTGAATTAAACCCTGTCTAATCTTGGTTTCAGTAATTTTATTACATGTTGTTCTTTATATTTAGATATTTGCAACTACTTCCATTATGCCTCGACATAGAACATTGACGGGTCGGAGTGAGAGACAAAGAAGAAGGGATATATATTCCTGTACACATAATAATAGGCCAAATGCAAATTTAAATAGTATACAAATGTCAAATGACATGTTACTGTTTTTTTTAATATGGCTTAGCCAAGCTATACCACATATTTCTTATCGTTCATATTTTTAAAATAAATTGAAAATTAATGCATAATGACATATTTGTGACAAACTTAAAAATATAATGAATTGTGGTCAAATTTCGACAGCTGAACGACCAGTAGTAAGTATAATTACCTTGTGAATCTTGAGGAAAATACATGGAGAACCTTTATGGTAGCCATATAAGTTTTCCTTGCTACATTGATGAAAATCTTTTAGAGAAATATGACACACTTTACCAGGTGGAGGTGGGTTGTTGTAGCTGCAACTTACATGGTTATTACTGACATCTTCTTCATAATCTGAAAATAACATCACACTCATTCATCTGTTTTTTAAAACATAATACAGAATGTGGCATAAGTCAGTTAACCACTGCACACGGTTGCAAGGAAAAAATCAGATTGGTTGAAACTCGGGTTTGAATACAGGGCCTTTAGAATAAAATCTCAAACACAACTGCATAAACAATAATGGAGGTCACTTTGAACAATTCTGGTAGTTGTTTATTGTATAGATGACAGGTGAATGGACAAAACTACATAATAGCGAGCTACATGGTATGTATAAGAAACCAGATATAATCAAAATAGTTAAGATTCGTAGACTGCAATGGGCAGAAGATGTTGCACGAATGGGGAATAAAAGAGATGCATGGAAGCTTCTTGTAGGAAAACCAGAGGAAAATGCCCAGTTGGTAGACAAATAATAAAGTGGGAGAATAACATTAATCATTATTTGAGGGAAATATATTATGCAGGGGATGATTGGAAAACATTAGCACAGGATAGGGATGTATAGAGAGCTTATGTCTGCGCAGCCATGAACCTAGGGGTTCAATAGAGCCAGTGAGTTAGTGTTTTGTATAGATGTTGTAAATAATATATTTGCATTTTTAGTTAACTGACTTATGTTGCATCTGTATATAGAAGCATGATTCTGATCTCTGGGGACAATTTTGAAACATGCTGATGTCACTCTATTTTCAGCAGAGTCATCTCTCATAGGTTGTGTAATTTCATACAATTAAGTATCTTCTGCTGCATGGATCAGAACCAATTTGCTCGCAAATATGCCGAATATTATAAAACCATTCTGGGAAGACTACATAATAGCGTAATGCTAAATACAGCTATACTGCTATCATACTAGGGTGTTTGATAAGTAATGGCAACACTGCTATAACAGCACAAAAAATTTATTTAGGTCACTTTTGACATTACGAACTACATTTATAGTCTCTTGTCAACTATACATTGTCAAATCCTTGGAAGACGTCGTACTTCATCTGCAGCACCATTTTTAGATATCTCTCTCATCTGATCTATCTAGAGCTTTCTGGATATCAACTCTTGATTGAAATCGAATGCCTTATAGAGGTTCTTTGATTTTTGAGAATAAGTTATAGTCATAATGGCTTATGTCCAGTGAATGTAGTGGATGTTCGAGTACTTCCCAATTTCACGTTCTAAATAAATTAGGATAGTATTACTTACTAAATGCGAGAAACAGTGAATGTATTCACAAAATACTACTACAGTATTTGAAGACTTTTGGTTTTACAGATTTATACAGCAATGATGTTCTACAAGATTCATCACTAGAATTGCTGATTTTAAACATCGTTGCAATTACTTATTAGTCATTTTTATTTATTTTTATTTTATGTTAATTACTAAGATTGGTTGGAGAAAACCCTCAATGATGAGGAAAATTCTCAAATGAATGAATGCAATTACTTATCGAATGTCCTAGTAGAAATGTACAAGCATCATTTGTACACAGTAAAAGCTCTATATTCACGGGGGATATGTTCCGCAAATATGCCGCGAATACAGAAACCGCAAATATGGAATGGTAATTTTTATGGGTATAAGGGGATACGTTCCAAGGTTTGAAAATAAAATAAAAATTAACAAAATAAAATCAATTAATGAGAGAATTTGAACAATTTCTATTAATTATTACTGTCAGGCTTAGGCAAGGGTTTAAAGAAGTTAGTATATTTTATTTATTTATTTATTTATTTATTTATATTTTCCTGCTTGCCGCTTTTAAAAGGTCTTTCAATTCAGAATGATATTCAGCTATGAATTCGTTATTTTGTCTTCGGATTTCTTGATGAATCGTGCCGTTGATTCATTAACATTGAAACAGCGTGATATGGACACAAACGACTCGCCAACGTGCAAACGGTCAAGCATTTCTATTTTTACTTTAAGCGGCAACACTACTATTTTTTTTTTTACTTTTACTCGACGTTACAAATTGGCAACAAAGCAAAAGAGACACGTGTTATTCAATCAAAATTATTACAATGAATGACAAGTTGAAACAATAAAACACCCATCGTGGCGAAAGCGGCATTTATAACGGACATAGCTTCACGTGGAATACGACGGCGGTGGCTTTTAACAACGAACTCTAGACTTAGTGACAATAAGGTTTGTTTTAATTTGATACTAATTTGTTCATTTGGTTAGAATCGCTCTTTGTAAAAGTCGCCTTGGCATGTGCCTGCAGTAAAAACAAAAAGTTGCCGAGTGTTAATAAAGGTTACTAATCCTACTAATATACCGATTGAATCTGCGAATAAAGAAATTTTTAGCTGCGAATACAGGAACCGTGTCGCAATATTTTAACTCGCGAATAATGATAACGCGAATAAGGAGCTTTTACTGTACGTCCAAAAGTGACATTTATCCAGTTCTTAAAAAACGGTTAAAGTCCATATTGGATTGATACCTAAAGGACCGAGTATCAGCAGGATACCTGCAAGATCTTGTGTAGAGGAAATGCTGCATAGGTGAAAACCTGTCATGCAGTGGAGTTGAAACTTATCAAATTTGACATGGTTGTAAAATAAAATAATTTCATACATATTAGTATAATTAAGTGTAAATGTTAAACTGTGGGAGCAGGGGAAGTTTGGCAACAGTGCAAACATTTACGATTGGCTGTAACACATCTACCATTCAGTATAAGATATAGTGCATTTACCTTTGAGAAAATTGTCAATGATTTCAATCCAAGGTTGAAAACTCTGGCTATCTGTTGACCGGAACATTATTAGCGAGTCCCTCACACTTGAATTCGGTTGGAAGTGCAAACCTAAAATCATCAATTAACACAATTTATTCAAGTGTCTTAACAATTCTATGTAGTATAAAAGTTAAAAACTGCAGTTCCCCCCCCCCAAAAAAAAAGAAAAAATAGTGATGGAAGTAACATGGTCCCAAATATTATTTTTAATTTGCAAGTTTTCTTTGATAATCAATAAAATTCTTTCACACATTTTTCAAACAGCAATTTCAAAGGAAAATAAAGGTCCATTAAAAGGTAACCGAATTTATGTAATTTTGTCATTTGTAGCGTAACTTTTTTTTTTCCTTTACAGAAAGAAAATTAAGTAGTGGGCATTATATATATATATATATATATATTATATATATATATATATCCATAGCAATTCTGCCCGAGGACAGGTCTTTCACTACAATAATAGCATTTTCATGCTTTGCTTCAGCTTTACTAGGGAATTATAGGTGTGATAGCTTCCCGTTGATTTCCACGCCGATGAAGGATGAATTCATAATGATAAGGATGATGATGATGGCCGGATGATTTTCGGGGACCGTTGAGCCCTAAGCTTCCTGATATTTGTCTTACAGGTGAGGAAAAACCCCGTAAAAACCTATCCCAGGAATCTGTCCCGACCGGGAATCGAACCCGGGTCCGCTGCGTGAGAAGGCAGCACGCTATCTCGAGACCACAGCGGTATATATATGGTGTTTTATAATAAGTATTACAAACTTCTAGGGGTTGTAGAAGAGACTTAGTAAATAAAGTTTTGATGAGGAACCCATGTCTGGAAAAGTATAATTTCGGAGATCGAAACACAATGGTCTGATATCACGTGTCTTGTGTTTCAGAACAAGTATTACAGACTTCTAAGGGTTGTACTACACCTGTCGAGTCGGAGGAAGATCTTCCTGCACTAATTCTGGTGGCAGCAGACATTACTGAGCACACACCAGGTCTTGTGGGGCGTGTGTATGAAAACATGCATCACAGTTATACTTTGTGCAACGAACAACAGGGTCGCCACGTAGAATCACACTTGTACTACAACCCCTAGAAGTCTGTAATACTTATTCTGAAACACAAGACACACGATATCAGCCCACAGTATTTCGATCTTCAAACCTATTATACACCGAAATAGTATGTTTCCAGACATGGAATTCTTATCAAAACTTTGTCTTATAAGTCCCCTCTACTACCTCTAATATTTATTCTGAAACACTCTGTATATTATGAGGATGGTAGAGCACATGAAATAAGTTATAGCTAGAGATCTGTGAAATTCGCGAGTCGCGATAACGCGAAATGTTCTAATTTTGTCATTTTCTTGTATTATTTTATAACTCCACTTCCCATAACCTCAAGAAAAGCATTTATGAATCGCGAAATAACACGAAACCCTGCGATAACGCAAAATTACGCCGAAATTTAAAATTTCCAACGAATTCCAGAGATGTTTTCGTTCTATTCGCGAAATTTCATAATTTACTTTTAAAAACTGTTTTCGGATTCCATCTTCTTTTTAACAGTCATATCTGCTTCCCCCATACACTATTGCAAAGGGAAATGGTTTCAACACAGTTCACAACATAGAGGTAATATTTTGTCTTTCTCATGCTCAAATATGGTCTCTCCATAGATTTTAAGTTCTATGGCCAATATGAATTCCAAGAAATACTAATTTATTAACATATATGATAAGTTTTTCCCCTATATTTTTGCAGACATAATTATCAATTTTATATCAATCATTATTAAATAATGGATATAACATTCTTATTGGGTGTAATATACTAAACTAGGATTAAAAAGACTCAAATTTAATTTTTTTTTAGAATAACACCGCCAAATTCCTAATAACATCGAAATCTTGAAAATTTAAAACGAATTTTCCCTAAGAATAAAACCACTTTCACGGATTAAATTAAATTAAGATAATAACCCAACCAATTTAATTTATAAAATTATAAAACTCTATAGGGTCTCTAGATATAGCCAATGATGGAAGACATGTAGATCACTTACTCGTATGATAGACATATTCTGTGGCACAAACATTTCGGTTACCTTTTTATGGGTCACTCTGCACTTTAAATAATAATAGGTAAATTATGTATTTTGATGTAATTAATACATTAGAGGATATAAGTTTCTTGGGTACTGCACCATGCTGTATTTCAAAGTGCCGATATTTCCAAGCTCTTGCAGATTCCTTCTTTACGCAATATTGACCAGAACTGAAACAAAACTTAACCCTTAAATTGGCAAAACAATAATTTCTCGAGCCAGTTATTTAAATGTTTTGCACCACAAAGAAAATCATGTAAAAGTAAGTTATTATTTCACATTATTATGCAATTTGACACAAATTTAAGTAATTTATATTCGTTTGTTTTTCTATTGACTTATAAACAATATTAGATAAATGAAATCAATGATTATAGGGTATATTAAAGGTTAAATATAATGATATGTATGAACCACTAAAACAAAAATCTCATTATAGAATAAAACAATAGAAAGGGTGAGCAACTTTAATGTGCCACAAAGAAAAAGTGAAGATATTGCAAACAAAATATATTAATTTAATTAAATGTGTGGCACCATAAAACGAAGTCTCAAGGGAACTAAAAGGAGACACTTTTAAAATTTTATAAAACGATGGCGGTTCCCACACTACTAAATGGATCAGAACACTGGGTCGTAA